>VXBP01010522.1:0-17690 GCA_013400115.1 Rhinopomastus cyanomelas
TCTCCAAGGGCAGATGGAAAGGTAGCATCTGGAAATGCACAGGGGGACAGGAGAGGGTTGTTTCCCCCATGAGTGGGAACCTGTTCCCATTCCTCATCATCGTGGAGAACCCTACCTTCTCCCCTGTGGGGCAAAGCCTCGATCTCTTCCAGTTCCTGAGCACCTTCTTCCTAGTGATAGGAAATACTAGGCTCCTCTGACTCCTGGGCAGCTCTAAGAGATGAGAGAGTGCTACTCCACCGATCTCCTTTTCACACTCATGGATACTCCTCAGCCTATCCACCTCATCCCTTGACTTGACCACCATACAGAGCAGGTCACTTACCTGCTCACAATGCACGCAGGTGTTTCTGGCACTGCTCTCTTGCAGTGGCATAAGACTCAGGCATTCCCTGCAGTCAGGAGTCTGAACAGCCACATGCATTGCCAGGGATGTCTGAAGAGATAAATTTGGCTTCCTCAAAGATCAACCATGGAGAGCAGGAGTATTCAACAGCCAGTCAGTATTCAAAAACACTACTTCTTCAAAGACTGATGCATCTCTATGAATAAGAAACCAAGCAGAGAAAGTGGAAGACCTGCATGGATGGGTAAGGCTCTTCTACATAAGACTTGGAAGAAAGAAAGAAACTTACAGAATGTGGAAAACAAGATCAGGCATTTGGGACAACTACAGGAATATTGTCAGAGGATACAGGGATGCAATGAGAAGAGCTAAGGCAAATCTGGAATTGAATCTGGTAAGGGATATCAAAGACAGTAAGAAGAGGTTTTTTCAGTGTATCAGTAGAAAAAGGAAGACTAGGGAAAATGTGGGCTGCTGATGAATGACGTGGGTGCCACAGTAGTGGAAGACACAGAGAACACAGAGTTATCGAATGCTTTCTTTGCTTTCATCTTCACTGCTAAAGCCAGTCCTCATGGGCCTCAAGCTCTGGAGATAAGACATAAGGTCTGGAGAGAAGATGACTCTCCCTCAGCAGAGGAGCTCGTAGCTAAGCTGGACATCCATAAGCCCATGGGCCCTGATAGGATGTACCCTCAAGGGCTGAGAGATCTGGCAAATTTTATTGCCAGGCCACTTTCCATCATTTTTGAAAAGTCATGGAGAATAGGAGAGGTGCCTTGAGGACTGGAGGAAGACCAGTGTCACTCCAATCTTCAAGAAGGGCAAGAAGGATGACAGGGGAAATTATAGGCCCATTAGTGTCATATATGTCCCTGGATAGATGATGGAACAAATTGTTTTGGATGCTGTCTTTAACCATCTGGAAAAGAAGAAAATTACGAGGAGTAGTCAGCATGCGTTTATGAAATCATGTTTGACTAATCTGATAGGTTTTTCTGATGTCATAGGTAGCTGGGTAGATGAGAGAAGAGCACTGGATGTTGTCTACTTTGACTTCAGCAAGGCTTTCAATCCCTTCTCCCATAACTTTCTCATTAGGATGAAGTGTGTGTTGGATGAGTGGATGGTGAGGTAAGTTGAGAGCTGGTTTTCTGACAGAGCTCAGAGAGCTGGTATCAATGGTGCAGATCAAGTGGGAGATATGTGAGCAGGAGTTTCCCCCAGGGGTCAGTACTCAGTCTGACCTTGCTCCATGTGCTCATCAATGACCTTTACTGGGAGAAGTGGGTGTCACACCAGAGGGCTATGCTGCTATCCAGCATGACCTGGAGAGCCTGGAGAGTTGCGCAAAGAGGAACCTAATGAGGTTGAACAGAAGCAAGCATAGAGTCCTGCACCTGGGGAGGACCCATCAGTATAAATTGGGGTAGATATGTTGGACATCACCCTTGAATAGAATGATCTTGAAGTCCTGTTGCACTATAAGCTGAGCATAGCCACCCATGTGTTGTCAGTGCCAAGAAGGCCAATAAGGTGCACTAAGAAATGTTTGGCTAGTAGAGAAGTCATCCTTCCCCTTTGCCTTGGTGAGGCCACCTCTGCAGTACTGTGTAGGACTCTGGATTCCTCAGCTCAAGAGAGATTGAGAACTGCTGGAGAGAATCCCGCAGAGGGCAATAAAGATGACTGGAGGCCTGGATGCTGTAAGAAAATTTGAAAAAACTGGGACCAAGAAGAGAAACCTATAGAAGAATATGAGAAGATGTTATCTACCCCTATAAATACCTGAAGGGTAGGTGTATGGAGAAGGATGGTGCCAGTGACAGGACAAGGAGCAATGGGCACAAGCCAGAACACAAGAAGTTTCATCTTTAAATAAAGAAAAGCTTCTTTATAGCGCTAGTCACAACGCCCTAGAACAGACTGCCCAGATACATCACGGAGTCTTCTCTGAAGATATTCAAAACTTACCTGGAAGCAGTTCTGGTTTGGTGAAGGACAGACAGTGGACTTGTTGGTCTCTTTAGGTCCCTTCCAACTCTGGCAATTCTGTTATTCTGTAATATTAACTCAAACCTGTATCCATGTTAGCCAGATTACATCAGAAAATTCTTACTGATCTATTTGGCTCTTTAAAGCTCAAGAGAGAAGAATTCATTGACCAACTGTCTAGAGCTAAATTTACATATTATGTTAAAAAACAAGTTAAAAAGCAGCATATTTGCTGTATGCCAGTGAAAGACAGCATATATATCTGAATTTGTAAGTTAGATTCTGTATATGCAAATGTAACTTTCTTCCTTTAGGCCTCATCACAACCCATAGGGACTGGATACTGGATCTAGAAGCCATGGAGAGGACAATACACCGACTTTACCCGACAGGTTATTAGTTTCATCAACAAAGCAGCAGTAGTAGGGAATTACAGAATCTTGTTTGGATGGTGTACACACATCTCATGGACTAACAACATGTTGTTTAATTTGCATTTATAAGTTAAGGCAGACCCTTAACTTTATGTTTTCTTAAAAATTTTGTATGTTATCAAAGCATAAAGCAGTGGATTAAGATTTTGCAGCAGAAGAGCAGATGTTATTCTGTAAGACACTTCAATGTAATTTATGGGTATTTAATACCCTTCCAGAGGACAAAATCATGTATACAACTTTTCTGAGTCTGCACTGATCATTCCAAGAAGCACAAAGTAGTTAAATATCCAGATTTATAGTAAAATAGCTCAATATAGCTACTAAAGAATGCTAAGAGTTCA
This sequence comes from Rhinopomastus cyanomelas, assembly GCA_013400115.1. Lineage (NCBI taxonomy): Eukaryota > Metazoa > Chordata > Aves > Bucerotiformes > Rhinopomastidae > Rhinopomastus > Rhinopomastus cyanomelas. The sequence continues at coordinate 3,120 of VXBP01010522.1, forward strand.
CAGTAAGGACAAAGACAAAACACACGCGTGCAAGAATAGTACCAGTCGAGATTAACCATCTGAAAACACATCTATAATATTCTTAAGATTTGGAAGGTACATCTGGCAACATGGAAGACTAATGAGATCTCAAACCAAAGTACATCAATTTTGTGAGGTGTAGAAGAACATGTTCTTTACCCTTATGCAAAATAATTGGCAGTAAAGAAGATTAAAATACATGCCTGAGCCAATCCAAAATTTAAAGGTACACCATGACTGGATTTTATGAGAAAATATGTGTTTGGGTCTTTTCCCCTTGTCTTTGAAACCTCTCATTAGTTACTATGAATCCCGATATTTTCACAGTACCAATGTCTGGAGCAGCTCAGTGCCAACGTGTCTTCAGCAGCATGAGTGTGCCATTCACCTGACTTGACACAGAAAGAAAAAACTCTGTGCTTCAAAACACTGCAGTTATGCAGGGGAGATTTTCTTCTTCCCCTGAAAGAACAAAGCAGCACTGTATTGCACTGTGTAAAATACTTCTGGTTTCTTTTGTTTGCTTTATGCAGTTTCTGACTGTATATTTCTACATGAATGATTAAACTTTTGCTTCAGGAATGTTGCACTGTTGACATGAAAAATGTTAGCCCATGCTCTGAGAATGAAAGCACGCACTTTGAGCATTTGTATTTCCTTTAAGTTGCAACAAACCTCTTAAATACATGGAGTTGAACTTACCATAAAGCTAGTGAATATGTCTGGGAGTCTGTGAACTGAATTAAACTACCTTTCCTACCACAAATTTAACTTCTCATCTTGGTCAAGACAGCTCCCTTCTGGATTGTGAAGAGTGCAATGTAACCTTTACTGAAGAATTTCTGATTAAACTATTTAGAGTTAAGAGTGTATAAGAGCTTCAAGACACATAAAAGATATTTTTAGAAGTATTTTTAAAGAAGTCACAACATTCCTTTGTTCTGAATGATCTCCATTGTTCAATAACTACATCCAAAAGACCTCCTTCTAACAATAGCTCACAAAATTGTGTGGATGTATACCACAGAACATGCAAGCACTCCCTCCAAGTTTGGAGCCTCTCATGCTTACATACTGAAAGAGTATCTTTTAAGTCTTGTTCTGAGACACTATAGATTACATTTGCCAAATGGACAAGGTGTAGGAAACCTGAGAAAATAAATTTAAATACAACTTCTGTATTTATATTTAATTTGTATTTAAATTATATTTTGGGTTTATTGCATTAACTTATGGAAATATACATTTGATTTATTCAAACAGCTTTCGTTATGCCTTAGGCACTGTTGCAGGGGCAAGGAGGAATCCTTCTTTACAAACTTTTAATCTAATTTAGGGTTGTGAAGACCAAAATGGCTTAATCATAACCTTATGCTCCCATACAGTGTCACTACTTATAAAAATTATTATTTGAATTTTATGGGCTCATAATTTTTGCTCCGGAGCAATTCTGCTAGCCTTACGTTATATATGACTTTATATTGATGACACATGCTCTCAGGTTTAGATTTCCCATAGCTTTTATCTGGGATTGAAGTACACATTTTGAAAATGGAAAACATGTACAATTTCAGTTTTATTGTTCTTTCTTTCCCTCCCCACTGCAGGATCATACATGCCAAATTGTCCTATTCACAGCCCAAGAAAACTTGCTTCTGTGAAGACATTCCTGATACAGCATTTTTCTGCTCCCAGTTTAATTCCATAGCTCTTAATTTAATCTAAGTGGCTGTGTAACAGGCTAAGTGGCAGAGTTCCTTCTATTTTGGTGAAAAGGGCAGTGTAAATTACCCTGACAATCCATACGAAGGATGCAGAAGCACTTGGGTGTTGTAGGAAACAGCCGTGTCCTTCAGGCACAGGGTTGCACTTTGGCAGCCTGAAGAATTCCCCACTTTGTATGCAAATAATTGTGCAGTAGTGAGTAACACAGACAAACACTGACCATGTTTTACTTGAAAAGAGTAAAGGAAATATTCCTGATACAATGGTTGGAAGGTTCTAACTTCTATCTGTCAAAAAATGAAAGGGCATTATTCTTAAAAAGTATTCCTGAGCTTTGGAGTTGAGAAGCCAGCAGGGTGTAATTCAGCTAAACAGTAAAAGCTATTAGAACAGCTACAAGCAAAGGAAACAAGGCCATGTGGTTGTGACTACACTTCACCTCCCATTGCCTCTATGTCATCCGATTACTATGAATGTGAGATATCCAGTTGTTTGCTGATATATTGTCTCCCTCACACTGGTTCCTGATTACCAGCACAGCCTGTAGAAATTGTCTTTAATCTCTTCTTCTTTTACTTTTGTCTGGAAGCTTCTCCTATTGTGTATTCTGGGAAATGTCTAACCTATTAACAGTAAATACAGCTGACTTGAACAGCTCTGAAGCTGAACCCTTGTCAATTTTAATTTTAGCTGTTACCACAACAAAATCCAGCCACACTCCACTAGGAATGCACATGCTTCATACTCTATTAAATCTAATTCTTTGTTTGAGGTAAAATACCTCATAGCTTAAGAATGACAATGGCAAATACCAGCATGAGTGCTAGGGCTTCTTTGGGCCAATATCCAGCATGTTAAAACCAGATTTTGACAATGTGCAGCAGGGCTAGTGGGAACTGAAGCAGTGGCAGCAGAGAAAGGGATGAAACCAGAGCTTCCAAAAGGGTGACATTTGCTGGCACAAGATTAAGAGTTGTATCCTGGTGATGGTAACACAGCTCTGGAGTGTGTAATGGGAAGGGGAAGCTGTTGAATTAAAGCAGAAATTCGTGAAAGATGGATCAGGTTCATCACAACATGAAGGTGTGTGTGGGGTATGTGTGGGTATATATCTAGAAATGTATGCATGCATATGTATAGGTAAAGTAACGGTAAGAGGTATAGGTGAGGTATAGGAAGGGAAAAAGGCAAGTGTGTGCATTAGGTGTGAGCTCTGTGCCTCTAGGCACACACACTGAAACAGACCTCTGCTGTACAGGAGTAGTAGAGCTGCAAACAACAGCTGCAGGTCTTCCGAGGAAACAGGGCAAAGATTTGCTGAGCAATATTTCCAATGAGGATAAAACTACTGGAAGAAAGTTGTCACAGTGACTGTGGGACTGTGGCTTCTGGCCATGTTGTACAACTGGTGCATCTGGAGGCCTTGCCTCTTGTCAGCTGTAGCTTGAGGATGAGGAGTGACTCCTTGCCTCCACAGCTGCTTGTCTCCATCAGTGCTGTAAAAACTTTGAAGATGACTAAGTCATAAGCACTTGAGGGGTGATTTTTCTTTCCTAAAAGTCTCGTGCAGGAAATATTGATGTTCCAAAGTTGCCTTATTTGCTTTGTATCTAGAAAAAAAAGCCCCTGTCGGTTTAGGATGTCCTTTGCAGTAGACATGCCAAGAAAAAAACCAGAGTGGGTAAGCACGTGGTTAGCCTATATGCAAAATTGAATTGAAACACAGGACGTGAATTTCAATAATTTCACCTAAAAATGATACAACACTACACTAGATATTAAATAGCTCTATCTAGAGTGCTGGTAGAATCATCAAAAACAGGACCATTCCAAAAAACATGTCTGCAGCAATTTTGTTCATTTGCAAAGTTCTTGGTGGTACATTAGAATCTCAGAGTTGTTTTCTTTAGGTACATTTTCATGGCCAAAAAGTAATGCTTTTCTCACATACCTCATAGACAAATAGCTGAGTCTGCTTAAATAAAGACACAGTAAATTAAATGCAACAGTGAACAAAACAACAAAACAAGGTTACTCAAACAAGGACCCGGTAAGAAGACTTAACTTCTCTAGTGCAAGAAACAAGGGAGTAAAAACTCATTATAGGTACAAAGTCAGCAAACACTCCACTTCTTATTTGAGTGGCAGGGAACTCAGTCAGAACAGAAGCTTTCTCAGTGTCTAATGAACAGAATAAATGAACTTTAAATGGGTCAATACTTGAAGGAGCTTCTGAGAATACAACAGTTGCTAATGAACATTGTTGAACTGAACGAGAAAGAATCCAGAAAGTGAACCCTTCACACTTTTCATAACGATGCACAGCAAGGAAGCACTTGTCCCAGGAACTGTTTTCTGGAGCTGTTCCTACACTTTCGTTTTGCAAAAGCTGCCACAAGGTCACCAGCCCAAGTGACTGCCACAAGCACCAGGATCTAAACCAGATGCCAACTCATTTCTGGTGCTACTTCTTCTTAGCAGTGTAAGACATATTCACATATGATAATCTCTCTTCAGCTTTGCAGATACCTGAGTTGTTTTTGTCAACTTGCAAACAACAAAAATTCAGAAAATGTCGTGATTTAAATAGCCTTTTTTTGAAAGTGTGCATGTTTTTCCTTTTTCTTGTTCCTCTTTCCTTCACTCGGAAAATGAATGTTTTTCTCAGTGTTGTCTTTCCTAACTTGAGTGGGGAATGATGAGCAAACCATGTTTTGCAGACATGGCCTCAAAAACCCTGAATTCATAGAGCCTCCAGGGCATGCTGCAAGGAGTGCTGAGCCTGTGTGTCATGTGAAGTAGGAGTTGTCAGCACTTCTCACAATGTGTGGTAGAAAAGAAAGTCTGTATGAACTTGGAGCTCAAGTGCATGTTATATAAAGGCTAGAACAAAGGAAAAATGCATTTAAATGATAAAGGAAAAGGCTCATTTGTAGTTTTATCTTCAGCATGTAACAGGGAGTGCTTAGAACACGGCAAAGCAATGGCACAAGTAAACAAAAACAAAAAAAAAGAAGCAGAGGGGCCTGAGACCAATAGTAATGTGCTGTAAAATATGGATTTGTTTAAATGTGAAGACCAATGTCGTGAAACTCTAGCCCAAAATCTTTTCCTAACTAGAAAAACTGTGCAACAGTTTATCCAATTGAGAGCTGGGATGAAAAATAGATTGGATGGTCAAGCTCAGAGAGTTGTGTTGAACAGAGTTAAACTGATCTGGCAGATGTTTACAAGCAATGTTCTTCAGGACACAGTGCTGGGGCCAGACTTTTTTAACATCTTTGTCAATAATTCGGATCTCAGCAAGTTTTCATAGGAAATTAAATTGGTTGGGTGTATCAATATGCTCAAGGTTAGGAGAGCTCTGCAGAGAGATCTGGACAGGCTGGACCAATGGACCGAAGTCAGTTGTATGAGGTTTAACAAGACCAAGTGCTGGGATCTACATTTTGGTCACAACCACACCGTGCAATATTGTAGGCTTGGGGAAAAGTTGCTGGAGAACTGCTCAGTGGGAATGTATGTGGGGGTGCTGATTGACAGCCAGCTGAACGTGAACCAGCAGTGTGCCCAGGTGATCAGGAAGGCCAAGGGCATCCTGGCCTGCAACAGAAATATTGTGGTCACCAGGACTAGAGAAGTGGTTGATCCCGTGTACTCAGCACTAGTGAGGCCTCACCTCTAGTGCTGTGTTCGGTTTCGGGCACCTCAGTACAAAAAGGACATTGAGGTGCTGCAGCCTGTCCAAAAAAGAGCAATGAAGCTACCGAAAGGCCTGTAGGACAGGTATTATAAGGAGTGGGAGGGAAATGGGTTTGTTTATTCTCGAGAAAAGATGGTTGAGGAGGCTGTCCTGATTGCTCTTTACAACTACCTGAAAGGAGGTTACAGAGAAGTATGGGTGTGGGTTGGTCTCTCCTCACATATAGCAAGTGGTAGGACAATAGGAAATGGCCTCAAGATGCATCATTGCCACTAGGAAAAAATTCTTCACTGAAATAGTGGCCAAATATTGGAGCAAGCTGTTTAGGGAGGTGGTGAAGTCACCATCCCCGGACATGTTTAAACAACTTGTAGCTCCTGTCCTTGAAAACATGATGTAGTGGGCAGGGTGGCATTGCATTGAAGGTTGGACTTGAGGATCTTGGAGTTCACTTACAACTTGAATGATTCTATGATAATTTAAAGTGGCTGCTATAACAGACAGTGTTTATCAGTGTCCTAAGCTGACCTGTTAAGCTGTCGTTAGATAAAAAGAAACCATGGCAAAACAGATTCACAGAGCAGCCGACCTCAAAGATCTCCTGGCTCAGTCTTTCATGGGAAAGGCAGCCCTTGATGAGATTACCCATCACTGTGCACAGTTACATCTTGCAAACCAGCAGTGGGACCCCAGCATGTGCCTGGGGAATTTGTTCCAGTGAATGATTGTTGTTACTTTAAAAACTTTATTTCTTATGAAATATCAAAAAGGAATCCTGTGTTTGGGAAGTGAGGAACAGCAATACATTTCTATTTGGTTTCGGTATACAGCCCCTTTGCACTGTGCTACTGAACATCTACTGAAGACTGATGTTAACCACGCAGTAAAGGCAAGAACTTTACTGCAACTATTTTTCAGCGTGTGCAAGGACACAAGTGCAAGTGCAAAGCGACATGCTGAAACATGAATAAATAAAAAGGACAGTTGTGGACAACAAAGGCCAATGTGATATTGATGGCATTCAGTCCAGGATGCTGTATCAATGAACCCAATATCTTTTCTGCTCTTTAAATATTTTAGTGTTTAACTTTCTGCTACATAAATACCAAAGCCAAAAGTCTCAGTGTCCTCCTTGCCTGTTACCATGCTCAGAAACAGATGAGTAAAAGCGGCTTCTGTTTGTTCTTCCTCCTGTCTTCTTCCAATTCCTATGTCCCATTTCACACCTGTGAAGTTTTCTGACAAAAATGGCTGCCAGGCAGCAGAAACAGACAAGATGTGGCTCCTGTCCCATTTGACGTCGTGCAACTGATGTGTGCCACCTCTTCTGATTGCTGACAAGCATGTGTGCTGGAAAAAGGATGTAGGTTTACTGTCAAGCCCACATCTAACTCGAAAATCAAAGGTTTTTGTCTGAACTAATCTGTCATAGAAGCGTTCAGGGAAGCATGAAGTCTACTTCTGTATATCATTTAATTTCATTAATTTGCCTCGCTGTACCTTTAAATGCGTGTAAGTATTTCCTTCTTCTGTGTCACATCAAGTCCTGTGCAGACCTTTCTGGTCTGCTGAGGTTTAGATGCCTTCTGAGAAGTAGAAGACATTATTTTGGAACAGACCACAAGATCCTGTTCCACGTGTGGCTCCAGCTGCAGATGGCCAGTGCTGGCTTCCCCCTCCAGCATGATCCCAAAGATGTGTCCTGAGCATGACTGCCCATGAGTTCTACGCTACTGTATTTAAATGCACCTTATTGATTCCTGTGTGAAGCAGTAGGTGCCTTCTGCAAACTGTCTGAGCCTCTCGAAGGTGGAGTGAAACAACTGAATACCCTCCATCACTTTTTCTGTAACACACTGGCAGAGGCAAACCTTCAAGTTTCTGCTGGTCAGTAGGGTTAGAAGAATCTGTAGGGGTAGAATTGTCCATTAAAGTCTACCATGCTGCATCTTCTCTAGCCTAAGGGAAACAGGGAACTTGGAAGTGGAACAGAAAGGCAAACTTCAAAATACAGCAAAAGTTAAGCCTGAGCAAGCAGAAGAGATCCTAAACTAACTGCTGTGGACTCAGGAAAATCCATGGTCAGTTTTACCAGATTAAGTGTGCTGTTGCTCAGTGTTCCAGGCTAGCTACAGATAAACCAAACACATTTTATGTATTAAGATTTATTTGAATATTAAGAGTTCCTGTTTCAATAATGTAAAAATTGCTGGTGGTCAGGATTAAACGATAAAAGGTAAATAGTCCTAAAATTTCTTAAATATATGCAACCCATTACACCAATGTATCATAAACTGCCCATTAATAATAAATGTGCTCAGAAGAGTATGTTTAAGGGCCAGTCTGAGAACTACTGCAAGAAATACAGTTGAAGACAACAGGCATTGTTTTTAATTTGCAGTGATCAAGTGCTTTGGGGAAATAAAATGTCTTTGTGAGATGACATTTTACCTACTGAAGATATTTCAGTAGCCTAATGGTATAAAATAGAAATAACTTTAACCACCATGGATTTTAAAATTCATTTTCCCTATAAAAAGGTCAAGCTGGTATATTTCAGAGGATGTTGTCTCTTTAAATGAAACAGCTTTGCAAATGACAATTTAAAAAATGAGAAAAATGGTGGCACAGACTCTATGTAGAAAAAGGTAACATTACAAAACCTCAGTACTGTCTAGTTAATGGGGAGCTGCTCTGGCAAGGAGTGCAGATGGACCTCATACTCCTCATGTGTCCTTGTATAGTTAAATCTGAAGACTGAAATGTGACCATCTCACATGCAGCTTGTGAAGTGCCTGCAGGGCAGCTGAAATGGCAGTGCAAACGTTGCTCTCACTCTGCACCAGCAGGACAACTCAAGAGCCTTTTCACACCACCCGAAAGGCACATTAATAGCTACTGAACTCACACAGATTTTCTCCCCATAAAAGATGATTTTATAATTCCACCATCAGATCTCTTATAGCAGTTTCTAAATAGGTGTTAGATGAGGACAAGTTATTTCTGAATCAGGCAGGCTAACACTGCTCTTGGATGCTGTCTGCTATGATACAGCAAAGGATCCTAACTTTTTAAGCTTTATCTTCTAATTGTCTTTTTGGATTTATCCTCTGTGAATAACATTTTCTTGGTAGGATTGTTGAAAGAGGAATAGTCTAACCATGTGAAAGAAATAAATTCTCTGAGATGAGATAGGGTTTTTTTAAGTTCAACAATTATAGTTCATACAATTGCGATGGATCCATCTGATCATGTTGATTAATAACGAGAGCTACCACACCATTTAGTCCTCTCCTATGTATTTTGACTTTAAATTGTGGTAAAATTTGAAGTCACACATTTAAGTAAATTTTATAGTCTGCTATCAGGAATGGCTTTGCACAAAACCAAATTCATTATACCTTTTCAGGCAGGATTGAAACAAGTGTTTAGTGATTCTTCGTTTGTTTTTTAAAATATATTTTCAGCCAAAGTAAGATCATCTGTCAACTTTACTTCACAGTCCTGTGATCTATTTACAATTAAAAGGTGACTTCTGAGCAAGGATACTCCTTCCCTCTCCCCTCCTTTCCCTTTCTCCTCTTGTCTGTTATAGAATATTTTAAAAGAATCCATCAGAAATGTACACCTACCTGGAATCCAAAGTATACAGAGTCATAGTATGACTTAGATTAGTCGGGACCTGGCAGGGACACCTCTCACTAGACCAGTTTGCCCAGGGCTTCATCCAACCTGGCCTTGAACACTTCTAGGGAAGCAGAAACCTACCTGGACAATCTCTTCCAGTTTGACCACCTTCATAGAGAGGAATTTCTTCCTAAGATCTAATCTAAATCTATCTTCTTTTAGTTTGAAATTATTCCCTATATGCCCTCATTAAAAGCTGCTGTGTAGCTCCCTTCAGGTACTGGAAGGCTGCTGTAAGGTCCCTCTGGAGCCTTCTCTTTTCCAGGTTGAACAGCCCCATTTGCCTCAGCCTGTCTTCATAGGAGAGGAGCACCAGCACTCTGATCATCCTTGTTGCCCTCCTCTGGACTTAGTCCAACAGTTTCATTGTCCTTATACAAGATACTCCAGAACTGGACACAGTGCTCCAGTTGGAAGTTACAGTTACAGCAATTAAAATAAAATATTTGATTATTTTTTCCCTTGAGGGATATGATATTGCATAATTGATAAGATCTCTTTCTTTATGCATATCTACTGCTTCTTAGTCAAAGATGGCTGTTTAAAAGATAATTGCATTTCAGTCATCTGGTCTTTGATTATTAACGGCTGCGTGAATACTAATGAAGCGCAGCTGTTCTGCCATTTTTATATTAACTTGCACCCGTAATAACATATTGTACACATCCCCTGAAAACTGTGCTAGCAGGTGTATACCAACTGCAAAACGACTAGTGTTTCTCATTACCCCACACCAGTTAACATTTACAAACTGATTTCCAGGAAGCACAATTAGAAAGTATTTATACACTGACTGTGTCCCTTGTCCCCATCATCCCCCCATTTGCTTGCTTGGGGAAAGGGAAATCTGTTTACATCTATCAGCTGTAATGATTTCAGCAAACTCACTTTTGCTTCCTCTTCTACATTGCAGCTCTACATACTTTACTGTTTCCTGCTTCCGATGTGAAGTTATCAATGGTCAATGGCAGCTGTATGGACCAAGACACTGTCAGCCCTTGTATTTAACAGCTACACTCTACAAAGCTGGTTAACACAGTATATAGTTGTTACTGTGCAAGACTGGTCTTGTCCATTGCTGTTTCTGTTTCTGCAAGCAGAGGAACATCAGGAGAGATGCTGCAAAGATGCAGTGTCTTTGCAACCCTGCAAAGATGAGGACATCTGAAATATGGTGACAGCATGGCCACTGCCTGTTACTTCTGGCCTCTCTGCAGATAGTTGCTGCACTGAAAGACCACAGAGGAAAGTTTCAGAATCACAGGAAATCTTGGAAAGGACCTTAAAGATCATGAAGTCAAGCAATTAACCTAGCACTGCCAGGTCACGACTAATCCTTGGTTCAAATCACTACATCTACGGGGATGGTGACTCAGTCACTTCCTTTGGCCACCTGTTTCAATGCTTTACATCTCTGCTACAGAATTTTTCCTGACACCCAAGTTGAACCTCCCTTGACACAATTTGAATGCATTTCCTCTTGTCCTAGAAATAGTACTTGGTAGAAGAGACTGAGCTCTACCTTAGTCCAGCCTCCTTTCAAGTAGTCGTAGAGAGCAATAAGGTGTCCCCTGAACTTCCTTTTCTCCAAAGTAAACAATCCTAGTTTCCTCAGCTGCTCCTCGCAGGACTTGTTCTCCAGATCCTTCACAACTTTGCTGTTCTTCTTAGGACATACCCCAGCACATCATTGTTCTTGTGGGGCCCCAAACTAAACACAGCATTCAAGGTGTTGCTTCAGCCAAGCACAGTTACCTCCCTGCTGCTGGTTGGTGGCCACACTATTTCTAATACAAGTCAGGATGCAGTTGACCTTCTTCAGCCACTTGTTGACCAACACTACCAGGTTCTTTCCCATAGGGCAGCTTTCCAGCCACCCTTCTCCAAGACTGTAGTGTTGAATTGGGTTGTTATAACCCATGTGCAGGTGATCTGTGAGAGCAGCTGTGGTCCTATTTCTCAGAGCAGCTTTTATCAATTCTGACAGGATATGAGATTGTTCAGTAGGAATCCAAGGCAGGACTGGACACCTGATTCTGTGTAACAAAGAACATGCAGAGATTTCTCACTTCAAACTTGAAAATCACAAACAGGAACATGACTGTAAAAAATCACTAGCCAGTCTTTAGATATAATAGTTGCCACTGTAACTAGGGTGCTCCATGTTTCAAGTTTTCAAAGCTGGCTATGCCAGTGAGAGCTGAGAGAGTTTCTGTTTTCAAAACTGTGCTTAGCTTTTTCTAATGCGTTATGAGCTTTGTATCCTGCTGTGCTCTTAGTTTTAGCTCCTTTTGAGTTCATTGGTTTAATTTGCACTGTGAAAGAGACACTTGTGTTTTATAATTTTGTAATTTGTTCTATAACATTTGTAGAATAGCTACCCTGCTCGTGTCGGTATTACAAGAAAACGTGATGAGAACTACTTGCTGTATCTTCATTAAACCATTCATTAGTTCCTGTACTTGCATCTCTTTTCTCCTTCCTTAGTATTCCTCAAAAGTCATTGGGTTTTGTCTCAGCTGACTTCATGAGAAATTGTGAGGTTCTCATGGTGCTGTTGGGAACTGTGTATTGTAAAAGCTCATTGGAGTGATTTATGCAATTATGAAAATTTACAAGCAATGGCTCCAGGTCATGCCTGTAATGAAATCCAAATGCAGGTAATGAAGCTGAATTTCAGATGAAGTTTTTGCATAGCTCAGCTGCAAGTCACATAAATTGAAGCAATTTCGAGCTTGCTTGGAAACACGAAAGGCAAAATTAAAGCCAGAGGAAATGGCAGAGAGATGCAACTGCCTGTGTAGTCCCACATAGCTGTAACAGTTGTCTGTATTCTGTCTCACCTGCCTCCCTGAAGGGGACAGGCTTTCACAGGCTTTGATCACCCACAGTCTGGTTGTTTCAGGACTGTCAGAGTAAAGTGATGAAGCAAAAAGCAGTCTAAGTGGGTGTGTGTCTCTAAAAAATCTGAGCTTGAAAACACATATCATAATGTTTCTACTCAGGCTCAAAGCCACAAAGCTTTTTTTCCCACAGGATGAGATACAAGCACCGTCAGGATCAAACAGGCATAGTTTACTCAGGAGTTTATATAGGGTTTTCTTCAGATTGAAACACAGAGGCAATACTGGAAAAGGAATGAAAAAGGATACCCTTTGAAGTGTTTCCTGAGTCACAACTCAATTCTGCTGTATGCATGCATGGTTTAGTCCTAGGGCATTGTCTGATATTTTTCTCATGTGAGTAAAGCAAGGAACCTCATAAGTGGTTTCAGATTAAAGACTCCTAAACTCAGTCAGAAAAATGTATTTCTATTGACAGAATAACACTGTTATAAAAGAAAGATTAGCAGTACCACCCCCAAACTCAGAATGCTACCAAGAGTGAAAACAAAACAAAATTCCTGGATCAGATGTTTGCTCTTAGCCTGTCTTCCTTGAACAGGGTGAGTAATATCTTTAGACCTAAGAGCCATGAATGCTTGAAAACTCAAAAAAGTGGTGACACTACAAGAAAACTAACAGCATGTTGAAATATAGTAAAATACAACATAAAAACAGAAAGAAAAAAAATTAAAAGCAAAATAAATTCAAAAGATGCTGAAGCATTGCTCTTGACAAGCTTTTGTAGAGAATCTCTATTATAAAGTGGTCCTGTAGTCTGCAAAACTTGCTAGGTCAGTCACGTACCACTGAAAGCAAAGGTAGCTGAAACAGGCTTGGCAGTTACTGAGCATTTTAATAAAACTAGAATCTTTTTCTACTACATCCCATTATATTTTTCCCATCCACAAGAAACCACTAAATTGCTATTATTTTTAACTTGGGCTCTGGTATTCCACAAATTCTTCCCTTCAGCTTATATTTAAATATTTTGGGTTGAATTAAAATTTAATTGAAATTAATTTAAAACATTTTGTTTGGAAGCAATTTTGAGTCAGAACTCACAGAAATGCAGACTCTGTCAGGTTTGTTCTCATCATTTGCAGAATCACAGAATGGCAGGGATTGGAAGAAACCTCTGTAAATTGTCTAGTCCAACCCCCTTGCCAGAGTAGATTCATCTAAAACAGGTTGCACAAGAACCTGTCCAAGTGGGTTTTGAATTTCTGCAGAGAAGGAAGGTACACAACCTGTCTGGGCAGCCTGTTCCAGTGCTCTGTCACTTTTTCTTTATGTTTAGATGGATGTTCCTGTGTTCTTGTTTGTGCTCATTCTCTCTTGACCTATCACAGGGCACTACTCAGAAGAGTCTGGTCCCATTCTCTTGAATCTCACATTTTAGGTGTTTATGAACATTGTTAAGAACCCTTTCTATCTTCACTTCTCTCATCTAAACAGACCAAGGACTCTCAGCCTTTCCTCATAAGAAAAATGCTCCTGTTCCCTAATCATCTCTGTAGTCCCCCACTGGACTCTCTGCAGGAGTTTTGTGTCTCTCTTGAATGGCAGAGCCCAGAACTGGACACAGTACTCCATATCTGGCCTCACTAGAGTAGAGGGGAAGGAGAACATCTCTTTGCTGGTCACATTATTCTTACTGCCCTCCAGGATCCTGTTTGCCTTCTTGGCCACAAAAGCAAACTGCCGGCTCATGGTGAACCTGTTGTCCACCAGGATTCACAGTATTTTCTCCATAGACCTGCTTTATAGAAGGTCAGCCCTCAACATGTGATGATGCATGGGGTTATTCCTCCCCAGGTGCAGGACCCTACACTTAAACTTACTGAACTTTCCAAGTCACCAACCTGTCCAGATCATGCTGAAGGGCAGCACAACCTTCTGGTCTATTACCCACTCCTTTCAGTTTTGTATCATCATCAAACTTGCTGAAGGTACATTCTGTCCTTTCATCTAGGTCATGGATGAAAACACTGTACAGAATTGGGCTGTGTTGGTCACTGGGAAATAATACTAGATACAGACTTCCAAGTAGATACAGACCCCTGCACTGCTGATCAAACACTCTAAGCTCTGCCATTCAGACAGTTCTAAATCAGCCTCACTGTCCGCTTACCTAAACTACACTTCCTAAGCTTACCTGTGAGGGTGGTATGGGAGGCAGTGTCAAAAGCCTTGCTGAAGCTGAGGTAGACAATATTGACTACTCTTCTCTCCATGTACTCAGCTAGTCACACTGTCATAGACGGATATAGGTTGGTCAAGCATGACTTTGACCTCATGAGTCCATGATAGAGCAGGTTATCTTGGGGGCAGTAACTGCACACCTGAGGGATGGCCAAGGGCTCAGGTCCAGCCAACATGGGTTCAGGAAGGGCAGATCCTGCCTCTCCAACCTGATCTCCTTCTATGATCAGGTGACCCGCTTGGTGGATGTGGAGAGGCCTGTGGATGTGGTCTATCTGGACTTCAGCAAGGCCTTTGACACTGTCCCCCACAGCAAACTGCTGGCTAAGCTGTCAGCCCACGGCTTGG
>VXBP01010523.1:9411-19817 GCA_013400115.1 Rhinopomastus cyanomelas
TCCTGCATCTGGGTGGAGGCAATCCTAAACACAAATACAGGCTGGGCAGTGACTGGCTGGAGAGTAGTCCTGAGGAGAGGGACTTGGGGGTGCTTGTGGACTAAAAGCTCAACATGAGGCAGCAGTGTGCACTTGCGCCCCCGAAGGCAAACCGGCTCCTGGGCTGCATCACGAGAAGTGTGGCCAGCAGGTCGAGGGAGGTGATTCTCCCCCTCTACTCCACTCTGGTGAGGCCCCACCTGGAGTACTGTGTCCAGTTCTAGACCCTTATTACAAGGACGATATGGACGTACTGAAGCGTGTGCAGAGGAGGGCCACAAGGATGATCAGAGGGCTGGAGCACCTCTCCTATGAGGCCAGACTGAGAGAGTTGGGGCTGTTGAGTTTGGAGAAGAGGAGGCTCCGAGGTGACATTATTGTGGCCTTCCAGTATCTGAAGCGGGCCTACAAAAAGGCTGGCGAGGGGTTTTTTAGGATGTCAGGTAGCAACAGGACTAGGGGGAATGGAGCAAAGCTGGAGATGGGTAGATTTAGAGTGGATGTGAGGAGGGGAAGTTCATCATGAGAGTGGTGAGAGCTTGGAATGGGTTGCCCAGGAGGGTGGTGGAGGCCCCATCCTTGGAGGTGTTTAAGGCCAGGCTGAATGGGGCTCTGGCCAGCCTGATCTAGGGTGGGGTGTTCCTGCCCATGGCAGTGGAGTTGGAACTGGATGATCCTGTGGTCCCTTCTAACCCTGACTGACTCTATGACTTGGTCTAGGTCGTCCTGCTCTGTCAGGGGGATTGGACTAGATGATCTTTCCCTAATGATTCAATGATTCTACGATTCTATGGTTATTTAGATGTGCAGAAGAAGTAGTTACTTATTGGGAGAATAAAGTAGATGAATTTAAAAAAAAAAATAAACCAAACCAAATCAGATCAGCAACTACAATCCTTTATCTCTGTGAGATTGTGAGTTATGAATACTTTTCTTCTTTCCCTCGATGCCTTCTACTAAAAGTAACAAGCCCCCAAAGGCAGTTGTAGATGTCTGTCTCAGGTAGGAAAGTCAATTGGAATGGCACATTCTTGGACAAGGTCCGTGTATACAGGACATTCGTCTTGCAATAAAGTTTGTTTTTTCCAATTATCACTCATTGTTCAGTAACATTAAAGACTGAGGGCATAACATTTCTTTCCCTGCTTTTCAACAGGAAGACTTTGTGACACTGTTGTTCAATTTCCATTTTATTCACCTGTAGAATCTATGTCTTTGCTTTGTTTTATTTACTTTGTACCTCCTACGAGCCTTTATGCAGTTGCAGTACAATTCATAGAAGAAACACAAAATCTGGACTGGTTACACAGGTACAAATCACAGAATCAATGCAGAGTGAGTATGTTTGCAATTTACTTACAATCGTGGCCACTTTTCCACTTTTCCTAAGCTGTTGGACTGCAAAAGAATGTGGAACATTTTCCATAGGAGTCCCATTAACGATGACAACCCGGTCATTTTCTCTGACAGAAGGAGGAGAGAAAAATACATTCAAAACATATTTAGGAAGAGTCTTCATGAAAATACTAGAGCAAGCTCAAATACTGTGCCCAGTTCTGGGGCTTCCCAGCTCAAGGACAGGGTGCTACTGGAGACAGTCCAGAAAAGAGCCACTAAGATGATCAGGGGACTGGAGTATCTGCCTTATGAGAAGAGGCTGAGAGAGTTGGTCTGTTTAGCCCAAAGAAGAAACTGAGGGGAGATCTGATCACAGTATCACAGTATCACAGTATTATCAAGGTTGGAAGAGACCTCATAGATCATCAAGTCCAACCTGTCACCACAGAGCTCAAGGCTAGACCATGGCACCAAGTGCCACGTCCAATCGTGCCTTGAACAGCTCCAGAGTTGGCGACTCCACCACCTCCCTGGGCAGGCCATTCCAGTGGCCAATGACTCTCTCGGTGAAGAACTTTCTCCTCACCTCAAGCCTAAATTTCCCCTGGCGCAGCTTGAGGATCAATGCTTACAAGTGTCTAAAGGGCTACTGTCAGGCTGATGGGACCAGACACTTCCCAGATGTGCCAAGCAATAGGACATGGGATGATGGGCTTGAATTAGAAAACAGGACTTTCAGTCTGAACATAATGAAAACATCTTTATGGCGAGGGTAACAGCACACTGGAACAGGCTCCACAGAGGCACTGTGGAGTCCCCTTCTCTGGAGACATGAAAAACTTGCTTGGAAGCATTCATGTGTGATCTGCTTTACAAGAACCTGCCCTGGCAAGGGGGTTGGACTAGATGATCTCCAGGAGGTCCCTTCCAACATCTATTATTCTATGATACATCAAGAGTTCATGTCCAATTATGCTGACTCTAACATAAAAAGGACTCCTCATACTCTGAAGGTTAGGCCTGTATTCCTTGGTTTGTTGGAGGAATGGCTTTGCCTTCTGTTTCCTTCAGAATGAATTTTGACCCAATGTGCCCAAATTGCTAGGTATTGCCTTGTCATCAATTTACCTAGGATCTTCCATACTTTCCAATAAAATCCATATTCCAGGATTTTATCCCCAAATCACATGGAACAAGATGGACAACAGTGGCATTGTGCAGAGACTGCCGCTATAAAATGGTAGTTGTGTAACTACTCCCATGTCATAAAAAACCATGTTTGGCACAAAGGATAGAAACTGGTATTTCAGTTGCCACTAGTGCACAACTTTGGCATTCTTCCAAATCATCTAGTCCTTATCAGGTATTTCAGGCAGGTCAAAGGATGAAAAATTGGTTGGCACCAGGCTAGCAACTGCTTATCTCTCAGCCTGCAGATTTAAAATTACTTGTCCGTGATAGATGCTTTCTTATGTCTTTCTATCTCTTGAGAGATGTCCATTCTTGTGTCACCAAGAATGATGTTAGAAGGAGGACTACAGGAAACACTTTATAAGCACAATAGTTTATGTAATTTTTCTTTCAAACAGAAAATAAGTATTTGGAAAAAACCATTTGTTTCTCTTCCTCCCACCATTACTGCTCCTGATACCTTAGGAGTGAAGACCCTTCTTTGTGCTGACTTAAAGCCATTCTTTTGAAAACCACTGACTGATGGTTAAATATGTTTCCTTGAGAAAGAATATTTCCTGAAGAAAGGGATTTAAAGGTACTAAGTGTTTACAGTGTTTTGTAAAATAAAACACTGACAGAAATGTACTTAACTTTAAAATCTTTTCAATATAATCAACTCTAATTTCTTATAAAATAGCAATTAAAAACACCTCTAAGTGGAGTCCATTTGCTTTGTTAAGTATTTATTTAAAATAGACATCTGGGTTTTCAACAGGGCATCAGATCTTGAGTTGATTAAATCACAGGAATTTCAACCACACCTGTCAGAAGGCTTTTTATATATTCTACAGCCCTGCCCCTCAAAATATGCCGAAGAGAGAAAGGCAAGAAGTTGCTTACTGAAGTAATCCATCTGCCGGACCACCTGGGAGAACATCTGAAATGACTATTGACGTTTCACCATTTTCAAAATGAGGGTTATCTCTGCCACCAGAAACTGCAATCCCAAATCCTCGTTTGGAATCCTTTACAAAAAAACCACAACAAAATTCAATTCTATCTGCAGGAATGTTGATAATGTAAATCAAAGAAAAGTGTCACAAATGTTCCTGCAATGGCACTGCATCTAGATATTATTTAAAATATGATAGTTGCCTGCAGAGCACTGCAGAACAAGACAGCATGTTCCTACTTTCCAAAAACACCTGTCTACAGCCTTGTAAATACTACTAATTAATCAAAAGACTCACTAACTTAGCCTGTGCTTTGTTCCAAAATCCCACTGCAGTTAGAAAACACTATTTTGTTAGTGATGCTTGGGAAACTGGAACAGATTTTCCAGGATCTCATCTTCACGACTGCTCTCTAGTTTGTAACAGCTATTTAATCCTCAAGCAAACAAAAAAAGATTATGGCTGATGACAGAAGGCAAGCAGTGAACCTGTGACGATCATTACTTGCTCTCACAATCAAGTGTTTTAAATATGTAATTTATGCCAAACCTGTCACCACAGACATATCAGATCCATAAAAGCTCTGTGATGGCATTCAGTAAATCAGGAAATGATGAACAAAGGCAGCATGTCTGTAACACTAGATCTGAGAACTGCTAGTGGAACTGAACTGCAAGCAAGAAAGTGTGAGCCAAACCATACATTCTGCTGGATGCACCAATTCATTTTGGGAGCTATTTAACATACGTCTCCTATCACTACAAAATACAAATTATGCTGCATTTAAACAAAATGCTTTAACACTCTGGCAACATAATACACCAAATCAGAGTGGTGTTTTCTCCCCCAGCTCACACTCGTGTAGTTCATGACACCCCCGTTTGTGTTCCACTTATGTTAATACTAAGTGTTTATTTATTTTAAGAGATAAAAAGCAACTTTCTGTTTTAACAGTTACACTTCACTTGCTGCACCTTACTGTTTTAGAAAGCAGTTTGGTGCCTCAAGCCAAAACAATATACAATTCAAAAAAAGCTTAAAATTCATTGGTAATGCTGACACACAGCAAGTCCAACAGCCCTTTGCACTTCAGCAGTATCAGCCGGTCTCTGTGGCAAAAGAAGGAATGCTTGTTGACATGACATTCAATACTGGAAAAGTTGGGAATCACAGGGATTAGGGTCTGCTTCTGCAGTGTTCTTTCTGCCTCTGTAACGTGAAAACCAATTCCTTCTCAACAGTTCAGCACATAAAACAGGCTGTGTAAGAAAGATTGCCAATTAACCTTGTGACATAATGTTGAGTTCATTACAGAACACGTTAAAAGAAAAGCAAGCAGCACAGTAAAGGCTGCTCACTGAACCAAGATAAGAACAGCTGAGAAGATCATCATCAACCACCACTGATAAAGCACACATCCTGTGTGGCAGGCAAGCCTTTAGAGAACTCTGAAACAAGCTGTTTGCTCTCTTTAACTTAAAAGGACTCCACATAATGACATATTCCTTATTTCTTGGGATAATTGTTAAAAGTGAACAGTCCCTGTGTTTTTGAAATTCTTATGAGAGTACTCTTCACCTAGGTATTTAAGCATTCAATGAAGGAAATCGCTGAGAACACTCTCAGTGATTATTATAAAGCCTGGACATTAGCAACTGCTTGATAGAACTATATGCTTTCCTTTTAAAGTTGTTCAATGTTGAATTCAGCTATGTGGCTGGCACATAGCATACTACATTGTCTTTACAAACACCAAAGAATAGCAAATACAGCACTTAAATTGCTAATTTAATTTAGTCCTAACATTACAGAGTCACGTAATTTTACGAGTAACCAGCAATTAAGCTTTAAAACAAAAAATGTACCAGATTTGGACAACAAATTAATCCTGCTCTAGAAGCAGGTGTGCTAACAACATCTATAGTGAAACACCTATTTTGACTACACCAGTGCTTAAATATTTGAAAACTAAAAATATAACAGGCACTCACTCACCTTCTGTAAGGTCACAGTGTACTGTTCCCATATCAGCTCTTCCATGCCTGGGGCCTGTTGCACACAGAAACCAATTAGTAAACCCAAAGCATACAACTATCCAAATTAAAAGGTGACATACTGCTATGAACATAGGAGGTTCCACATAAATACGAGAAGGAACTTCTTCACAGCGAGGGTGACAGAGCACTGGAACAGGCTGTCCAGGGCAGTTGTGGAGTCTCTTCTCTGGATGTGTTCCTGTGTGACTTGGTCTAGGTGGTCCTGCTGTGGCAGGGGGATTGGACTAGATGATCTTTTGAGGTCCCTTCCAATTCCTAATGTTTCTATGATTAAACATGTGTTTAATGGGATAAGTCTATTGTAATGATTTAGCAGAATTAGTATGAAATGTAGGCATCTGAACTAATAATTATTTATCTTTAAAAATGCAAAACGATTAATAGGTCTGGAGTGGCACAATCCCTTTGCATTTTACTGATTTAACAGCTGATTCTGACTTTCCAGAAACATCTTACTCAGCATAAAGATCTAATTAAGATCACACACGTTATACAGCTGTGATTGCAAATGACACACAATGTACTTAAGGAAGACTTCTCCATTCCCATGCAGCAAAACTAACAGCTGAAACAGAGGTTTTTCAAACAGAATCACAGAATCAATGGGCATGGAAGCAACCTCAAGAGAACATCAAGTCTAATACTCCGAATAGACTAAGTGAAGCGGTCTTTAGATTCTTTGGTTTTTGTTCATGTGGACTTAAGGAAATGTTTTGTCCCATCTTAGTGACATAACTGGATACTTAGGATTCCCCTCATGTAATTCAATTGTACAGGAAAACACAGTGTATGTCTATGTAGCACTGGCATTCCCATTCCTGTGATGCTTCTTAGAAACAAATTTTTCACATTTCCAGTTCAAAACTGATCCTTAACTGAACAGTTTATTACTCAAAATCTTTCCTGATATAACTTGAAATCTTTCCAAAATCATAGCTTAAGCTGTAACACAGAATAATCATCCAGCTGTGATGCATCATATAGCCCGCAGCCAGCCCATACCATACACCACCAGCCCCTTCAGTGTCTGCCCTGTTAAATGGACAAAAAGGAGCCACAGTATTTGACACACTCCAACCTTCTCAAAAGGCAAAGCATGCACTGAAGAAGGATGTACATGCATGCACGTCCTCAAGCTGTAAGTGTATTTATTTTTACTGCTAAAAGCTGTTATTGGAAAGCTGAGTTTGTTCAGAAAACTGAAGTTCAAATAGAAATTCAGTTTTGATTTAATTTTTAAAGGCATGAAATGGAACTCTGGCAACAGAACTCTAGAACAATATACAGGAACACAAGAAGGATATGCCTGCACCTGAAATACAGTCTCCTGTAAATTCAGAGGAAAGTTCTTCCGATAGTATGCAACTCCTCAACAAGCTGTGCACGCTGTTTCTTGAATGCAAAGAACCCATGAGGTATCCTCACACCGGATTCTGAGCACCTCAAGGAGGAACTAGACTTAGATTTTCCATTGAACATTCACTGTGCCAAAAAAACCCCCTCAAGTTCTGCTTAGGAATCAGCATTCTGGAGCAATGGAGGACTGATGAGGTAACATATAGAGAACTGGACTTTAAAATGCCCACTGATGCTAAAGGATGTGTGCATGGACTTGATGAGCACCAGGTTTCCACAAGATGCAGGAACAGCTGGAAGTCTCTTCCATTTGATGGGTTAGACACCACCGTTTGGCCCAGTTATGTAAGAACATGTGATTTATCTCTATATGTCTTCTTGTGGAGTTTTTTTATTTGGGGGAAAATTAAATGTGTCTTGTATTCCCCAAATCATGTTGTTTTGGTTTTGCCTGAAATTTAAAGTGGTGTTTCAAGCCCTCCTTATTTTGTTTTTGTTTCAGCCTCTTAGTACATTAACTAAATTAATTGGGTTAATTTTGTCTTGGGGCGTAAACCCACAACAGGGTCTAATTAAAAGCTCCTTGAAGAAAAGATAGCTTATATTAAAATTATACAAGTAAGTGTTTTCGTCCAGACAAAACAAGAGCAAGTGGCATTTATAATTCTTAGTATTAAAGCATAAAGTTCTTGGGTCAGTGAATCACTCAACTGTAGTACAAATAATGTGCAATTATTTGATCCAATATTGCCATTTAACCAGCTAGCATGTCTAGCCTTTCAGCTTTGTCTCACCACATACATTCCCTTACAGAGAAATTCTCCATAAGTACTAAAGTTGTCCTTAGCTAAGCACTTTTTCTGAGCTGCCTTGATGCTGTGATAAATAGACACAAAGAAGCCTGCCTAACTGGTGTGCATAAAAATGTGTAAACAGTTTAAATACTATTGGCCCTTGGCTACACCATCACCGTCTTGCTTTTTTGTGTGATATTTTTAGGCTCTGCTGCAAGCCATTCTGTGTCAGTGAAGTCATTTGTATTCCAGTCAGTGTAATTTCTATTCCAGTCAACCTACCTGAATAAAGTTTTAGAAATGAAAGAGAGTATGGGTAAAATTTGAAGCGCGAGCAGGTAGGTTCCAATTAAATCAAAGCAGATGAGAGACAAAATCTTTTCCATCCTTCTCACTCCTTGCACATGTACAACAACTTACATGTGTAACAAGAACATCACTCAAATTCAGTTTGTGCTCTCTGCAGTTCTTACCCAGCCTAGAACACTGCGTCAGCTCTGTGCAGGTCAAAGAGCAAGGCAGGCAGGGCGTCACTGACAAGAGCTCCCAACACATAGGGACAAACTGCAGCTATAGTTGCCTTACTGTTCCAGAAACTCTAACACCAGGTCTTTCAACATACTACCTCCTAAAGGAAGGCCTAAGAAATCACTGCTTATCCAGGACACCAGCACAGAAAAGGGATTGAGGGAAGTACAGTGAATATAAATGGGGATGGATTTATGAGTATGAAACACGTAAGATTAGAGGAATTCCCTTCCAGAAAACTAGGCCTTTTGTGAGCAGCAGCACAAGAAAACCTTTGTGCCAAACTGGAGAGCCACATTTTGACAAACTCCTCAAGAAGCAGTCCCCGACTCGCTGTATCCTGTATTAGGAAGGAAAGCGTGTTATGCACTCGCAGAGCTTATTTTGTGCAACACAACTGCCAAGACAACAGGACTAGCTCTGCCCTACTGGTAAAGCTATGCAGGCTCTGTAATGCAGCGCAGAGAACTGAATGGTCATCTTGAAAGCCCCCTAAGGCACAAACTGCATCTGTATTCCTCAAATCTCTAAGCAATAATCTCTTCAGCATTATCACAGAATCACAGAATATTATGGGTTGGAAGGGACNGTACAGCTGCTTGCCATTGGCAGAATGATAGATAAATGAAGAAGATTCAGCAGGAGAGTCTACAAGTATTACACATCACCAGCTGATTAGAACTAAGACTGAAGTCTCCAAAATTCCTGTGTCCCTCATTTAACACTATGACTCTTCTCTGAGTGCATCAAAGGACGGATTAAGCAAAAATCCACCACCCTGGCCAGTTGCTTCCACATCACCTGTAAGGAAATGCAAAGGGATCATGAGCAGCGTTTGCATCCTTTACAGGATCACAGGTTCACTGCAAGACTCTATTCCAAAATACCACAGAGAGAAAGGCAGGCAAAAGGGTTAAGAACCTCTCCACCAGTTACTAACAGCAACTGCTTTGCAAGCCTTCAAGCTTCACAAAGACAGCAGACTACCTGCAGTAAATGCAAATTACTGTAATTAGCTAGTCTAAATTCATTAGTTACAAAAGTCAGTACATTTCTAATTAGACCACTGTAGCTGGGATTTGCTTAAATCCCTCAGTGCTCACACACCAACACGACAGGTGCTTTCTACATCCCCAGAACAGACTGTTTAACAGAATCTTCGGCAGGAAACTAGTCAAAGCGCTAAAATCATCTGTGTACTATGAACAGGCAGCTGCTGCAGCTCTCGCTAACAGCTATCAGAGATTCATGCATTTACTTGCTGCTGAGAGATCACCACAGACACTTTGTTCACAGTGAAAGAAAAGAAAAACCACAAGAATTGCCCACAACAGTTATTTGTCTATAAAAGTGAGTTGGAGAGGGGAGGGATATGCGAGGAGGGAGGGGGGAGTGGGGTGTCGGGGAAGAAAAGACTTGGAGCAAGAAGCAGAAAAAAAAGCAACTCACGTGCCCTTTCAAAATCCCTAACTTTTTGACTGCATGTGACCACATTCGCTGCAAAGCTTGAGCCGTCTTCATTGTTGCAGGAGACAACCTGTGAGGGGATGCCGTACATCCCCGTCTTTTCATCTGTTTCCACCACTCAACAGGGTTATGTAATTCTAATACAATAGTGGCCTACATACTGGAACAAATCCTGCTGTCAGTTTCACACAGAAACACATCAAAACCACAGGAGGGAAATGTACCATGGGTTTAACTAATTCTCACTCCCGGAGCCTCCAGCAAAAAGCAGCACTGTAATGATGATTTTATTCTTTTTAATTGTAAGAAACAGACCAATGTGTAGCAAATTATTCTTCTTTCAAGCACATTTGGGTGCACCCCACCAGGAACCTGCTCAGAACTTCACACTAAAAATGATTAAGAAGCACAGTTATTTGAAAATTCATGTTCTGACTATAGTGTCACATTGCAAAAATTGCCACTCTGCTCCACTGCCTTAAGCAACTCTGTGGGGTTCTGCTGCCTCTACCTCTTAACAATCTAACTGCTGAATCCAGGAAGTCTTTATGCAAAAATAACAGCATAAGAGTGAGTAACCCCTTCAACTGCATGTGTAGAACTACATATAAACACTTGCGGGACTGTGGACTCTACTCCAGCATCAAGCAAAACGGGAGCCTACTGGGGGTCAAGCTCTACTCGACCTGCTGTTCTCCAAT
>VXBP01010524.1:0-31708 GCA_013400115.1 Rhinopomastus cyanomelas
TGAAAGACCAGAAGTGGGTAGTAATCCAAAGGACTAAGCAAGACTAGAGTAAGGAGCCTAACTGTGGATGTTATATGAAACACTATGTCCTGCAAGTTCTTTAATGGCTGTTTCTGCCAAAACAAACAGAGCAATAAGCAAATTTATGCTAGATTTGGTTGTTTGTACCAGATAGGCATGAAAAAACCCTACCCTGAAACATCCATATTCAGAAAAATCCACTAGCAACAGTTAAGTGTCTTTTTTAATGGAGAAGGCAGACACCAATTCTGCTGTTGGATAGGTTTGTCATGTCCATGCTCAGCCTGTCAAATGTTATTGTCCATGGTAGATTTTTAGTTCCTTCTTCATATCCACTTACCAGATGAGCCTCTTGCTATCTTTTAACCTCTGCAACTTGAATCTTTTACTGCTTGTGTCTTGGTTACAGCAAAAATCTGGACAACTGAGACTAGCACTCTGTGAATATTTTAGTTTTAATATTCTATTATATGACCTAGAAAAAAAAATATTTTATATGCTCACAAGAAAGATGTTCTCATAATTTGTATTTCAATATAAACAAAAGAAAAGCAAGGTGGACCAGCCCTCTTCTCTTTATGAAACCCCACAGGGAGGCAAGAGTACAGCCTGTAACTGAGACTGACAAACACAGAGCCAAAATAGAATGTTTCTACTCCCTTGTGCTCCTCAAAAGTTTCCAACCACTTTCCCTGAACTAAGGAATAAGCAATGAGGAGAACTGCTAGGAGAGATCACAAAGTCTTGATCTTCAGGAAGAATATGACCAAAGGAGTATCTTGTAGACTATGCTCTTTGAAATAACCTACATACCTTCATCCAATGGTGCAACTCTGAAAATATCTCAGTTTTGTCCCAAAGCAGAATTTTGAGAACTCAAAAATTCTCCCAAAAGAGCAACATGTGTTATAAAGGGAGGAATCTTGGGCCCACATGCCTCCAGTGTACATGTTCTCCTAAACACAAAAATAAGCCCTTACCACTTCTTTCCCTTTAGGGATCTGTAGAAGTTTTTAAACAAATGCATATCAATAGCAATTAAAAAGAAAACTCCAAAAGTAAACCCCCCCCCCCCAAAAATGATACAAATACAGTCAGAACTCCAAAAAGTAGACAAGTTATCAAGGACTGTTTTCAGCAGAACCAACTGCTGAATTTCACCAGAATAACAACCAGTAGCCAAATCAAAGTACAAACAACTGGGTAGATGTAACACCCACAAGACATCAGACTGAAAGTAAACACAGCTCATTCTGCTAAATCACAAACACCCTGAACCAGAATGAGCTAGCTCATGCATGTTCCTCAGACCTGCTTCCAGAAGTTCTGGTTTTCTCCCCAAAAGAAGGCTCATATCCCTAGGTCTGTGAATAAGCAGTGAACACCACGCAAACCCATCACTTGATGGGTCTGAATGTCATCTCCCTTCACAAATATCAGCCAGAAGATACATAATGTACAAGATTGGTGGAAGGCTCTCCAGCATTGCAGCATTGGAAAGTACAGTGTAACTTCTGCTAATAATTATTCCTAACATCAGTTCCCTACAGACTTCTCCATGAAAACACTGTCGAAAATAGTACACTGTGACAGGGAGGGGGAAATTATTGCAACAAAAATATCCTAGCCATAGTGACTGTCAAGCTTTTCAGAAAATGACATTTTTAATGAATATTTTAAGAAGAGTTCGTGTTTTGATTGAGCTCCTCTGTGGTAGTTGCCCAATGGTTTTGTGATGAGGAAGGTTAGTTACGATTCTTCGATGAATACTTTCTTCTGAGCATAAGTCATGGTGTATTTGGCTATCAACTTTTTCTGTTTAGAGAGGAAAATCATTAACTACTGAATATTACAGTGATCACTTATGATGCGAGAAGGAGGAGAAGGTGTTTGGCAGGGGCATAATGTTGCCTTCTATGAGATGGCATCTGGACTCCATGGAGTTTACACCATTACATCTGACATTTCATCTTAGCTCTTTAGCAAGCTTCATGCCCTGAAAGCAGAAGTTTCTGTTTGGTCTCTTTTTAGAGCTTGAAGAGGCTCACTTCTTAATGGCAATTGTAACTTCAAGGTGACCTGTCATATTTAAAGACCTTTTATGAGTTTTCTCATCCATCAAAATGTAAAAGTGAAAAGCATCAACTTGTAGTTGAAGCTTTTTTTTTAGTAGGTGAAACTCTGCTGCTGAGCAGCTGTTTTACTCACCTACAAATTTCTATTATGGAAGTATCACAAGGACCAAAAGCAACATCTGCTGCTGTATTAGTCCTGAACAAAATCAAATACATGTCTGAAAGCAGCACACAATTCAAGAACTTCATTGTTCAGGGATGGATGAGCTGTTCCCTACCAACCCTTAGAAAGCGTGTTACACTTTTCACCAAAATTATTTCCTCTCCAAAGAGAACAAAAGTAACTAGAGTTCTTCATGATCTTTTGGTAATTGTGCATTAAATCAAAGTATTCACTTTCTGCTAGAGCCTGCTCCAATCAACATAAGGTAATGGCAGTGCTTCAGACACACCACCATTGTGACCCCCTCCCAGAGCAAAACTTGGAGGCACAGTGAATCCATCATGTCACCGTTCACAAGTCTAACGTTTTCTCCATTACTATTTCCATTACCAGCCTCCATTCCAAGGTTTTATAACTCAGCACGAAGAGTTCATGCTAGGCTAAAGCTTGTCCTGTGAGGTTAAAGGAACCCAAGAGGTATTTTATACTTTACTACAGAACTACTACTCAGCTTATAGGAGACAAAGTATTGCTTTTTAAACAAAACAGGTGAAGAATCTAATGTCCTCAAACAGTATCTAATGCTCTCAAGCAGTTACACCAAGAAATTTGTCTATGAAAAACACTTCCTGCCACTTAGAATATCTGTCTTGAACCAGTTGGCATAAATGGTCACAGCTCTGCAATGCAGATTTCTTTCAGTTGAATTTATTACCTAAAATTCCTTAAATACAGTGAACACTGGAATGCTAGACAGGCCATCATTATTGGTAATGAAAATGTATGATTTTATTTGCCCACAGGGACTCAGGAACACTAAGCCATCATTAACTCACCATAAATTCAGAATAACTCTACTGATATCATTGAGTTAAACCACAGGAACTGAAGCCTTGGAGAAGGCAGGAGAACTTAGTTACATAGATAAAGGCTCAACCTGGCGCTGAATCTTGTAAGGTCCAACGCTATAAAAGAGACTGCACATTCACTGGTAAGGTCCAACCCTGTAAAAGAGACTGCACATTCACTGGCTCCACTCCCAGAATGGAATGGGAAACTGCATGTTTTAATCACTATTTGGGGTTTGTGAGTTTGATATGGTTGGGTTTTTTTCACTCCTTTTGGGTTTGTGTTGTATGTAGGGTTTATTTGATGAATTAAGGAGCTAAGATTTAAAGATATAACTATAGGAGGAGTGAAATCAAACAAGTAAGGCACTGCAAACATGAGATTTTGCAAACGTTCCCAGTTTGAAATCTGTTTGGCAGCACAAATGTTTAAACAGCCGAAATTTCTAAAAAAAAAAAAGATAAAAGAAAGCAAGTCACACTTAAACTTGCTGAGGAAAAAACATCTTGATGATATGATAACAATACTCCCTGGAAAATTATGGAAGCAACACGATCTGAAGGTCATGTTTTGCCGTCTTAGCATAAGACAAAGTAAGATACAAATAAATAGAAATAAAGGCTGCAAACTAGCAAACAGAAAGAAGCTCCTAGGGTGAATGATGTGGTCTATGGGCAGGGACTTTCTACTGAGGGCTTGAGCCTTCCAAAATAAGCCTCTGTGATCATTACAACAAAATTTCCCACCTTTGAGAACCAGGGCAAAATCATATTCACCGAAGTGCAACACAACACACTGTGTCTCATTAAGCAACAATAAGCTTTTCCAAAGAGACATGTCCAAACCCCTTCTTACAATGATTTCAAGATTATTGACCTGGACATGTTCCTGTGTGACCCCAAAAGATTATCCAGTCCAATCCCCCTGGCACAGCAGGATCACTTCACCACAGCAGGATCACTTCTTCTATCCAGGTTTAGATTTAGTCCTAAACTTAATGGCAAAGCTGCCCCAAAGTCACTCCAGCCTCAGTAGTTCTATTGCAGTTCGTCACTATGGGATGCAGGGAAATTAGGGGATGTCTATAAAATGCTGCTAATGTCTGTTGATTAGTTCTACATCCTGTACTCTATCAGGAGCTGAGTCACAGATGTAGAGGCCACTATAGCAACACAGGTAGCCCATTTGCTTTCAGCACAACATAACTAGTTTTGAGCACTGCAAAGCTCCACCAACAGCACTTCCTAACACAGCCTGTAATGGCAAAGAAATGAGTCGCTAACCAAAATTTCATTATGGATTTGGTGCACATTGGAGAGCAGTAACATTGGTGAACTGATCCACCTCCAAATCCCACTCCTCCCTCCCCTAGGGAGTGACAGGAGTTCACATTGCCTTCTTGTATTAGCAGGACAAGAACTATCAGGGAATGTACCGCAGGACTATCAGTGACATTTGCAGCTTTCCAAGCCGTGATTCAGGAGCTGTGACTTTAGCAGCAAGAATCAGCTTCTTAGCTATTTTGCAAACTCTCTCCTGTCTAGGAGGTGACCAAGCTACCTGATAGTTCTGGTGGACTTGTTTCAAGTGCTTGTACCTGACCTGGACCACCAGTGGTTATATCTTGTGGTCATAGCTGTAAAATAACCCCCTGAGGAACATTAGACCTTCATAAAATGAAATCTCCATCTCTGGCCATGTTTCAAAGTCAGGTAAATCTGGAGCTTAGGGACAGGGTTTAGCAGCAGGCTTGGGACAGTTGGGTTAATGGTTGGACTCTATGACCTCCGAGGTCTTTTCCAACCTAAATAATTCTAGGATTCTAAGGCACAGAAAGACAGATGCATCCTGGCCATGAGGCATTTCTAGCTGTGTAAGAGATAATGGTGTGATCGCTTGAATTGCCAATTCTGGGATGTCATCCACTCTATGTGTTATTTAGGAAGGAATCATTTGATGTAGGAGATGGAAGTTACTGCTCCTGGAAGTGGATACCAACTTGCACCAGTGGTACAGCAGCTGTCACTGAACGTGGTTCTCTGTGGGAAAATCTGGCTGGAGTGGCTTTATTGGATTCTTTGTAATGGAGCCATGCTCCAGTTATTCCTGAAGCTTTGCTAACACAAAGGTTTTAACACCTCGTTGCACTGCAGAGCCAAAGTCCTGAGGACGGACATGAGCACACTACACTCCTTAGTGCTGCAAAAGGCCCAGGAAAAGGGGATTTTAATAGAGAAATCTGATCTCATTTTCACTGAGAATCAAAGGATTTCTTTATGAACAGAACAACTCTACTGGTTTATTAATTATTGGATGAATATTTGGCATCAGATTTAGTATTTTAAGAATCTCAACATCAGAGTCATGCAAATGTTTAAGTTAGCAATCTCCATCATTTCTAGAAACCAGTGCAGTCACAAGAAAGGGTTTCTAGGACTTGTGGAACAACAACTAAAGAAATGAAACATTCTTTTTAGAAATAAAATTCTGCTTGTAAGGAGTCAAAATAACTGTGTGTTGTATCCTCAAGCACTACAATCCCGTATCATTTATTGTGGTGGTCAGCAGTGTTCATGAGAATGAAACTTAAGGATTTCCATTGGGAAACAAGTGAATGATCTTTAAAAAATGCCTTAACTTTATTCCCTCTGAAGTTTGAATCTTAGAACAGTATAATAGCGAAAGAGTTTCTAACTCTCCTCTCCTTCTGCTGAGACCCGAGATACCTAAACAGAACTATCTGATTTTTCCCCTAAGGAATTAAAGATGTTAACAAATGTTTCCAGAACCTTCTGTGGGATATTTTCCCTCCCAACAGATCCAATAAACCTTCTACTTGTGGGACGCTGACTCACTGTGGTTAACCTTCACCTAGTCTGACCTTTAGGCTTATCACCTCCCCTAAACCAAGAAGCAGGGCAGTGTGCTGCCTTCAATGTGATTTCAGAGCCCTATTTGTCTGAATTCCCAAAGGCCATGGGTGACTTACCAGGGCTTCTGAACCGAGTCCCAGCCAACACAACTTCAAAGTTCTCATTCCTATTCAACAAGGTGTAAGAGATGCTCGGGACCCAATTCAGTTACTTCAACAGTCATTACATATCCCCTATATGGCATCCAGGGCATCTGTAGGGGTTGGCGGACAGGATGCAGAAGGCTCATGCACTGCTGGAGCAGCAGGTGGAGAATAGGGAACATAGGGTGCATCTCTAGTGATACTAACTCATGAATGTTTAGGACAGTGAGCTCAGAGCTTTTGCTGAGGATGCAAGGAAAAAAAACCTAACCAAACCAAACCACCACAACAAAGCACATCAGTAATCATTTATGTTGGATAATGCAGCAAAAAAACCCCAAAAAAACCAAAAACCAAACCATGAGGAAAATAGTGTTTAGGTGCATTTATCTGGATCAAGGGCACATTTCAGAGTCTCCAAGGTACATGGCTTGTCCAAACTCCAGTATTTCTCACCAACTTCTCTACAAACAATTCCCTTAATATTTAGAAAATGAGCTCACTGGTGTGGAACCACATTCCCATTCCCATGTTTTACTTTCTTGTCAGAATACATTCAGGCCTTTGAATTCCCCATTAGCAAAGTCTCCTAATCACCTTTCTCAGTCAAGCAACATCCTTCTCTCTGCGCTTTGCATCTGTCTGCCTGGAGGTCAGATATAAGGATCAGGCTTACTCCTGCTATTAACCATCTTTGTCCAAGGCAGGTAATTTGATTCAGTGATCAATGAAATTTAATAGCCTTCAATAATTAGCCCAGAATTGAGAAGATGAAGTTTTGCTGGGATTTTCTCTGTTTGGTGGTAAAGGTCAGAGAAGGCAGTTGTCTCTCACATTTAAAAAAACCTAGCAGCTTGCAGACTGACCTACAAATAAACCAAGTCTTCAGCATCAAATGTTAATTGTTCACAGCCAAATTTCCCCAACCGTTAGCATGTTTCATGAGAGAAGTGAATCTAATTATAAATGTCAACTACAGATTGTATTCTGTGCACATGGATATACATGTGAGCACCCAACTCCCTACTAAATGTCATTCATCCACTTTTAGAAACATTCATATTCAAAATTATTCAGATTTTTAGAAGTGCCTCAGTGACAAGGGAACTTCTGCTCTCATGTCAGGTGTCACCCACAATCCAAACTGCATCTGGCATTAGGTTGTTTGTTTGGTAATTAGATGTGGCAACAGGCTCAGCTCCTGGAAGGTTTTCAGTGGACCCACAAACCACACTGAAGTGGAGAGGCTTTGGTGCACAGAAGCTTAATTAAAAGTACAAAAAAACCCCATCTATTTGAAAGCATATTTCCCCCCAAGACCTAAATTAAAGATAAATGCAAACCATAGCCCATCTGTGCATGCAGAACCTTCTGAAGCATTTGTTCTAGTCTTCATGTATTGCCTCTTCAAGTAATTAAGATAGATATGACCAAACGCAATATGTTTAATACCAACAAGTGTCGGGTATTCCCCTCTTCTCATAATTTTATGGATAAGGTACTGCATACTGCCTGGCCTGGAAGATCTTTGTGTTCTCTGTGTCTGTCATCACATAACTTGCTCCATAGCTAGAGCTCCTATGTGTTGTGGTCATAAAAATAACCTAGAATCCTGACCACTCAGTAGGAAAAGAACCCCATCCCAAGTTATGAAAATGCCTCATGCCAAAATACACCCTTGTGCTCACATACAACATGAAAGTAAATCTCTTTTCTAAAAGCAGAGAACTGCACTCAAATACAGAGCAACAGTCTCAGCACAGGACCAGAAATATTTGGGGGCTGCAGAAATTGTTCCAAGTTCATTAAATACCGCAGGATGCAAGAGAAAAATAAATGTTGACAGAAAGAAAGCAAATTTTACATAATGACTATCAACTGTGAAATTCCTCCTGGGCAGAAAGTGCTAACAACTCAAACACCAGGAAAAGAGTAATAGCTGTGATTCAACAGCCCAGCATGTACCTGCAGACCAGCAAAACCCAGACCAAGCCATCCCCCAGCCACTGAAAAGAGGTCTCCACTATATTTTGGATTATTACCCAGCTCAGTCCTTCTAAAGATCCACTTATGCCCTGTATTTTACCACATAATCATCTTTTAAACACTCTAATTTCTCTGTTGACCTAGTTAAACAGCTTCGTTGGTTCACTTGGCTTGTACTAATTAGGTGGCATCTTTCAAATCAAGACAGCTGGAACTTTCAAAAATACACTCTTTCTTCCAACAAGACCCTTTGAGAAGGTCTTTTTCCTCAATATATAGCTAAAGATGTTGTGTGACAATAAACAGAAAGTGTTCTGTCTTTCAGGTTCCCCCCCCCCAATTTCTAGACACTCCCTGTCACAAAATTCAACACCGACAAAAAAACAGTTACACTCACTGACATTTCCTAGAAAATAGGACAGACCTACCACAACAACCACAACTGACACGTGTAGATTCAGGTCAATTCACCATCAAACACAAATGACTACAAACCAGGTATTTCACAACTGCAGTGTAGTGACCACTCTCAACATGCAAACAGTGGACTGGAAAATTACAAATCCCATCAAAAACCATGGAATCTTTTAGATTGGAAAAGGCCTTTAAGGCTGCAAAGTCTGATCATTAATCCAACTGTCCCAAGTCCCTTAAACCATGTCCCTAAGCCGCACATCTAAATCCAGGGATTGTGTTTCAACTGCCTTTATGGGCAGCCTGTTCCAGGGCTTGACAGCTTTGTTCCTGGCAAGTGGCTGCTCCCAGAGTAAAAAAGTTTCTTTTACAGCTGTGTACACCAGCTCACTAGAACACATTGGAAATCAGTAACCGTAGCTATAACAACTAAACTTGACCAGTCTACAGGGGAAAAGTCTACATCGCTATTGTGAGGTGAGCTTTGCTGACACGGAATGTTTGACAGTGTTACTCTGAATGAGGAAATCATTGTATTCGATACTTGAAGGCAACCAAAAGCCCAAAACAGCCACCAAATCAATTCGCCTAGTTTCTCTAAGGAAAAAGCAGTCCCGTATTTACCTGTTCCACTGTGTAGTCTCACAGCTCAGAAAGCTTCATTTACCTTGAAATCATTCTAGAACATAAACTCCAGCCTGTGTTTCCATGTGGATAATAAGTCTCTAGGCCATGTTGTTTGCACTCCTCTCTACAAGCTCCCTGCACGGGATGAAGGGGATTAAAAGGTCTGGAGCAGGAAGCATGACAAATTGCACAGCCAGAACCACATGGGTAACTCATTATCACTGTCACAGCTCTTACAAGGCATTCTTAATTACTTATTTCATTTTTAACAGATGTTGTAGTAATTGTTCCTGAAAGACAAAAATACAGATACATCAAAGCGAGGTGAAAAGGTTTAAAACACTGTCTCTTATAAAAAAAAAAAAACAGGCAGCCAAGAGGCATAAACTGGATGCACCTGCTGGAAGGAGAAACTTTCCCAACTATATGAAAACAAGCATCAGTCTGACTAAACAGAGACCGAAAATGCCCTTATAGATACTGTACCACTAGAGTTTGGGTGGGTTTCTTGTCATTTCGGTAAACGACCAGAGAAAAACGATTAACCATGACCTCTAGTGGATGCTCTCCAGAACAGCCACAGCAGAGCCGGGAGGATTCTCTTGCTGAACATTACTCGACTCGGGGCGTATTTTTCAGAAGATGACAAATAGAGTTTAGAATAGTGGCGCTTGATCGTATCCTCCTTCAAACGAACCATTTTTACTACATGGCTGGGTGGCACTCTGCTTATTTTGATCCACCTGCCTGTGCCTTCTACAAATCTCAGTGGAGAAAAGTAACGTGGCAGTGACAACAAAAAATTCAACAAAGAATTCGACAAAGAACCTGCATGGCCTTTACAGACAGCACCCAGGTGACAAATCCTTGGCACTGGTTTTGACAGGATAGACTCACCTGCCCTTCTTCTGACAGCTGGGAGCACCTCGCTGAAAGAGAGTGAACTGTAGCTTGGCTGGTTTTATCCCATGATGCTCCAGATGTTGGTAACATCCAGGCTGGGAAATAGCTCGGCCTGGAGAACTGTCACAGTCGAGCAAAAAATCAGCAAAATATTTTAAAATTCATTAGTGGAAAAAAACACCTCCCTGTACATAATGCAACCAAATGAAACCAAAGCTTTGCAGAGCAGACAGGGGCTGAGGAGTGTTTTAAATGTTGTGGGTGGGTATAGGACACAAGAACGTGAGAAGCTGCGGGAGTAGAGAAAGGAGGCTGAGCTGGGATAGGATAGGAGCAGGGAAGAAGGCTCAGCCCCAGGCACCTGGTGTGTCCACCTGGTGTGGAAAAAGTGTCTCCTTATCCAGAAAAAGCATCTCCTTACCTCCTTACCCAGACGTGCACAGCGATGAGGGGGGTGTGGGAGTTGGATCCTGACAAGCACTTTCAGCTTTTTTCAGGAGGAAAAAACCCCAACCCAACGCGGCACCCCCGCCCCCAGCGTGTTACTTGGGTAGGGACGGAGTTGGGGGGGAAACTTCTCCCCAGAGTTCGGGCTCCCCCGAAGGGAAGGGCGGAGGGAAGGAGGCGTGCCCTACCCCGCCGCTGCCACCGCCTCCCGCCCGCCCTCGAACCGGCACCGGCGGAGCGGAGCGGGGCTCGATCGGAGCTCCCGGGCCCCGGCGGGGCCCCGCGGCATCACCGGGCGGGGGGGGGTGGGGGAACACGGGGAGGCAGAGAGGACGTGCAGCCTCCACCGGGGCTCCCGCCGCCCCTCCCCGCCCCGTCGCCGAGCGGGACCCACCAAGAGGAACTGGAGCAGCCGCCGCCGTTGCCCTCCAACCCGCCACCCTCCCCAACCTTCCTCGGTCCCTCCCGCCCAAGCCATGAACTTTGGCCGCGGTCCCTCGGTGGTGTTGAACGTCGGGGGTACCCGGTACTCGTTCTCCCGCGAGGTGCTGAAGGATTTCCCGCTGCGGCGGGTGAGCCGCCTGCACGGCTGCCTGTCGGAGCAGGACGTGCTCGAGGTGTGCGACGACTACGACCGGGAGAGGAACGAGTATTTCTTCGACCGGCACTCGGAGGCGTTCGGCTTCATCATGCTGTACGTGCGGCACGGCCACCTGCGCTTCGTGCCCCACATGTGCGAGCTCTCCTTCTACAACGAGATGATCTACTGGGGGCTCGAGGGGTCCCATCTCGACTACTGCTGCCAGCGACGCCTCGACGACCGCATGTCCGAGACGTGCACCTATTATTCGGCGGAGGAGCCGCCCGGAGAACCACCCGGGGAGGGCAAGAAGCGGCGGCCGGCGGGAGCCGAGGGCGGCAAGTGGTTGGAGAGGATGAGGAGGACTTTCGAGGAGCCCACTTCTTCCGTGGCTGCGCAGGTCCTGGCCACCGTCTCCATCCTCTTCGTCATCGTGTCCATGGTGGTGCTGTGTGCCAGCACTTTGCCCGAGTGGCGGGCGCCGGAGAACCGCAGCATGGAGGAGCAGAGCAGGTACACAGCAGAGTCAGTGAGGGAACCCTCAGGGTAGGAGGATCCTTTTATTTCCCCCGCTGTCCACTCCCCGGTGTGTCCCGTCCGAGTGTGTCCTGCCTTCCCCTCCGTCCTCAAGGTCTTCTATAGCTGTAAACGCCGCCGTCAAAAAACATCCATCTCTGAATTTTGGGGGTGGTGGTGGTGATGGATGTGAGGGTGATGGTGGATATGGGGATGTCAGCGGGGAGCGGGGGCTGCTCAGACGCTCCGATTCCCCCCAGGTTCTGGAGGGGTGCAAGTGCTGTGGGAAAGCAGCTGCTCCGGTCTGTCCCGGTGCTTCCTTTCACCAGTACAGCATCCCGAAGCTCTTATCTGCACCCTCTGAGGAGCCACGGGACTCCTCACCCACTCGGAGAAGTTCAAGCACTCGGGAAAACATCTACAGTTACAGAAATAAAAGGGAAACGATCCCTTAAAAGAGGAGAATGCAATTTCCTTCTCTTTCCTTTTGGGAAAAGCCCAATCCTACCTGTACTCTTCCTGTATTCCTACAGGTCCTTCTGCTGGAGCAGCTCCAGCGCCTGTTACAGTTCTGCTCTTGGAAAATATTGTTTGTGGGATCAGCCTTACTCCCGTTCATCTTCCCATCTCGGATTCTCTATGTAGTGAACTTGGGGTGCATGAACCCCTTGCAGATGCATCGTGTAAGCACCTCAGAGTACGAATGTAACAGAGGTTTGCATTCCCCTTAGCTAAACCGTGTGTAAGCACCCTAAAACATTTCAGGCCAGCAGCAGAAAGCAGCACATGGGGTATAAATCTAGAGCCTCATTAGTAAGAACAAACCCTTTTTCATCTGCTTGGTGATGCAAATTCACTAACGAGTGTCATTGCTTTCTCTTTCTTCTCTTCCCTAGGGAAGAGAATCAAGACC
This sequence comes from Rhinopomastus cyanomelas, assembly GCA_013400115.1. Lineage (NCBI taxonomy): Eukaryota > Metazoa > Chordata > Aves > Bucerotiformes > Rhinopomastidae > Rhinopomastus > Rhinopomastus cyanomelas. Next base: position 12,511 of record VXBP01010524.1, read on the forward strand.
ACTGTGGTAGGATTTCTCCCTTAAATAAGGTTGATGTATAGAACAAAGAAGTAAATGTTTGTTGCATTTGCCAGCTTCTTCCTTCTTTTAAAGTAGACATTACACCCAACAAAAAGTTCTCAGCTTCTGCCCGGCTGAAGGAGCCCCTACAGTGAAATCCCAGTCTTGTCGTTATGAAATCATCGTCTTTTACCATAGAGTAAATTGGAATGTGATATATTGTATCTTAGTAGCCAAATTAATTCCTTGGAAAGTATTTTCTTACTTTCCATTAGCTTAATGGAAAACTGCACCTGTATTTCTCGTGGTAGCTGAGCCAAAGGATTCATTGCACGAGCAGAAAAAGCAAGTGGATTGAGATTGAAAAGCTGGTGATTCCTGCTTAGATCCAGATATGTCAGAAGTTGCTCTCACGGGTTCTTAAAAGCCTTACTTAAGTTTTGTATGGTGGTTGAAAGGGTGATCTTTTTGTAAGGCAGCAAATTGCTTAGATGCCCCCAATAGAGAGGGGAAAGAGATACAGCACTACCGCAGCACTAACATCAGCGGTCAGGTCTTTGCTCCTATCTTCACGGTGTGGGAGTCAACAACAATTTTTCTATTACTAAAAGAGTTCTACCTGCAGAGGAATCAGGCACATGACACGTAATTTTCTTTCACAGTGCCTTTGTCTTCAAGAACATGTGGGTATTGTATACACCCATCGTTTTGCTTTTCAGTCAAGTGTTCGAAGAATAAAGTCCTAAATACTAGTAAGGCACCATGGAGCTGCCCTTCATGAGGTGGTAAAGCTGCTTTTGAAACCAAAAGGACCATTTATCAATGGTAGGGTGAATTTCTTCAGTAGTGGTTGTAGTAATCTGTGGAATTGCAACAAAAACCAAAAGAGAATTAACTGTAAAAGCTGTGGCTGACCTGTTTCTAATCATCTTCTTGCAAAAGTCAGTTGTCTATATACACCGATGCCGGCTGGTTCACTTCATGTGTGACCTAACTAACCCACGTGCTCACAGGGACTAGCAGCAACTGACTGGCAAATACATGGAAAGCAAGCAGGTTCTTCAGCATCTACATGTGGTCAGCTGCTGAGGTGACCTTTTGTCCTACGGGACCCACTTTATTGCTGCATCATCACTGCAAAAGCTGGTGGTGTCTGGAAAACATGGTGTGAGCTATAGCTGAGTGATTCAGTGGAAGTACAAATCTTTACACATGCTGTAGGATTTGACCTAACATGCCCAGCTGCCACTCAGCTTCATTTCCTTTCATTTGTTTCTCTTGTCTTTTGTTTGTAGCTGTTTCATTTAAACTGAACTAGGTTTTCAGAATTTAAGTAGCTCGGTGGCTTACTTGGAGGCCTGAGCACTGAAATCACACAGGGATTGAGTATCAGGCACTACTGCCCACCTTAGGTGAGAATAAAAATACACAAAAATCTGGTTGCTAGTTTCTGATCCATTTAAAAGTTTGAAGCAGAATTCTGCCTTTTGTTCACAAACCAATTAAACTAAAGAAATTCCATCAAGTCCAATAGAATAATTTAATTTTTTCAAGAGAAATTGTGACATTCATTCTGTCTGCAGGTGGGTTTTGACTCATACAGCACTGAAATGACTAGTACAAATTTTTTCATAATAAAGTATATATTTTCTAAAAAAATATTTTGAAAAACTTTAGAAATGAAAATTGAATGGACTTATCTAGAAGCCCTTAGACTGCAGATTTTGGCTGTGACTGGTGATTCAGATCAGCATAAGCCATTGCTCAGAAGAGGTAAGAATGACCTCATGAAATTCAGCAACTTTGATTTTTTTAGTCTCTCACATGACTATTAAAAAAAATAATCTCCCCTGTCCTGTCCTTGATGTTATGTTACAGTTCAGAAAGGTGCCACATGGCTGAGCTGTGGTAACCATTCCCAGAAGCAGCTTTAGTAGTGTGTCTCCATCTTACCTGGACATCATCTCTACAAGGGAGGGAGGTCACAAACTCTGTGACTCTTCCCCAAATCACCCTCTTCAGAGGGGCTTGCAGCAAGGTTTACTGACTGCTGCCTGTATTTATTTCTCTTGTACAAACACAACTTCACCAGAAGAGGAATTGAGTCCAGCAAACCTTCCTCACAAACCATGAGGTTGTTCTGGCTTTTCATGGTGACCACACTCACAAAGGGAAAACAGCCCAGGCTGTCTCTGATCCTTTAGAGTAACAACAGCCTTGAGAGAGAGCAACAGAGAACCCCAGGAGGAGACAGGGATGGGGAATTTCACAGGTGTAAGTCCCTGAATTGCAGAGGGATTGCCTTCCCTTAGGAGAAGGGATGACTTACTGCATTTCTTGAACATTAAGACCTCAACCCTCGTCCCTGCCTTGGCTTGTTCCACTTACTGGAGCTGAAGATTTGCATTGGATTTGCACAGTTTAGGAGCAGACAGCATGGACACCTGTCTCCCCTTCTGTTGCTTCTGGCAATACCAAGTCATCTTTGTTCTCATATGAGCTGTGCCAACGGACAGGTTCTGCAAACCTCTGGTCAGGGACCAGATCACTATTTACTGATCACACATACCATCTTCTGGTTAGAGCTCCTCAAGCCTCTGATAGGAAAGTCAATTGAAGCTGCTTAACTTGCTGCCTGCACAGTTCTATCTGCCTGCCTTTAAACTCTTTCTCTAGTGCTAAATAGCCTGTTAGCACAATGGAGAGCCTGTTGCCCCCTCCCACTTATTAATTATTATTAGATTCATATTTAAACAACAGTCTGTTTAATTGCTGGGTGCTTAAGCTAAAGCAGATAAACACTAACTTCTCCAGACAGCATCTCTCAATAGGTGCCAGTCACTGCAAAAAACATCTTAAAAAGTTGCGTTTGAATTTCAGACACACAAAACTCCTTATTCTTCTTTATGGTGGAATTTCGGAACATCTGAATCCCCATTTCCAACAGCTGTTAAAAAACTCCCGACACTTATTTCCTGGGTAGGATCTACCCTGCACACCACGTTTTTGCTAAATTAAACGCTGGGATGAACACTAGAAATTTCCTGAAATGACGAGGAGTCTTCCTGAGAAGGAATTCAATCATTCTGGCTGCTGCTTGTATGCTTGTCAGGTTTAATGTGTTTTACATGGAAATAGGCTTTAGAAGCAATTTAACAAATCAGCACTGTCAGGCTTTAATCCTGTCATATAGTGTCTTTAATCAAACCATCTGTTTTCCTCGTGTGTCCCGTTGATGTGTATGTTTTATTTACTAAGAGCAATAGGTAGTAGTGCCATGAATGAATTATTTTGGCTAGATTTCAGCCAACTCATCAGGGAATGTTGCAAGTATCCAAATTGGCACGATAGGGTAGAGAATAATGCTAAGCTGAAATATTCTAAGGCATTCACACTACAATTGGGGTTTTTTTTAGTAATAACTGACTAGTCTTGTTAGTGATTAATAAAAAATTGTTTGCTGAAGTAGGTTAACTCATTGGACTTGAAATAGCTTATTCTGAAAGGAAGTTATCAGATGGGAGAGAAAATTAGAATAGTTATGTGATTATAGTAGAAATGAGGCTCACAGAGGCTTGATTTTCTGTTCCTGGACAAAAGACTCATTAGAGGAATCCTGAAAGACCCTTAAGTAGCAAGAGGCTTAAAATTTAGAAAACCCCTTCTTCATGTGCTTCAGTCTGAGAGAATGAACTGTAAGTCTGAGCAGAAATAACCTGTGGCTGAATACAAATTACAGGTTAGTATTCTCTCTGATTATTTAGAAATGTTATGGGGAATCTTCAAGGAAATGCACTGAGTTTGGTTTTAATTTCCTCTCTCCTTCCTGAATACCAGAGATTTTAAAACTGAACTCATGGGGAGGGGGAAAAAGCCCCAACCATGCACGTTACTTGGCTATAACCTCATACTCACTTAAGTTCTTCAGAACTGTTAAATTTGCTATGCTTCTACACGGCTATTTATCTTTTAACAAGGTTAGCTATAAAGATAAGTCACTACAAGGAGAAGGAGACTTGATTTGAGAGTAGAGACATGGTACACAGCACTCTAGATTCCCAACAGGCCACAAGTTTCTAGTTCTTCTCACTAAAGCACTTTTAACCTGATTCATCAAGACTGCACAAGTCCATCTAGGCAGGGGGGGAAAAAAAGAGCAGCAATTGTGGATGAACAAATAATGTTTCACTGGTGTCTAAGTAGTAAGGAGGGGAAAGAAAAAAACCATAAGGCACACTCTTCATCATGATCTTCTCCCTATCCAAGATGTGTGTAACTGATGATAAAAAGGATGGCTGTGGGATGGAGTAATATGAGTGCAACGTATAATGGAGAGGCAGTAAATGCATCTCCCACTGTCTGGATCTTGCTTTGTCATTCATGCATCAGGGATGTTCCTTAGCTCTCTAAAAGTCCATTCTACAATAAAAGGCTTCTTCAGACCTTCCTGCTGAAGTATAACTGATCAGCATTATCTCTTGCAGTAGGAACTGCCAGAGTAAATCACTTTTCATGGATTTACTTGCACAGCTGTTGCCCACATTTATACCAGACCCCTGAATCAAGAAATCATGAAGATTTCTACTCAGTCACAACAATCAGCACCTGCCTTCCTCAAAGTAAGGAAGTTACTGACTCCTGAGTGTGTCAGCTCAGAGATAACCTGCCTAGATTGTGATAAAATGGAGGAATCACACTTCCAGCATTATCAGGGCATTAGGAGGAAATACAGACTGAAAAATCTTTATGTTGTAGTACAATTAGGGATTGCTTCTTCATTTAAATGCTTCATGTCACACGATACAGGCAGCACTACCAGAGTATGGTGTAATGAAATAGTCTGTTGGAATCATTGAATATTTCTGGCTGAAAATTTCTATCCAGAGACAATTTTTCTTTTAATCATTACAGGAGGTCTCAACTAGCCAATGCAGAAGTACGTTCGGGCAGGGCTGCTGGGTCTGTTATTATGACAATGCTGTTTGACTGATCTTATATTTTGCTAGGGAAAACCTTAGGAAGTTCCTCATCACGTGTAGACAGGATTTAAGATAACTGACCAACTAACATTTTTTTCCTTCCATTTTCCACTAATGATAATCTACTATCACACAATAACTTTTACATATTCTGTACATGACTATTGTTTAGAAGACATCATGGTCTGGGTATATTGTAAAAGACATTAATTCTGCATCTGAGACAATTATTGCTCATTGTCATTTTTAAAAGAAACCCTGGCATTTTCAGAATTAAGCTGTTGAAGAGAACACATCATTCTTAAGAGCAAGTTATTTTTGGAACTCACAGGTTTTCCCACCAAAAAGTGCCAATAAAAACAAGTGATTTATGCTATAAATCACAAATAGTTTATAAGCCCTTTATGAAGAAAGGCAAATTTGCTTATACAACTTTCATTGTTATTCCTGGAGCAGGAAAAACAAGGTCTGATTAACTGTTTCTTTAGGTAATTTATTTATGTTCACTGAAATGTGCTGTAGCTGGTACCTTCTGACTTCACCTCAATTCCCAGTTACTGTTTCCTCCAATTTTTTAACGTAAAATAGATAGAATTTAATGAATAAAAAAATAAATAAAACTTCTAAGAAAGTTAGTTTATAGGGTCTATAACCAGAACAGCAAGAGAAAAACATTGTCTTTGTACCAGGCCATTGCCTTAATATTACTAATAAACTTCAGAATTGGTCAAAAAATTGGTCAGACATGGTAGGGAAGCAAAATTTGAGGTTTGAAATGACTATTAGAAAATTACTTGCAAATAATTTCCATAGATGCTACCTTTTTAGGATCTCTGCAGCAGCAAAGGAGCTCTGGTTGTGTGTAGTACTTCCAGGTCCCAAATCTCACATCAATTGGGTTTCAGACCTGTTGGCATGAGAAGACATTGGAGATTGGCTTTTTCTTTGCTCAGATTCTTGGTGAAAAAGGGGAGCAGAGAAAAAAAGGGAGAGATTAGCTCTCATTCCCTCCTGTATTAAACAAGTGAGAACAGTCTTGATTCTTAAGAAAAGGGTTATTTTCAGATGGGAGATGCAAAACAGTTATTAAATAACCTTAGAAGAACATTTCCATCTTCTATTTCTACCATATACTGGTTTCAAGTTGAGAGATTCTCAAGTCTCATTCAGTCCACTGGGACTTGAACACAGTTAAGAACACCCTGAAATTCTTTGAGGATTTCTTAAGGCTGTTATTTGCATTTGGCGAGATAATCTTGCCTGTTGCTCTGCTTACCTTGATGGTTTTACTGCAACACAGTTTAGAAGAAGTTACATTTAACATAAGAGAAAAAAAATCATTAATGCAGAGCACAGTGCTAAATGGGAGGCCACAAGCTTATTATTTTGTGCACTTGATGATAAATGAAATACTGTCTGTATGTAGTGGCAATACCTATGAAGTTGTAAGAGTGGTTTTAGGTAGACCCCTGTTTGGGAACCAAATCAGACTGGCTGGTGTAGGTTGGTTTCTGAAGAGCCAATCTACGAGAATTATCCAATGCAAAAGCTGATTTTTTTTTGGTGCCTACTCCATCTTCACTTCCATTTTGGTGTTCTGTTTCTATACTTGGCTGTTCATAACCAGCCACTTCACCGATCCCCAGTCCTTGGCATTCCCAAGTGGATCTGGCCTCATAGATTTAAAACAAAAAAATGAACAAAATCCCCACAAACCCACCCAACCAAAGGAAAAAGAAAGGTGTATTTCACATACCCTTTGGCATCTAAGACACTTGATTTCCAGGGGGGTTTCCAGTTTTTGTAAGTGTGTTTGCCCAGAATTAGGACCAGCAGCAATTCAAAGACATTATATAATTCAAAGAAAATGATTAGTGAATGAGTTTGTACCAACAGCTCATTTAAACTCACCAGTACATCCTCAGATTAACCGCCTAAATCTGGTGCTACACATGCGAAGAAGAATTGTGTGGCTTGCTGTGTGTCCTCTGTGGCAGTCTGAATGTCAGTTTGGCAATATCTGTGAACAAACCAAGTGCCCACACGACCTTTTGCACAGCCCATAAATGCTGTACTCTGTTTCTTTCAACAGGATAATTGAAGCTATCTGCATAGGCTGGTTCACTGCAGAGTGCATTGTGAGGTTCATCGTCTCCAAAAACAAGTGTGAGTTTGTCAGAAGACCTCTCAACATCATTGATTTGCTGGCAATTACTCCTTACTACATCTCTGTCCTAATGACAGTTTTCACAGGGGAAAACTCGCAGCTCCAGAGGGCTGGAGTCACCTTGAGGGTCTTAAGAATGATGAGGATTTTTTGGGTGATTAAACTGGCTCGTCATTTCATTGGCCTTCAAACACTTGGTCTGACTCTGAAGCGTTGTTACAGAGAGATGGTGATGCTACTTGTCTTTATCTGTGTTGCTATGGCAATTTTCAGTGCACTTTCCCAGCTTCTTGAAAATGGGCTGGACTTGGGAACAAAGAATAAGGATTACGCCAGCATTCCTGCTGCTTGTTGGTGGGTAATCATCTCAATGACCACGGTTGGGTATGGTGACATGTGTCCCATCACAGTCCCAGGAAGGATTCTTGGAGGAATTTGTGTGGTTAGTGGCATTGTTTTATTAGCATTGCCCATCACTTTCATTTATCACAGCTTTGTGCAATGTTACCATGAGCTCAAGTTCCGATCCGCTAGGTACAGCAGAAGCCTCTCTGCTGAATTCTTAAATTGACCAAGCACGAGTTCTGTCATAGTTACCTGCTAAGCTTTGTCTTAGAAGAGAATGGCGGAAGATCCCTTCGTGTGTCCTCCTTGACTGGATGGTCCTATGGAACAACATCCTTGCCAGCCCAAAGTAAGCCGTCACCATTCAGACAGGAGGATGGGCACCTGCCTTGGGCACACTGCAGAGAGAGGGAGTGATGTTTCCAGTTTGCAAGAACAAAATTAACAAAAGAGGTCCAGTAGTCCAAAACCTAGCCAGTTTGATCTTCAGTTTGCCTTTCCACAACAAAGCAGAACAAAAAAGGGGCTTAACACTGAGATCTGCCATTCCCATAACTAGACCCTATAGACCATTCCCTGTATACCATCCTAAGCAATGTGTAGCAGAAGTTTTTTCAATGATTTCAATATCTAAGCGCTCCACAGAGGTACTGGTGACTTCTTGCCTGAAGTACCTCTACTTCTAGTTCAGATAACCAAACTAGATCCAGGAGAATCGCTGTTACTTTTGAGCTTCACAACAGAGTAGAGCTGGTTCTGTAATTCGAGAAAGGTGAAGAATGTAGGGCTGTAGGGCAAAAAAACCTTGAGGCCTGATTCTGACCTTCGATGAAGTGCACAAAGCTTCTGCAAAACCAGAGGAGCCATTGGCTTTGCTCTGTGCATGATAATTCAAAGAAGCTTGTTGTAGCAAGGACTTCCTTAGCCACAATTAATTCCTTCCCTGGAAGCAAATCATTAGCAGGAGCAAGTGTTGTATTTTGTGAAGGTCAGCATAAAAAAATCAGGTGCTGATAAATCTGTTTTCTGGTAGTTTAGTGGGGGAGCTATCCAAATTCCACATACATTCAGTTCAGCTCCATCCACCTGAAGCTACATACTCGTAAGCTGAGATTTCCCCTCCCTCCCCATTTAATTAAACATATAGATCATTATATAAGTCCTCTAAGACATCTGATAAGATCCCATCACTTGAAACAGTCTGGAGAAAGCCCTGGAAAATGTGAGTAGCTGCTCCATGTCAGATCATCATCTTTAAATACAGATAGCCTTGAATGGAAGTTTGAAAAACAACTGTAAAAAGCCCAAAGTGAAACACAGAAGTGTGAGTTGCACTTGGCAAAATGGTGCATTCTTCAGTGTAACTAGACAATTAAATGGAATCAAGTCAGGTTCCGAAATACCCTTCAGCACATTTCTTGTCTAGTACTGCTTAACATCACTGTTCAGTATCATTGTAAAAGGCTGCTAAGTAGAAATGTGCAGGTAGATCCTAACCCATATTTAGGTACAGGCTTTACAAATTTGTGTGCCACTAAACAATAACTGGGAGCTTTCTTACCCACATGGAAGTTCAGAGTCATCAGCACAGTTGAATTTGGCGTGCTTGCCTGAAAATACAGCATTTACTATTACTGTGCTGTAGAAGCATCTTTTCTATACATCTTTGTTAAAAGACGTAGAATTAAAATGAGTATCACCTAGCAAACAAGTCTGGAATCGCTCGCTCAAATCTCTTCACTGCTCAGTAACTACTGAAGGCTCTACCCTGAGACCTCAAAAATTCATAACAATTTTAAGTGGTCTTAGTCTCAAGTAGTCTTAGAAGAATTACTATGCAAACAGAACTTTTCCGAAGACCCACAAAGAATTTTGAGTAGCCTTCTTACAGACAAGCCTGACTTTTCCTTTGATAGCTTTTCAAGGACGTATCAGAGTGGTGCCATTCAGAAACTTGCATTCCACAGAGAGGTGAGTATGAGATCAGCAAAAATATCTTTCCTCTGTAAGATTCACAGCTGATGTTAGTTAGGAAAGTTGTGACTTCAGAGGCACTTGGATGTGTTAAACCAGTGGAGATACTGGCTCTCTATTCCTGCATGTGTACCTATATATATCCTGCATATATTATATATTAGAGGCAGTCAACATCTTTTTTTTTCTCTCTCCTCACAACATTTTTCCTCTTTGACAAAATTGGAATTTCAAGCTTTAATCCAAACACACAGCTGTTCAAGAAAATGACATTTTCATTTTCTAATGAAAAGTTTATTTTGACAGTATCAAAACCATCTTCAAGAATAAAAAAAACCACCCCACTATTTTTTGTATCCAGCTCAAATTATTTCTTTCCCCCCTTAAAAATAAGTATAAAAATTCCCCCATGGAAGAACTTAGCCCTACAGATTTCCACATGCTGTTTTTAATGCTTGGCAAAAGTACTCTTTTTCATAAAACTTGACTTTGTGTTTTGTCCATGTATTATTGTATTTAAACCAAATTCTGAGATACAACCCTCCTCCCACAAACCGCCCAAACCATCATCACTATGACAATAGTTTGAAATCCATACAGAATGTGAACAGACTTTAGAGGCTGTTACCATCTTGATTTTGAGACAAAATAAAGTACATAGCAGCAAGATCTAGAATCTTTAGTTGCCTGTACTAAGGGAAAAGTATAAATTAATGCACATAATAAAACCCGCAAATACCATTTGCACCATGAATCATTTTGTACAAGCAGTTAAGGACAGGAAGTTTTCAAAGATTCAGGCTGTACATGGTGTACAAACAACATGTTTGATCCTTTATAAAGTATTTTCCAGCTAAAGAATCCTTTTCCAGTGTGAAAAGATTATCTAATGAAAATCATTGTGTAAAGGAGTAAGTCTGTGAAGATTATCTTGTCACACTTCTTTTTAACAGCTTATGTTCACTTTTTATATGGCAAAATGTGAACAGAATGTCCTGATGTATTTTTTGAGTTATAATAAAATATTTTGAAACTGCTCTATATAAGCCCACTACAGAGACATACTTTTCATTGTCGTGTGGTATCCATGTGTAGACTTCAGTTTCCTTAGAAACCAAGTTGAAGTACCGTGATCTCAACTGTAGCCTTAAAACAGAATTTTATAGTAAGTAAATAGGGTTCCTGATTTTTAGTAATTAATATCTGTTATCTTATTTATCAGTGTTTTCTGAGTGAAACTTAAAAAAAACCTGAATTACATGTGTAGTGAAAAACAAGCACACTTTTAAACAGATGAAATGCCTTGTCTCAAAGTTTACTCCGTGTTCTACACGGATATGGGGTGCAGTGCTCTGTTTTGAAATAGAGATATTTCAAATCCAAGTTGGCTCATTTCTATCCGTTGCCAGTCTGAACCCTATACAATAAAATTCTTCATGGTCAGTACTTCTTGCAAGATGTAATATTGTAATATAATAACATCTATATCATATATAATTTATTATATATAATAAAATGGGATTAATGAAGAACAGCTTACATACATGTGATCCAGCCTCTCTGTTTACTTACAATTAAACCCAAAGCCAACGAGTTTCGAATTTCCATTGTATATTTTGATGACAACAAAGTTTAATTGTATATTATATATTAGTTTTGATCCATAGGACTGAGCTATTGGGAACTACATAGTGGCTGCAGAACTTCAAGATACTGCGTGCCACTTCAGTATTTGATCTTTAGTGAAATCACTGCAATGGAAAGCCTAAGGGTATGAAAAAACAAATAGGATATGCATCTCTTCTACAGTCCCACATGAAGCACAAAAGAATGGAGGATTATCATTTCTCTTGATGCGAGACTTGGAAATTATATTGTCTCAAAGAATACCACTGTCTTTTTATCAGTATAGGGGCCATTCCTTTAAATATTGTGATACATTTCTTATTATTCAGTGGCTTAGCCTGGTCTACGTAGCAGCAAGCTTGAGGAAAATCAAAATCCTGTTAAATGTAAGATTACTATCTTTGATACCCACTATTTAAAGAAAATGGTATTAGATTTTCATATCATGTGTCCATTTTGTGCCCGTAAAGGAACTGGTCTTCAGCTTTTGTAGCATTCAATCCTTACAATTTCCAGAACAAACCTAAACTCCTTATGGGTTCACAACTCTTATCTCTTCCCTAGAGGGGAAAATCTACAAAAATCGTACTGGATCTGAACATGTGCCGGGGGTGGTCAGATGCTCACACCAGCCAGCTAAATTCAGCAGCCAAACCAGCCAGTTTCCTGGGAACCAGCACAATGAACGAGGTCTGCCGTGCCCTGAATTTTCTCCTACCTAAGGGGTTTAGGATAAACCTTGAAAAGTACCTTGAAAATTTCAGAGTTAGTCTCTCAAATGATCTTCTGCAGAGACATTTGCTGGAAAATTAAGTAAGATAAAACAAAAATTACATTGCCATATATATATATTTTTTTTTTGCTGTAATTTGAAAAAAATTTTAAAAAAGCATTTTCTGTTTGTTTCTAAAAGCAAATATGCAGGTCAGGGCATGCATGCCAGTTAAACTTGCTACAAAAAACAGAAGCTGTTAGACTTAGTGGGAAAGATCTTCCAGCGTTGCTCAAGAGACCAGCTGAAGGGCTGCCTCAACCCTTATGGGAGAAACAACACAAGGCTGGTTTGCTGGGAAAATAGAGCAAAACACAGACAGTGTAGGCTGTGAAGTGCAGCACAATGCAGGGAGTACCTTTTGCAGCTGACAGGAGAGGTTAAGTGTCCAGAAGGCTACCAGTGAGTAACCAAGACTGACAATCTGCTTGATAAGCATTTGGAAGAGCCACAGAAGGAGGAGAATGTCATGTTTTTGTTAAATAAAATGTGAATGAAGCTACACATCTTAGATTTCTTTATTCTTTATGAATACAAAGACTTATAATTTTATAGATCATTAATTTTATATATTGTTTGCTTAAGTGTAAAGGAAGTTGTATACTATAATTTGAAATGGTAATAAATGTGGAGGTTTTTGTTTGGATGTGTATACAGAATTAGATGCTTAAAATCATGCAATAAAATTTGCTGGTCTTGTTGCTATTATTTCACTGGCTACTGGTCAAAACATAAGTGTTTATAAAAGGTTATTTTAAACAAATTAATTCTGTAGCTGCTCACACTGGTATTGTTTGTCGGTGAAAACTTCTTCCCTTTAACAATTTTTGGCTACTGAGAAGTCTGCTGTATAGAATGTAGGAGTTTTACTCCATAGAAAATTCGAGTATTTAATCCCAAAATTAGACTGAGCCAAGAAATAAAGTTAAACCTACACAGCAACTGAATATCTATTATAATTACGGACAACACAGCAGTCAATATAAAATGATAAAGCAGCCACGGAGCACATACATTATTTGTTAGCATGTATTTATAATAACAAGCATGGACAAAATGGATTGAATTTGGCTTTAAGTTCGCGGGAAAGTATTTACAGGTCAAAATCACAAACAAACAAACATTAGCAACCTGGAATTGCAAAACCACTAGGAGTTTCATCAGTGTGTTACTGTGAACAGACCCGAGACACTCCAGTGGTTCTTGAAACGCAGCCAAAGTAATTCCTAAAATAATCACAACTAATGTTCTTTCAAGGAAAAAGTTTGAATATTTTAAGACACCACTGAATTACGAACTCTGCTGGCACCAGCCGACCGCATTATTATGAAAATGAACAGACTGTAGAAATCATGAGCCGGTTTACTCGTGATATTTTATTTATTGGTTTTAAAAGTTGTAGCTGAAATCAATCAGTGAAGAAATGATGCTGATGTCCACATAGGAACAACAAGTACATGTTAGAAGTGGATTTACAGAAGACCTTCTAAAATATTTTGAAAGCAGAATAGGGTTTTTTTTAATGTTTTCACTCTGTTAGTCTTCCACAAATATGCTCAGCACTTTCACCTCCTGGCAATCTAAGATACAGCTGTAAATACTCAGAACCCCCAAAATAAGATAAATTGTTGATGTAAGACCAAAATTCTTGACATAAGAGCAAAATTCTTGCTATGAGACCAATTATTGTTTGGGGAGCATTTTATACATATCTTGCCATAAGAGCTATAAAAAGAAAATCTATTTGAAACCAAGAATTCTTTGTCTCATACCCCAGACACTTTGGTTTCTGTATTCTTTTTCACTGCTCTTTTACTGATATCAAAGGAAAAGCTAGGAAGCAGGGAAAACCAGACTTCTGTTGGACTAAGTGCTCTGCAGCCACAGATCACACTGACAATGCTGCTCCCAGAAACTAGGTAATGATGGCTGCACACAGGGTCTTTGTCTGTGGCATGAGGGCACTTTGTCTATCGACTCTGATTTACTGTAAGTGCTTGAGTGTTCAAATTCAACTTTTTCCCCTTCAAATTAGAGCAGATCTCAGCGAACATAGCACTTAGCAGACAGTCTTCTCTTCCTTGTAAAAGCCTTGTGAGTTGTCCTAGCTGTGCCTCTAACTTCAACTTTGTTGTTAGGGTTTAATATTTGAACTTGATCTAATTTGATTGGATGCTCTGAATGGGTGAAATTTGGGCCATTTATTAGAAGAGCATTGTGAATGTTCGATATAGAAGAGAAAAGTAGTCGCAACAGTCTATTCACTAAGTACAGTCATGTCCACTGAAAAGCATCAGTAATGAAGTTTCTTAGAGAAAAAAAAGATAAATACAAATTAAAAAGTGTGGATTCCTGCCAGAGTTTCAGGCTTATAGCACTGAACTGTATATGGATTCCTTGAGCATCCCTGCCTTTGAGTGCCATATCTTTAGGCTCTACCTGTTGAGTCCTTTCATATAAAGTGAGCCCATAGGTCACAGCAACATTTCAGTCTTAAGAGGCTTAAAACCCATGCATCTCTGAAAAGAAGGAGAAACCTTCAAGGGCATCAGGGAAGCAGCAGCAAATAAAGGTTAACTAAAATGAGTTTTGCTTTGTTCTAGAAAATCTCTTTGCCATCTGGGTTATAGAAGACAAAGACTTGGATGTAAATTCAAGTTACTCTCAACACAAGACCAAGGACCATGGCTTCCCTCTGTATAGAAAACTCCATCTTCAGCATCTCTACCCTGTTTTCTTAGGCCTTTCTCTTTCTCCTTTTACCTGATCCTCACTCAACGAACAATGTGGTTAAACATTAACAGCCAGGGGCTGAGGCTGCTGTTACCTTTGCCTTCTATTCATACAGACCGTCCCATTCACATCTGAAATGCAGTTCAACATGATTAGATAGCCAAGAATAAATATCCATACATTTCTCTGTCTCATTGAAGGATAAGAAGCTCTCTCCTCCTCCACAATAAATGTCACATATAACTGGAAGAAACAGGCATGTGAAACAAAGCTTTTACACAGCAATACAAAAGAGCCTGAATGATCCACAGCCATATTCTGGCACCTCATCTTCTCTAGCCCATCCAAATCCACTCACAGCTCTGCTGTGAAGATGACCTTTGGCTACTGACTCCTGCCAACACGAGTCAACCCCACAGCTGAATTGACAATGAGGTGTCAGAGTTACACTTTTCTACTTCTTTACTTTTTAAATGATTACCCTAAATTGCTGTTTCTCCCAAGAAACCAAGCTTGGACGGTACAATTCGTGTCTGGTACTCTTCCACCTGAACATAAGAGTCGTGCTAGAAGCAACTAACAGCCCTCTAGTATTAAAGATCCCAGTTTAAGATTCATAAGGGAAATGACTACTTTCATGTTCCCTGCTTTGGAGATTTATCCCTAGCTATAGTTCAAGACTGTAATGTGAACTGGTGGAAGACTGATGAAAAAAGGGGAATGGGGCAGGATAGGGAAAGGTTAGAAATCCTACATCCAACAATGCAAAAGGCACTGAGGAAGCAATGCGAGTCACCAAAGACTAAAGTAATGCAAACAACCCTAGGGCACTAAATACAATAGGACCCCTTGAAAACACCCTTCTGCTTTCTTCCTTTGCCAGACACTTTTTGCTAATCCCTTCCAAAGAGCATAAGGCATCCACAGCAAGAGGACCCAGGGATTGCAGCTCTAAACACACACACACAAGTTTAAAACCTCCCGAGAAGTCACATAATTGCAGAGATAACCACTAGAAACTTCCAAGATGATGTGCCAATTTGCTATGAAGGGTCCCAAAATTGGTCTACAAATTTGGCCTTAAGTAACCCATCTTCTCCTCATTTGTCTAGCCATTACTCCTCCTTTCTCTAGCCATTTTCTCATCTTGTTTTAAAGTGGGATATACCAAAAACACCACTTTGCTTTCAAACCAAGTATGAAATCAAAGCTCAGCTGAAGCACCATACACTGCCTTTGAGACTAGAGCAAGACGACAAGCAATACAGTACCTGATCAAGCATTTTCACTTCTCAAGGGAGACTTACAGACCATTGTGAATCAAAAGATGCTCAGTTTGAATGCTACATTTCAGAGAGAATATTGGTTAAATCCATTGTAGAAACCTGCAGTTATTTACCATAACCATAACTCTAACAGGTCTTTTATTTCCTCGTCTTCTGCATAATGTGCATATTATTTCTTTTATTTTTGTGGCCAGCTTCAGGGTTTTTTTTTAAGCTTTAGGGCTGCAATCAGACAAAAAGGAACAAAAGAGAGAACAGAATTGTTGAAGTTGGAAGAGCATTCCAACACAAAATAAGTCAAGGAAGGGAGCCAGAAGACCTGCATGGTTAAACAGGGAGCTGCTAGGCAAATTGAAGAAGAAGAAGAAAGCCTATAGGTCATGGAAGGAGGGGATGGCCACTTGGGGTGATTATAAGGCTCTGGTAAGAGAATGTAGGGATGCAACTAGAAAGGCCAAGGCCTCCTTGGAATTAAAACTCGCAAGAGAGGTCAAGGGCAACAAAAAGGGCTTCTTCAAATACATAGCAGGTAAAATTAACACTACAGGCAAAGTAGGCCCCCTGCTGAATGAGGTGGGTGCCCTGGAGACAGAGGATACAGAGAAAGCAGAGATACTCCACACCTTCTTTGCCTCTATCTATACTTGTAGGGGCTGTCTCAATATCAAGCCCCAGACTGCTGAGACTCCAGAGGAAGTTGAGGCAAGAAAAAACCCTGCCTTGGATGATGAGGAACTTCTTCACAGTGAGGGTGACGGAGCACTGGAACAGGCTGCCAAGGGTGGTTGTGGAGTCTCCTTCACTGGAGATGTTGAAGACCCACATGGATATGTTCCTATGTGACTTGGTCTAGGTGATCCTGCTGTGGCGGGGAGATTGGACTAGATGATCTTTTGAGGTCCCTTCCAATCCCTAAAGATTATGTGATTCTGTGACCTCAAATCAAGCTCCAACATACAGGTATTGCTCCAAAGTTCCAATTGGTTTGTGTGTGAATCAAAGGCATCTCCTAGATTACAGTGAAAATAGACGCGACCTTAAGTAAATTCTTTTTAACAGTATTTGGGGAATGCCTCCCATGTCTCTACCCATAAAATTTTACTGCAAGGCAAGCATGTGGCTCTCACTCCTCATTCATTTCTCCCTGCAGCACCACAAACATTATGATATAATTCAATAATATAGTGAAAGCCAAGGAAGGACTTGGCATAATTCGGTTCCCATTATTTTAATCTTCACACTGTCAGACAAGTGTTTATCCAATGGTAAGAAGCTTCAGTTTGTAGGTTCAATTTATATTAATCTGATACTCTTTGGTGGCAACTGGATTTGGCTGAGCATTTTAGTGGGGTAACAGTGGTGCCTCCAGCAATTCTGAGGATGTGTAGAAGCAAATTTCCATTCAACCATTGAACAGGGAGTAGCAGACACTAAAGAACAAGGAGAATCCTTCAGGAAATGATAATCACATCAGCTCCCCACTATGGAAACTAAAGAGAACTGTACTGGGATGGACAAGCAATAAAGAGTGCACAAAGCAAAAAGCAAGTAAAACCTTGGTGCCAAATCTCCGTTTCCACACTCCCTTGCTACCCATTTTTGGTTCCCTTGGGCTGCAGAACAAGACACAGCATTCTGAAATCAGCACTGATGGTACTGCAAGCTCTGACACTCCTTGGGGAAACAGCTACAATTTTCCCATTAGAAAAAGCCCAGGCTCCTACACATTGAGCCAAATGAAACATTCTGTTAGCAAATGCTGTCACAGAACCTACACAAGACAGGGGAGCCAGATACAGATCAGCAAAATTCACTGTGAAAAATCTTTAGGCAGGAGGAAGATGTCAAAAGACTAATTTTCAACACTGATTTTTTAATGGAATCAGAAATTTTTTTTCCTCAACCATTGAATGTGGTCAGCAACTGAACCCTGCTGCTGCAATCCCACACTCACACAGGTTGTGCCTCTTGCTCAGCAGAAGGAAGCTGTTAGTAGTACAAATGCAGTACACAGAACCCTGATCGAATTCCAGGCTTTGTAACGCTGCGTGTGCTCTGCCAAAGTTCCTGCACAATGCAGAGGCAGATGTGGCAGCACTTATTTGGAGGGTTCCCTATTTCTGCAACTATACAACTCTTTAAGGACTTGGCACAGGAACAGCTCCAGCTCCTTTGAGCTTTCCCTGCTGTTACTCCACTCAACTCCAGCCTCTTTTCTGCAGAGCTGCTACTGAGCTTCCCTCTTCCTCTCGCTCTGGACTTCTGTCAGTGTTCTCCCACACTTGTTACCTCATCTTCTGAACATCTTTCTAGGAGAAATCCTGTGATAAGTAGGTAGATAGTTCTTTATTCTGCTTGTGCTCTCAGTGTTGCAGTATCCCTACTCTGATGGCAGTAAGAGTACACAGACAGGTATTCTGTTATTCTGTGATAAGAGAGCTGACAGAATATTTTAAAAGAAAAGTCAAATCAGTCATAATGAGGCAAGGCAAAGGGGAAAAGTATCAGCAAAACCTGCAAGAATTCCTGAAACAGATCTGAGAGACACTGCCATGTGAAGAGACAAAACCATAATAGTTCTGTGCTTTGAGAATGTCAGTGAGGCTATAGGATGTTGCAGGAAAGATAATGAGGAAAGTGTCAGTTGTAAAGGTATCATGGCACAAAGGTTCCTGCTGCTGGAGGAACACAAGCATCAAAAAGAAATGTAGTCAAAGCTATGTGTTATTTTCAGTGCAAGATACACCGATCTCATTGCAGCAATCTATTTTCATTATGTTACCTCTGATGTGCTAAATGATTCATAAAATATTTTCTCTGAGAAAGATTTCTCTAGTAACCAGACAGTTTACATTAGTATTACTAACTATAAGTATGGGGTTCATTTTTTTTTTTTTTCATAGGATACCTATACCCTGCTGACAAATAACCGGGGCACAGCTGGGACTTCTGAGTGAGTACACTAAGAGTTCAACCAGTTCTGAATGGCTTTACTTCATGGCAAACCGGGGAAGAAAGCCTTAGAGGTAGAAGGGCTTAGAGGTAGCACCTGTGATTGGGATTCTAGGCAAGCATTAAGATCTAGAAAATCCATCTTCACAGAGGATGCTTTAGAGAAAGCAGAGATACTCCACACCTTCTTTGCCTCTGTCTATACTTGTAGGGGCTGTCTTGACATCAAGCCCCAGACTGCTGAGACTCCAGAGGAAGTTGAGGCAAGAAAAAACCCTGCCTTGGTTGATGAGGACTGGGTTAGGGATAGGTTGAGCAAACTGGATGTGCACAAATCCATGGGCCCAGATGGGATGCACCCATG
>VXBP01010524.1:31846-99228 GCA_013400115.1 Rhinopomastus cyanomelas
GGATTAGGGTGCACTGTCAGCAAGTTTGCTGATGATACAAAGCTGGGTGGTGTTGCCAACACCCCAGCAGACTGTGCTGCCATTCAGCGAGACCTGGACAGACTGGAGAGCTGGGCTGAGAAAAATCAAATGAGGTATAACAAGGGTAAGTGTAGAGTCTTGCATCTGGGCAAGAACAACCCCAGGTACCAGTATAAGCTGGGGACTGACTTGTTGGAGAGTAGTGTAGGAGAAAGGGATCTGGGGTGGACAGCAGGATGACCATGAGCCATCAGTGTGCTCTTGTGGCCTAGAGGGCCAACAGCATCCTGGGGTGGATCAGAAGAGGGGTGGTTAGCAGATCAAGAGAGATTCTTCTCCCCCTCTACTCTGCCCTGGTGAGACCACACCTGGAGTATTGTGTCCAGTTCTGGGCTCCTCAGTTCAAGAGGGATGTGGAGCTGCTGGAGAGAGTCCAGCATAGGGCATTGAAGATGATGAGGGAGGTGAAGCAGCTCCCTTATGAGGAGAGGCTGAGGGAGCTGGGTCTCTTTAGCTTGGAGAAGAGGAGACTGAGGGGTGACCTCATTAATGTCTATAAATATTAGAGGGTGGGTGTCAGGAGGATGGAGCTGGGCTATTCTCAGTGTCATATAGTGATAGGATGAGGGCCAATGGTTGTAAGCTGGAACATAGAACGTTCCACATCAATATGAGAAGGAACTTCTTCCCAGTGAGGGTGACGGAGCACTGGAACACGCTGCGGAGAGTGGTTGTGGAATCTCCTTCACTGGAGATCATAGGAAAGACCTGCCTGGATGTGTTCCTGTGTGACTTGGTCTAGCTGCTGCGGCAGCGGGATCGAACTAGATGATCTTTTGAGGTCCCTTCCAATCCTTAATGATTCTGTGATTTTGTGATTCTATGATTGTGTGTTCCACAATTCACCACGCTGTGCCTCCTGTGGGAAGCAGTGGAGACAAGAAGGGTGACATTGCCAATGTTTGAAATTTATTACCTAAGATAGCTGTTATAAAAACTCACCATGTGAAATGCAGGTTTCATCTACTCACGTTCCTTATACTCTGACATGTGAGAGAGAAGTGCTAAAACATGAATAAACTGACAAATTGTTCACCCAAGCTCAAGATTTTGGAGCAGCTGGTGTTGGCAATCTTTCAGGTTCATTGACTACTGCCTTCTTCAGGGAGCTGCTGGGGTAGAAACAGGGCAATGTTGGTGTTGGGAAAGGGTAAACTAAGCCCAAATACAGATGTATAGAATGCTCTTGACTGACAATAAATTAAGTAAAGGTGACTAACGATTGGGCAATGGACCAAAACATAAAACTTTTTGTGTATTTTTGCCTTACTCAGGGAAGTCAGATCCTGCACTAAGGCTAGGATTGTCTCTGAACTCCACTCTCCGTGGATTTGCATTATGAAGAAACTGGCAAGAATAAAAAAAAATAAAATACAAGGACAACATATTATCCTCTCAGTATCTGCAATGCATTTGGGAGCAATCTTTTTTTGCTGTGGACTGCTGGCTTTGGGAAACACAGCCTAGGGAGGGAGAAGAAAGAGATGCAGAACACTGTGGCAGCAGCATGAAAACAAAACACTCACAGATATATTTTACCCCTCCATATGTAGGGGTGCTGCTCACTTACTTGTGAACTACTCTCATAATCTATATAATGTGTAGAGGAAAGTTCCAGGAAGAACAAGGTACTGCCATTCTGAGATTTGCCTTCAGATTGTAAAGGACAAAAAAAAGAATCACAGCAGAAAGAACACAGAAAACTCTTGAGCTACGCTTTTCCCGATCAAAATCAACAGCAAGAGGCAAAGTCCCCAGCCTGCCCTTTCAGCTTTTCAAAATTCTCTTGTAAGCCTGAGGATTCCAAGATTATTTTTTCAAAAGTAGAATAAATGGGACTTTAAAATAATTAATATTTTCTGATAGTCAATCCTGCTATCTCAAATTTACCCCCACTCCTGCAGTTCTGAAAAAGAGGAAAAAATAAAGTGAAGACAACAAAGCACTGAAAGCAATTTTTACTGATAATGCTGTTCACATGTATAGATTGGAGGATGAAAGAAAACTTTACTGCTAACCTGGAATAAACCACTGCTTCTACAATTTCCATCCTGCTTTTATACATGTAATAATCAATTAAAGAATTAGTGGAATAAAAATCAACATCTTTAAAAAGACTCATGATCCCTATTGTACCAAAGTCAACACAACACCCTTCTTGCCAAAATTGCTGTTGCTGGCAAGACACCATTGCTATCAACATGAAGAAGCCTTATGCCAAGACAAAGACGTGCCCATGAAACATAAGTGAAATATAAAATAAAGAGCCTGTAGAAAGAACTTCTGCTCTAGTCTGTGCATTGATCTCTTCCCTTTGGCTGATATTGTGATTCAAATGAAACATGTTTACAATGTCATGGTCTCCTGCACTGATAGGGCTTATGCTTGAGGATCATCTTCTAGCTTGGGGTCTGTATACATAAACATACAAAGAACACAAAGCAAATATGAAGTCAATCCAGCCTAGTGCTCTCACACAGGAGCACTGCATAAACAAAACAAGAGCGCACACAGCAATTTCATGTTCTAAATCCACCCACACAGTTGTTCTCAGCAATTCAAGAAGAGAGCGGCATGGGTACACTCGCTGGGTTTGAGTTACGAGGCATCTGTGCTCGAATAACGATCAGCACATGGAGGTTTTGTTCATTAACTAATGGAATAAGGTCCTGGGTTTGTATTTATTTTAGCCTTGAAAAGCAAATAAACACACTAAATTCACAACAAAAGCGAATGAGCTCAAGGTACTCTGCTGCTTTCATTCACTCCTAGAAATCCACTCAACTTGGAGAGTAATCTGACTGATTCCAGGAAAGAACTGCAATCAACTAACATAAATCACACTAGTTACCTTAAAAATATGGGAAAAAATAGGATAAACTACAGCATATCCTAGAGAACACTACTGTCTCTAGATGCTGCCAATGCCACACTGCTGGTGAAGAGAGAAAATCTCTAACAAACCAGATGTAGAACTTCCAGCCCCTACGAGTTATTTCTTTCAGTGTCTAAAAGTGAGAGCTCAGCTTAAAGTCCAAGGCAGAAAGCCTTTACCTTGCAGGACGGTTTACATTAAATATGAATAGTTTTATGGGCCACAAAGATGCCCAGCCTGTCTTTGAACCCTGCTAAGGTGAGCAGCCTTATTTTACCCCAGTTACTTCCTAGGGCACTAAGTTTTACAGTCCAATCACCCATTATGTCAGAAAGTTTCCTAAGCAAAGCAGTCTTGGCCAAAGTCTAGAGACTAAAGCAAAAGATTGACCAAAAGCCTAAGGCAAAACCAAGTTTCTTTCCTTTTCACTGAATGCTTCTGTGCTACAAGAGCAACAGCAGGAGCTTAGCTTGTACCTGTAAATTTTATTCCTGTCATTCTCTCATGTAGCTCTCCTGCAAGGTAAACAATTCCCCACCTTCAGTTCTGTAAGCTAGAAGAAGAGATGCATCACCTGGGTATCGTTTCAGCAGCAAAGGCTCACAGCTTTCTTTTAAGCATTGTGACTTAGATTTGTTAACTGAAAAAAGGGACAAACCTGTATGTTTTTCATAGCCTCCCTAGCACTCAAGGGCACAAACCTTTTTTTTCTGTGGCTTTTGGTCGCTGCTGAATGATTTGTGAAGAACTGGATTCAAGACCCTCAGTGGAACAAGAGCAGGCTATACAATGGTGTTACCTCCATGCATGACCTGCTGTGCAACCCACACTCCTCTGGGATTTCAGTGTGTATTAATATTGGGGAAAAAAGGTTTAAAAACAAGATACAGAATAACTTTTCAAGTGAGCTTGCCAGGAACATGTATTTTTCCTGGACAATGCAGCAAAATGCTGGATATGAGGAGTTATAGAGCATCTACAGATGGCTATGCCCAGGGGAGGTTCTAAAGTAGTTATAATATGGGCCAAATCCCATGGATTTTTACAGTTTAGAACCATCACCACACAATCATAGCCATGACTCACAGTATTCCACTCTACAAGAGCAGGTGTACCCCATATTTAGTGTGTTCTGCTCCACTACAGGCAGATTTGTGATCACACGTAACTTCCAGTTTAGTTTTCTCTAAGTAGAATCCCAATCAGCAAATTCTTTTCTACCCTAAATTATTCAGCACATGTTCCAGCTCATTAATGATGCCTAGTCTTAAAAGCTACAGGGATCTCACAATTCTTCCCATAACATTTCCAAAATATTTCCATAATTTTCCTTTTACTGAGCAAATAACATCTACTCTCCATTTAACATTCCTGACACAGTCACAATATCAGCTCAGGGTACTACGTATAAAGCATCCCATTAGTTTTCTCAAGGTGAGGACAGCAGAGATGGGCTTTGTGGAACTAGAGTCACACCAAGAAGGAAGCCTGCCTCCAGGACAACAGGCACATTAAGGACAGGTGCAGCAAGGGCCTGAACTTCTGCTTCATAGCCCTGCTCTCACACACACAAGGACACATGGTGGTAATACGGGTTTTTCTCATTACTGAACAGCAGTTTATCCTCTGTAAGATGTGTAGGTTCAGGAAAAGATAAATTCAAGGAGATTCAAGACTCCTTTTTGCTGCCACCAAACACCCAAATTCTAAAAGCTAAGTAGAAGGCGTTACACGGGTGGGTTAAGAAATTGTATCATACATATTTTTATATGGGCATTTTACTTTCTAAAACATCTCCTATGAATAGATCTTCCCCCAGTTTATAAGCAAAGTGCATTTTAATAGTTTTCCCTCAGTGCATGACCACAGATATTTGTAGAGCAGCATGTCTGTATGTAGGACTCCTGATAGGTAACACCCTGACTGGTATGTGTCACTAATGATCAACCATCACCAACAAACAATCCTTTTTAAATAAGGTCTTGGTATGTTTAAGCTTAAACAACAGTAGACAATGCAGAAAATGAACTCAAACAATGAAACTGCAGTGTCATACTCCAGTAATAGCAGGATGCTCTCGGTTATGGACAAGAACATCCCATTTGGCAACTGCCTGTGACCCAGGGCAAGCACAGAAGCCAAATGATCACTCAATACTCACAAACCCGAGATGTAAGGACATCAAAACCTCACCACGTACCTCCTGCCCGCTGAGTGTCTCAGAAAGAGCAAATTCGCAACACAAGTGACACCCTGACACATTCCCCTAGTACATGATTTCATTTAATGAAATCTATAGTGTATAAAACAGAGGTATCAGATGTTTTCAAAAGATAGTTATTGCATCTCAGTTACTGTATTTAGGTTTGGGCCCCTCACTCCAACGAGGACACTGAGGTGCTGGAGTGGGTTCACAGAAGGGAAGTGAGGCTTGTGAAGTGTCTGGAGCTCCAGTGCTATGAGGAAGTTGGGTTATTTAGTCTGGAGAGGAGGCTGAGGGGAGAATTTCTTGCTCCCTACAAGTTTCTGAAAGGAGATTGGATCGAGGAGCCTTTTCTTCCTAGTGGCAAGCAGGAAGACCAGAGGAAATGGCTGCAAGTTGTGCCAGAAGAGATTTAGACTGAATGTTTGGAAGAATTTCTTCACATTAGTGGGGCTGCAAACCCTGGCACAGGTTGCCCAGAGCAGCAGCGGAGACTGTCCCTTGAGGGATTTAAAGTATGTGCAGACCTGGTGCTGAGATGCCTGCGTTAGTGTGTCCTGACAGTGCTGGGTCGAAGGTTGGACTTGATGATCTTGTCTCTTCAAACCCAAGAGAGTCTGTGATTTTAGGACTGAGCTGTGGGAGCATGGCCAGACTGCTGGGGAAGGGTCTGAAGCACCAGTGGTTGAAGGAACTGCGGGGAGGTTTAGCCTGGAGGAGGATGATGGGAGCCCTTCTTGTCCTCCGCAACTCCCTGAAAAGAGCCTGAAGCGAGCTGAGGGTCACAGAACGCCAGTGAACAGCCTCAAGTTGCGGCACAGCAGGTACCAGCATACCTGAGGGAAGAATTTCTCTCCCCTACAAACTCCCCCTGCGGGGGGCTGCGAACAAGGACAGGCCCCACGGTGACTGCCCTACACTTGTCTGATTGGCTGGCGGCAAGTCCTCCCCTCCACAGCCCTCTGCTGCCCACGGGCTGGCAGCGCTGCGCACGCGCACCACTGCTCAGCCTTTGAGGCGCCTAGCGTCTTGCCTGCGTAGAAACTACCATCAGACTCAAGTTCTGAGTGGCAGTCGAGAGGATTCCGCTGTTTTAGTCCCTCTGCGCTAATTTACCCAGATTTTTTTTTAATCCTGCTTTTTCGGTTGTTCTTTTCTATCTCCGTTCCGCAGGCGTTCATGGTGGGCAGGACCAGACGGGCCCTTCTACGTTTAACCTCTTTCAGGGGTCTTTCTTTGCTGGGCGTCGGAGCCGCCGGGCCGTGCGGAGGGCACGCAGCGGTGCTCCGCAGCCCGTCCCACCATGTACTACAAGTTCAGCGGTGTTACGCAGCGCCTCGCCGGGGCCGCGGCCTCCGCCGCCTACAACCCGCAGGTAACGGGGACCCGGAGCCTCCCCGCCGCGGGCCACCGTGACCTTCGCCGTCCTTCTTCTGGGGTTGGGGAGGAGGGGAAGATGGAGTCGCCGAGCCGGGCGAGTGGGCACTGGCGCTTGGCTATTGCTCGGTGGTGGCCTGAGCCACTGCCATAGGAACTTTCACGTCTGGGGGAGTTCGTTTAGATGGGTGGGTAGCAGGAGCGTTTCCCCTACCGTCTCACACATCTGACCTTGGGCGAGATGAGCTGGTTCCATGTTGGGTTTGGTTATAGGAGGGAGTTAACCCGCTTTGAGCACTACATACACAAAGCATTGGCTGGAGGTGGGTTAAAATAGCAGCGGGGGAATGCCAACAGCACCACAGCCATGTGTGCCTGCAAACCCCCCCCCCCCCAAAACCAGACACCCTCATTGCTGCAAGTATTAATACTCTTATTAATGAGGATGCAAAGAATCTTTTAAGTTAGAAAAGACCTGCAAGATCATGAAGGCCACCTGTTAACCGAACTGTACCAATGCCACTGCCAAACCACTATTCAGACAGAGCAGGTTGCAGTTTGTTTAAAACAAAGTCAAAACCAGCCTTCCCTGTGTATGATGCTGACCATTTTGCTAAGTCCGTGCAGGTTAAAGGTTGCATTAAACAGGCTTACGCTTCCATACTTCAACTATAAACTACATGTTTCATTCTGCATGATTGTAAGATGATGGATCCTGACCATATCAGCTATTTCAAGACACCAAAGAGCTGAATATTGATGAAAAGAAATCAAAACCCATTTTTGGTTTTACACAAATAAAATTCCTAAGGAAAAATAGGAAGATTTATAATGTGATGGTACCATGGAACAGAAGCAGTGTGGACTGTCTTCAGACTTCTCAGTAAACTCTGAAAAAAGTTTTTACAGTTTACTGAGGAAACCCAGATAACAACCTCAAGGTTAAGGATTGGAAGAATGCTTTCTGTAAAGACAGACTTTGAAAGAACTGCTTCCAGAGAGCAAATAGGTCTGATGTGATTGGAGGTTTTTAATAAATAAAGTGGAGATATCTGTGTACACTAAGAATTGAAATAATTGTTACAGGTTGCCCTTTACTTGATAAACTCATTAATAAAAGGTAACTGAAAGACACTATGTTCTTACAATATCATACATTAATCTGAGATAAACAAATCTGGTAGTTTCTTAGCTTAATTCTGTTACCAATCTACTTTGCAGTTCTGCTGTCCTGAATATCCTTGACTGTAAAATCTTACATTGTTTCAAGGGGCCCACACCACCTACACAGCCTCTCAGATTTTTTTTTTTTTGCAGTAAAGATTGTCTAGTTTAGTTCAATAAGGGAACTGGATAGCCAGGTTTTACTAGTATTCTGACGCACTTTTAAGCTTGCAAAAACATTTTAATTTTATTTGAGAGGTTTTTTTGGTGGCAGTAACATGACTAACATCTTCTACTAACCAAATAAATAAATAAATCTTAGTTTGAAACTTGAATTGTTATCTCCATTTCAGTCTTAGCGTTCTTAAAAGACTTAATTTTGCCTGTTCACAGTATCACAGTATCATCAAGGTTGGAAGAGACCTCATAGATCATCAAGTCCAACCTGTCACCACAGAGCTCAAGGCTAGACCATGGCACCAAGTGCCACGTCCAATCCTGCCTTGAACAGCTCCAGAGTTGGCGACTCTACCACCTCCCTGGGCAGGCCATTCCAGTGGCCAATGACTCTCTCAGTGAAGAACTTTCTCCTCACCTCAAGGCTAAATTTCCCCTGGCGCAGCTTGAGGCTGTGTCCTCTTGTTCTGGTGCTGGCTGCCTGAGAGAAGACAGCCACCTCCTCCTGGCCACAACCACCCCTCAGGTAGTTGTAGACAGCAATAAGGTCTCCCCTGAGCCTCCTCTTCTCAAGGCTAAACAATCCCAGCTCCCTCAGCCTCTCCTCATAGGGCTTGTGCTCAAGGCCTCTCACCAGCCTCGTTGCCCTTCTCTGGACACGCTCAAGCACCTCAATGTCCTTCCTAAATTGAGGGGCCCAGAACTGGACACAGTACTCAAGATGCGGCCTAACCAGTGCAGAGTACAGGGGCAGAATGACCTCCCTGCTCCTGCTGGCCACACCATTCCTGATGCAGGCCAGGATGCCATTGGCCCTCTTGGCCACCTGGGCACACTGCTGGCTCATGTTCAGGTGGGTATCGATCAGCACCCCCAGGTCCCTTTCTGTTTGGCTGCTCTCCAGCCACTCCGACCCCAGCCTGTAGCTACAAAATTACTTATAGTAGTATGAAAAATTCATAGACTGTTGGAATAAATGGGACATTCCTGAGCTAGTGCAGGTTAGGAGTTAAAAAGGGAGGATTAAAACCAGCCACTCATATTTAGGAAGATAACTATTACAAATATATATTACAAATACTGGAGTGTCCTGAAGAACCACTTACTACTTCTGTGTGAAACAGTTGCTCCTAGACCCTTTTTGTTTTCCTCCTCCTCAAACTACACTTCCAGATTTTTTAAGATGCAGTTATTCATGTCTACTGCTTGCAACATTAAGGAGGAAGAGTCCAGTGATGTCTCCTCATTCTGTTTGATTCAAGCATCAGGGCTTCCCTGCTACTCTACTCCTACTACTCAATAGAGCCATATATAACCTGAATGTGAGCACAAAACAAGCAGCAATTTGGACCAAGTGCCAGCATAGAAAAACTTAGGACAGCTATAAATGTTTACTCTGAATTTTATTAATTTCTACTCGCTAAGCCCCAACCCAAAGATGTAGCAGACATGAGAGGGCAAACAATATGTCTTTAGGTCATTGTCACGGATCTTTGTACCAGATAATTACTCTTTGTAACTTAACCTGTCTTTGTAACACCTGGCAGTGTGCCTGCTTAACCTGACTACTGGTACATTTGCAAGTGTTATGTACCTTGATATTCTAATCTTTATTTATGCAGGGACTCAAACCAATAGTTTCCACTGAATCCCCAGCTCTGGTTGTTGGGACAACAACTAAACTTGCTTCAGATTTACCAGCAACTGATTCATTCTTGAGTAAAAACAAGGTGCCAGACCAACAAAAAATTTTTCAGGTAATGACAACTTCGAGAGTAACTTAAAGAATATTGGAGAGTGGGACATATCTAACCTTGTTTTAATGGGGTTAACTAGTTTTGTCATTCCACAGTCTCAACTTCTATGAAGTACAGTTGAGAATGTATGAAGTCCAGTGTAATCTGCATACTTGTGCTGTACTGCAAGGTGTATATGCCTCGTGTAGGAGAGAAATACACAAAGTGGAAAATCTAGGAACACTTGTCTGTATTTTCACTGACTTCAGAAGATGCTTCTCATACTATTTCTCTATTAGAAGCACTTTCTGTGAATCCAAGTGTTTGCCTTAAAGTAGATCTGGAGGAGCAAAGCAGATAATTGTTTTTTAATACTGTACTAATAATGAGGATATCACTGAAGCTGTTGAAGTTTTCCAAGGCAGTTAGTTCTGCAGCTTCTATGCAAACAAGGACTTTCCATTAAACAAATCAGTGAAACTTTTAAAAAAAAATCCTCAAAAATGTGCTCTGTATAATGTTCCCTTTTCTCTCTTACATGCCACTTGCACAAGGAATGTGTCAGTCTGACCTGGTGAATATTAATACGTCTTTTCATGATCTTTTGTTAGTGACACTTTTCCCATCCAGATGCACTTTAGAAATCTTTCTGCCTGCCTGCACTTAACAGCTTTGGCTAATGAAATTAATTTTCCTTTGCTTCTGTTTTGCTAAGTGAAAAACACATCACACACTTTATTGTAGATAGCCTGTCTGTCAAGAGATTTCCCTCCTGAAAGTCTTTTAATTTACCTAATGTAACTTGTATCCCATGGCCTTGGTATGGGTCATAATTTCTTTTTTGTGGTTTGTTGTCTATTTAAACTCTTCCAACAGAGAACAGATGGGCTGCCAGTACACCTGAAACGAGGAGTTCCAGATAAGCTGCTTTACCGGACCACGATGGCTCTAACAATAGGAGGGACTATCTACTGCCTAATAGCACTCTACATGGCCTCACATCCAAGAAACCCAAAGTAAATGACTCCCACATGGAACTTGGGACACTTCTCCAAAGGACCTTGTGCATGTCACTCTTTGCACTTGCTTTAACTCTGTGAACACAGAGGGTTCATTATTCAGATCCAAATTGCCAGAGAAAGTGTTTTTAAATTGGTTGCCTTATGCGTTCTGTAAAAAAAAATCAATATAAATTAACCAAAAACATCACTGTAACGTATGGTTGTAGCTTTGCAGTTGTTGTTTTGCAGGAATGTATGAACAGCTGGAGAAAGTTAAGTTTTTGCTTCCTTCCCTGACTTCACTGATGTTAAGAACGGGATTGAGCAAATACTCTGTGGGCTGTGCTCCACATTCACTGGTGGGAGTATACTGCTGGTTTCCAGAAGAATAAAAGCAAATAATTTAATTAGCATAATGTACTGAGAAGCTGTTTCTGTCATCCACAGCTTATTTTCCATAAGGAGGGGCACTGGAACTTTCCCTAATGCTAGTATATTATTAAATATCTGTACCTCTGGTGTAGGACAAAGGGCTTATCTCATTGGAGTCTGTAGGTTGGATCTATTCCCCAATGATAACACCACTGTATGCAGAGTTCAGTATTGTAGCATCACTTACACCAGTTTTTGGCCTTTTGTTTTTCAAACTATCTTATGCAATAAAGGTAACTATATGAATAATAACAATAACGTTTCAAACTGCTGTAGCTGGCCTGATAGTGCCATAAACATACTGGTACACTTCTGTTTAGGTTTAACTTGTAGATCTCAAACCAGACTATTGATTCAAACCAGACTATTGATTCAACTACTGTAATTTTTTTTCCAGACTGTAATCCTCTTAAAACTGTTTCTGAGAACTCATTGGGTAGGTAACAATATTTGGTGGAAGAGGTCACTGTCATGTTGTTTCCCATACACAAAAATCTACGCATACACACACACATTTCTTTTGCTGTGTGGGTGGAGGAGAGAGAAGCCAATTAAACCCTTTATTCATTCTCTTTCCCTTGAACTACAAGTTTCACATGAGTCTTCACAAAAAAACATCCTCTAATTGGATAGATCCTCTGTGAGCTATCAGTACTTACCCTTGATCACTCAGGCTCTGGATAAGCATGAATTCAGTGACTGTAAAGACCCCTCTCCCCCAGAACCACACAGAAACCACCTTCCATGTAAACAAACCAGTTGATAAAGGAAATGCAAATTCCCGTTTCTTAAATCATTTACAAAAACACGGATTTTTTTTTTTTCCAGTCAAGCTATACCAAAACCTTATTACCACAAGAAAGGAAGTAGCAGGTTTCAGTCAATGCTGGTTTTTCAGGATAGGAGAGAGAAGCTCACTGAAAAAGAAATTTGTAAGGACAGCACAACTCAAGAGCAGAGAATAATTAAGTTATCCAAGAATTGAACTGTGTTACCTTTACTGATAAAATACTTTATCCTCAGTAGCCCATGCTTCCATGGCACTGGGAATCTTGTGCTGTAGACTGTTAAATCCTGTTAAAAAAGAAAAGAAAGGAAAAAAGGGGAGAGCAGAGCAATAGGTTCTTTGTCTTCCCTGTGTATCCACACTGCATTCAAGAATTTTGTAATAAACAATACTTTGCACACAAACTGGCCCAGGTAGATTTTCATGAGATTGGGTTTTGTTCAAAGAATTTGCATGTTTTAGATTTTGAAAGGTTTTTTGTGGTTGGTTGGCTTATTAAAACAGTAACTAAATTGATATCTGTTACCTCATTAACCAGTTCCTCCAAGAACTTGTGGAAAGAAAGACAGCAGAGACTTATTCTTTAATCTGAGGGTGGTGGGTCACTGGAAGAGGTGGAGGCCCCATCCTGGGAACATTCAAGGTCAGGCTTGGTGGGGCTCTAGGCAAGCTGTTCTAGTTAGAGATGTCCCTGCTTGTTACAGGTGGGTTGGACTACATGATCTTTGGATGTCCCTTCCAACCCAATGTATTGTGTGATTCTTAAGGGGGATTCATTTAGGAGATTGGGTTCTTGTATTGCTGGAGATAAGAAGATAGGATTGTCTTCTTATTGCCCTGGTTTTATATTTTTTCCCCAGTTCTTTATCAGCATCTAAATACATGTGTTAAGGGGAAAATAAAACACCATCACATTTTGCAAGTAACCAGATACGAAACCATCCATAAGTAGGTTTTTTTTGTTTGGTTTTGGGGTTTTTTTTGTTGAGTTTGTTGGTTTTGTCCTCTGTGTTTGGATGTTGAGAAACTATTTTCACTTTGCCCTTCTCAGAAAAGCTGACCAAGTTGAAACAGGGTGGGAGTGCTGCTTTCAGGTTGTCTGATTCCATCCTGGGTTTAGCTGGAGGTTACTGAACAAAGAGGCATTGCTTGTCTGCAACCATTTCTGATGCCAAACTCCTAGGAGGATTAAAGAGGGTTTAAGCATTTTGAATTGTGATGCACAGAACTAATATTTTTCTTAAAGCCTTGAAGAACTCTTCTACCTTCAAAAGGAGTCATCTACCCCTGGCCTGATGTTAAATAAGGTGCTAAGTAGGAAGAATGAGGAGTGAATTACAGGTCAAGATGGTTACTTTAATATTTCAGGTTGTTATCCACAGAAGTAAGAATCTATTTTGGATGCTACAGTGTGTATTACATTCTGCTGGTTTTTGAAGGACCGAGAACAGAAAACAGGTTTTTTAAAGTGATAGCTAATACTCTGGTGTTTTGGCTTGAGTGCTCAGTAGAGAATAAATTACGAGAAGCTCTCATACCCCAAGGTGCTAGGTTTGGGAAGAGAAAGCAGATGAGACTTAAAGTACTCCAGAACAAAATTATCTCATGGATAGTCATGCATTCCCTGTGGCTTTATCTCGTTGTTGAGAGACAGCGGGTCTCCTTCTTAAATGATTTCTTTGGGAACTTGAATTCAATAGTTAGGTCTTCATAATGGTTTTTTAATAAGGTCTCCCTCCATGCTTTGGGCGTGGGAGTAGCAGAATAAATGCGCTCGAGATTACTTTGATACTGAGCACACATGTCCTTCAGCTGCTTTGAAGAGTACATTAAGGAGAAGATTCCTCCACAGCACTCTAGTATGACCTTACTGTCTCAACAGGCTTTTGCAACATTTCACATTCTCAGTAAACATATCTTTTCCATGCTAAAATGTTGATTTATTTTTGCCTTAAAGTTTGACAAATTAAAAGGAACTGTAAGGGGGGGGGGAAGCAAGAGAAACTAGAAAAATTGGAATCTAACCTTGGGCATCGAAAAGCTAACAAGAGTGATTAAGAGCTATTTCCTCACACAAATATACTTACTCCCTCTTTCTTCCCTCCAAATTAAAGCCTTCTGAGAGGCTTCAGAAGAGTCTCAGGTCATTTTCTCCCTCAACTGCTGTCACAAACCATTAGATCTTCAGCTTCTAACATTTTAAAAATGAAGTAGTTTTACACAAACAGAAGAAACTTGGGTATGTTACATGTAAAATCAAGCTAAACTCTTCTAAAAACAAAGTGCAGAGCTACCTGCATTTTCACATGTAGAGTTGGAGGGATCACAGAACAGTGTTACACTAGCTATTCAATCTCCAGCCCTTTACCTCAGTGAAATGTTTCACAGGAAGCCAAATCTGTTTTAAAATGGAAAGAGACAACTTGCCTGTAAATCCAAGCAGTAATTTTAGCAACAGGCATGAAAAACAACCTTTTAAGTATTTTGCATATTTAGTATTAATTGCATTTTTAATAAAGATTATTGTTTTGAACCAGTTCCAGCTAGCCACAGCATGAGTGATACACAGATTGCTAAGAAGTGGAAGCATATTTGCTGTGAAAGGGAGTGAAGACATGCCTGTCCATCAGGAAAACGAGAAAATGCTGTCAAGTACCAGTATCAGGCATCTCATTAGTACCGGACCTTATCTCCTGGTTGCTTTCAAGATGCCAGACTGCTTTTGGCTATGGCAGTAGACAAAAGGAATAATTTTATTTGTACATTAATTATCTCAGTTAACATTCAAGGATCTGTTTTAGAATCATAGAATCATAGAATCATTACGGATCGGAAGGGACCTCGAAAGATCATCTAGTCCAATCCGCCTGCAACAGCAGGATCACCTAAACCAAGTCACACAGGAACCTGTCCAGTCGGGTCTTGAACATCTCCAGAGAAGGAGACTCCACAACCCCCCTGGGCAGCCTGTTCCAGTGCTCCGTCACCCTCACTGTGAAGAAGTTCCTTCTCAGGTTGATGCGGAACCTCCTATGTTCCAGCTTACAACCATTGCCCCTTGTCCTATCCTATTGTTTTGTCCCTAGTCTGTTGCGGACAGCCCGTATAGCTGGCCTGCAAGAAGACATCCATCATCCTCTGACTCCCAGAGTTGACACTCCATGCTAAAAAATTTCTCTGAAGGAGTTTGTCCACTGGATCCAGCACTGCAGAACTAGGGAGATGGGAAGGAGAGGGAAAATATTTCGCCTCACAAACCACCATCATTTTTCTGTCTGGTTTTCAATAAGCTGTTTTATGGGTCTGCAAAAAGTCATTGGTAGGTGCACCAATGACTTCCAAGCACCTGGAAGATCATCTGTAATCCTTATCTGCTCACCTACTTGCAAGAGAAAAGTTTGAGCATAGCCTAATCCACAGTATTGCACAAGTATGGACTGCATCTTCCCTTAAAATAGAACCACAACAGCACTTATTTGGAAGAAGACAAGGAGAATGTGTTTGAAGGAGTGGAGAGGTCATGAGTGTCAATTCCACCAGTTTCATCTTGACTTACAGCCAAAAGAGCAAAATTAATAAATTGGGCTTTTCTGGCATAATGAGCAAGAGCTACTCATTAAAGCTTATTCTGGATAAGCTGGAGGAACATATATTAGTCTCCTAATTGGAACTGATTAAGCAACTCATATGCAAAACATAAATCACATTGCAGCATACCCAATCTTAGCAGTATGACCCTGCAGCACTGAAAGGAATCAGGACTTCAGACTCTTACTAAACAGCAGCAGCTATAAAGCAGACTGGAGTGCACACAGGTTCACCAAGCAGTGGTGAAACCAGCCAAACAGCTTGTACCCTCCTTACATGCTCTTTTCAGCAGGGCATACCTAAAAATCCCAGGCTGAAAGAATGGTTTCTGGCAATCTCAGAGCCAGGGTGCGTTCCTAGAAGTTCACCTGGAGCTGAAGCTCTGTATCAGCTTTCCATGACCGCTGAAGAATGACTTACAGAATCATGGAATCACAGGGTTGGAAGGGACCTCCAAAGGTCTCGCCTCCCTGCAACAAGCAGGGACCTCACTCACTAGACCCGATTGCCCAGAGCCTTGTTAGACAGTGATCTGATGTTTTGCTAAGACATTTCCAGCTATGCAGAGCGTCATGGGTAAAGCCCCTTAGCTCTGCCTGCAGAGCAACTGTGTTTGAGCACTCTCCACATGGTTACTGCAATGTGATTGTGTTTTGTAAGTGTATGACAACATTAAAACGAAGACTTCATGGAGTCACCCTTCAAAAACTTTCTCATCTGTATGTGGCATCTTCTTCACCTTCACTGTTCATCAAGTTGTGAGGAAAACCCATCTAATACAGGTTCCCTGGATTACAGCCTCATATCCTGTGACTTTGTTTAGGTTTTCTGGGATAAGCTGAGTAAAAAGAGAAAAATGTGTTTGCACTATTGACTACAGTGATTCCTTCCCTATGGTTTGCTTTTCCCAGGAGCAGGAAGCAACAACCAATCACTCATCTCATCACAGCATGAATTTTCTTGTGTTCCTGGCTCATTGATCATTATGTTCTACCCTAGCTATTGAATTTTGATGTCACAATGCTTCATGTAAACATGTTTTAATTTTCCTTGTTGATGGCCGGTCCTTCTCCATCCCAAAATTACAGAAAACTTAAGGTACAATTATGTTGGAAATATTTTAATTTGATAAATACCCAGTATTAATGCAACATAAGATGATGCCAAGACCACCACTTTGAAAGGAACATATGGCTTCAGGAAAACTTTTCTGAGTACCAAAAGGGAACATGAGATATTAAAAAAGAACTGAAATGAACTTTATTTTATACAGGACTGTAAGAGAGAGAGAAACACAAAGAGCTGGCTAGATGGAATATTCTTCTTTGCTTTCTTCCATCTAAATATTTTCAATTCTTATAACAAGAGCTTTGCTGAAAATCTGCAGGATTATATTTTACTATGAGCCCCACCAATGTCTCTAAGCAACTCAGTAATTTCTCTCAGTGAAGGTCTTTCAGACCATTTTAACAGATTAATAGAATACTGGGTTGGAAGAGACCTCAAGCACCTCTAGTCCAACCTATCAGGCTAAATTAGGTGTCCTAGCAACCTGTTAAGCTTGGTCATTAAAACTGTCTAACATAGGGCAACCAACCACTAAACTTGGGGGATTTTGCTAGTATTTAATTGTTCTAATGGGGAAGAATTTTCATCTGGACTCCAATCGGGCTCTCCTCAGGAGTAACTTATACCCATCACACCTTGTTTTTTCATGCAATTCTCTGTGAAAAGTGAGTCACTATCTTCTTTATAGCTGCCCTTTAGGTACTGGGACATGTTGATAATGTCTCCTCTAAGCCATCTCTTCTCAGGGCTGAACATTCACAGTGAGCATCCAGCACTGACAGGATTGCAGCATGGTGCCCATCAAGATTCCTTTGCCCAGGACTGACCTTTCTGATCAGAAATGAAAGGTCACACGACATGTACATGCAGCATCATGGAGACATGCAGGTTCGACCAAAGACAAGCTGCTCTGTGAGAGCAGAGCTACTAACTCCCACCCTTTTATATAGTGGTGCTTTGTCTCTCACACATGCACCCTGCTCTCCAATGCAACACTTATCCTACATCCCTTTTAGTATTTCAATCAGGTAATAGATAATTTACGAGATAATCTGAAGCTGCTGACAGTCTGACAGACAAGATTACAGATGGCAAATTAGCCCCAACAAATCACAAGCAGTATCTGAATGCTGCTGCTTTTCCTGACACTAGGAGCACAAATCTTAGCTTTCTGCTCTGTCAAGGCATCATTTTTAAGATATTACCAGGAATTTATTTTTCTGTAACTTGGAGGATACCAACAAAAAGGTTGAAATCATAATCAGTGGGAGTTGATGGATCGACAAAGGGTTAAGTCACATATGATATATCTGAGTCCCTACACTGAAATAAACCTTGTTCCTTACAGTAAGTCAGAGCTGCAAACAAGCCCTTTGGCCAAAGCAAAGATGAGGGAGAGCAGTGCTTCAAGACGCCAGCATTGAAGGAGTGAACTTACAAGCTAATATAAATTGTGATGGTCCATGGAACCAAAAAAAAGGATCCCGAGGTAAACATGGAATCCCAGACACGGAGCGATGTTAAAAGGGAGCAATAAATACTTGCTGGTGAGCCTTGTCTTTGGAGGCAAAGGTACAAGGAAGTACAATCCATGGAATCACAGAATGGGTTGTGTTGAAAGGTACCTCAGAGATCATCTAGTCTCAAACCCCTGCCATTGGCAGGAACACCTCTCACCAGATCAGGTTGCCTGGAGCCCCATCCAACTTGGCCTTGAACACTTCCAGGAATGGAGCAGCCACAACCTCCTTGAGCAATCTGTTCCAGTGCCTCAGTACCCTCTCAGGGAAGACCTTCCTCCTTGCATCTAATCCAAATCTACCCTTTTTCAGTTTAAGCCATTAGTCTTCATCCTGTCACTACAAGCACTTGAAAAAGGTCCCTCCCTGGCTTTTTTGTAGGAGAAATCTTCAAGTACTGGAAGGACAAAATAAGGTCTCCCTGAAGCCTTCTTTTCTCAAGGTTGAACAACCCCAACTGGCTCAGCCTGTCCTCATAAGGGAGGTGCTCCAGCCCTCGGGTCATCTTCATGGCCTCCTCTGGACCCAGTTCACTGAGGCTTGTAACCGTTTAGTGGCAGACAATGAGAGCACTGGAGAACCCAAATCCCTGATGCTACTACACCTAGGGTACCTTCAGCAGCAACCAACATGTAAAATCCCAGTGCTGTGGGAAAATACAGCTTAACTAATCACCTAATCAGGACAAGGGACAATAACACTCACTGCTAACTGCATCCGACTTTGTGGGTCATCAAACAGTATTTGTGTTTAATAAAACAATAAACAGATTTCACAAGTTGCCACCATGCCTTCGGCATATGCTCTCCACAGATCATTCACTATGTATCACACAGCACCATTCCCTAGCAACACGAAGCATTATTATTAGCAGCTTAAGTCCCGAGGTTATTAGTGAGCCATGAACTCACACTACTCCAAAGATAAAAACCCCTAATAGTTTTATGGCTCTCATTCACCAGCTGGCATTTTAATCACAACATATTGTCTCATTAAAAATCATTACAGTGATTCTCTATATGATTAAAATCGGCAAAGCTTGTTGCATATTGCCCTAAACCCACTCCCTCAAGACAACTTCCTATAACTTCCCAGAGCACTTCCAGGTTGATGCTAAAGCCTTTCCTCAAGAATGGGCGGAAAGGAACACACTAGGATTTTCCCTCAAGGCAGAACAAACCTCTACAAACAAAGGTCTATGTAATTAAAGAGGGCTGAGTGCTGAGAGTAGCTTCTTGCAGCATTGCTCCTAATGAGTATAGGGGGGAAGCAAGATGGTCTCAGTCCTTCAAGTCACAGATTCAGACAGCCAGGATGTCCATGATCTTGAGTGCCACAGCTTTATGTGTGCAGCACTGCTGTTGACACAATGTCCTTTCACCTACCACAGGGCTACCAACTAGTATCTCAACTGGGAGATGTAAACCACCTTCTAAACAACAAGTAATAGAACAAGTCAGAACAAGGGAGGTTCCTAACAGCAAGGGTGGGCAGAAGCCGTGCACAGAATCACAGAACGTTAGGGATTGGAAGGGACCTTGAAACATCATCTAGTCCAAACCCCCTGTCACAGCAGGATCATCAAGACCAAGTCGCATAGGAACATGTCCAGCTGGGTTTTAAACATCTCCACAACTGCCCTGGGCAGCCTGTTCCAATGCTCTGTCAGCCTCACTGTGAGGAAGTTCCTTCTGGTATTTATATGGAACCTCCTATGTTCTAACTCACACGCATTACCCCTTGTGCTACCACTAGACAACATTGAGAAGAGCCTGGCTCCATCCTCCTGACACCCAACCTTCACATATTTACAAAAATTAATGAGGTGACCCCTCAGCCTCCTCTTCTCCAAGCTAAAGAGAACCAACTCCCTCAGCCTTTCCTCATAAGGGAGGTGTTCCTTTTCCTTCCTCATCTATGTTGCTTTGCGCTGGATTCTTTCCAACAGTTCTGTGTCCTTCTTTAACAGAGGGGCCCAGAATTGGACACAATATTACAGATGTGGTCACACCACAGCAGAGTAGAGGGGTCCCTTTTCCTACACTGCTCTCCAACAGGTCAGCCCCCAGGCTATACTGGTACCTGGAGTTGTTCTTGTCCAGGTGCAAGACTCTACACCTGCCCTCGTTATAGTTCATTACATTTCTCCCCACCCAGCTCTCCAGCATGTCCAGGTCCTGCTGAATGACAGCAGAGCCTGCTGGGGTGTCTGCCACACCTCCCAGCTTTGTGTCATCAGCAAACTTGCTGACAGTGCACTCTAATCCCTCATCCAAGTCATCAATGAATAGATTGAATAGGACTGGTCCAAGTACCAACCTTTGGGGGACTCCACTAGACTCTTGTCCCATTGACCACCAGTCTCTGGCTTCTATCCTGCAGCTAGCTCACAATCCATCTCATTACCTTATTGTCTAGACCACTGCCTCGTTTTGACTGCAAGGATGCTGTGGGAGACTGTGTCAAAACCTTTACTGAAGTCGAGACAGACCACATCCACTGTTCTGCCATCATCTAGCCACCTGGTTATGCCCTCATAAAAGGCTATCAGGTTGGTCAAGCATGACATTCCCTTTGTGAAGCCATGCTGACTGTCCCTAAAGGCCCTCCTGTCCTTGATGATGATGATGAGCCTGGAGACTGCGTCAAGGATAAATTATTCCATCACTTTTCCTGGAATGGAGGTGAGGCTGACTATAGTTACTTGGGTCTTACTTCTTACCCATTTTGAAGATTGGAGTGACGTTTGCTATCCTCCAGTCCCTAGGCACATCTCCTTATCCTCGGGACTCAGAAAAGATGACGGTGAGTGGCTTAGCAATCATTTCCGCTGTCTCCCTTAGCACGCGCATGTGCATCCCATCAAGGCCCATGGATTTATGTCCATGGAGTTTGCTCGACTGATACCTAACCCAGTCCTCATCAACCAGGGCAAACTCCCGTCTTGTCCCAATTTCCTCTGGGGCTTCAGCAGTCTGGGGCTTGATATCAGAACAGCCCCCAGTGGTACAGAGAGAGGCAAAGGTGTTGAGTGTCTCTGCTTTTTCTATATCCTCTGTCTCCAGGGCACCCACCTTATTCACCAGGGGACTGCATTGCCTCAGGTTTTAGTTTTGCCTGCAATGTATTTGAAAAAACCCTTTTTGTTGCCCTTGACCTCTCTTGCAAGGTGTAATTCCAAGGAGGCCTTGGTTTTCCTTCTTGTGTCCCTCATCCTCTCATTAGAGCCTTATAATCACCCCAAGTGGCCACCCTCTCCTTCCATGACCTATAGGCTTTCTTCTTCTTCTTCAATTTGCCTAGCAACTCCCTGTTTAAGCATGCAGGTCTTCTGCTCCCTTCCATGACTTCCTACCTGTTGGGATGCTCTTATCCTGGGCTTCAAAGAAGTGGTCTTTGAATGTTAACCAGCTACCTTGGTCTCCTTTACCTGCCAGTACCCTGTCCCACGGGATTTCCCCTAGCAATTGCTTGAAAAGGCCAAAGTTGACCCTCCTGAAGTCCAGGGTTGTGATTCTGCTAGGTATTCTGTTCCTGCCACATGAGATCCTGAACTCCAGCATCTCGTGGTCATGCAGTTAGCCCTTCTGTTTAATGCGGAAGACAACTGCTACTAAGTAGACTTGACTGTTTTCAAAGGGATGCACATCATGAAATGGAAGTCAAGCCTGCAGCATGACCTTCTCCTAATTCCAGTTCTAGGTGTTGTATTCACTTCCCACTTCATTCCTTTTAATGCAGGATTAAGTCCTACCAGTATCTTTTTTCATTTGATGTGGAAGGAATAACAATTGAGACACTGAAGGCTTTGTCCTCTCCAGTCCTGTGGGTCAGCCTTCAAAAGGCACATCCATGGCTTTCCCCAAAACTCTTTGCAGTCCCATGAGGCAATGAGAATAGCTGATAGCCTGGTTTGTGGCCAGGATGGTAAATTCACACAAACTCCTACTTGCTGGCATCGACTGAGTAGCTGAAATACCACTTCATGTTAGTGGCAGATCCCTCCTTGCCAGTATGCTCTCACCAAATAGTACTGATGGTATTTGTCTGCATATAGAGGCACTCTGAATCTTATCAGCCTGGACCACAGTGTTTCTCACTACCCAGCCTTACTCTCCACTTCTGGCATTTAACTCTTCCTTCTTGTCTTCTCAAGGCAGAAAGAGTATTTACTCACCAGAGATGTCTTTGGTTTTGCAGCTTTTCTTTCAGAGGGTCCAATTCAGAGCCCACAGACTGGTTCATGGCCAATCTATCAGCACAAACCACAGGATTATTAACGCCCATGGAAACAGACCAGAGTTGTTCCCAGTGCCAGGCCAAGGAGGTGGTCTTGGTGCCATTCAGGTTAATCTTGGGTTTGCAAGGCACCTGAATAAAAGGTTCTGCCTCACCTTCAGTGCCAGTCTCATTCTCACATTCCTTCCTTTCTGACATTAAGCCTCAAGCAGAAATCTTCTGGGGATGTTTCTAAATTAGCTCACCGGTTGTCCTCCTATTCAGCATGCAGCAGCAACTTTCCAATTAGCAGCTATTCTTACACTGTAGTCTACACTCTAAGGCTCATTATTCTAAATTTGTCTACAAATTGAGCAGCCCTCTTTCCATCTGTAATCAGGCCAGGTACTTGCACATTCTAAATCCTTCCTTATCTGACAACTTTACTGCTCATTAATTTTCTTCCTTGGCGTTGTTGTTCCAGCTCCACAGTGCTGGGTTGTTGCTGACTACTGACACAAACAACTTCAGTTAGACAGCTCAGTCTACATCTAGTCTTTAATAGCCATAAAATAGACACATTTATGTTCACATCTGTTTGTAAAGCCAAGTTCTGTTCCTAAAAGTATTGTAAGAACATTAGGAGAGAGGATGGTACAAGCATTTCCAGCTTTCAATTATATTTTCATCCTTCTTATTCTAGCTGGAAGGTGACAAATTTCTACCTGAGGCAGCACTTAAGAAATGTGAGAGCTAGATGGTTAAGACAAGATCTAAAGAGACAAAGGAAGAAAATGTACCTTCTGCTAACAGAAGGGTATTGAAATGACAAAGAAACCAGAGCCCAAAAATATTCCAATATGAGATATGGTTTGAAGCCTAAAAAGTCATAGGGACAACCCATGTAGGAAATCTCTTCACTATGTGATGAAAATGAACTGTAATTTGTGAAATAAAATTAAGGAAAATTAAAACAGCCTCCACCACTAAACATAAAAACCATAAATATTCTGGGGGTTGATCTCTTCTCCCAAGCCTCTATCTATGGAAAAAGAGAGAATAGCCTCAAGTTGTGCCAGGAAGGTTTAGATTGGATATTTGAAAAATTTCTTCCCTGACAGAGTGGTCAGGGGTTGGAACAGGCTGCCCAGGGAGGTGGTGGAGTCGCCGTCCCTAGGGGTGTTCAAAAACCAAATGGATGTGGCACTAGGGAAACATTGTATATTTGGCATGGTGAAGTTGGGTTGGCAGTTGGACTTGATGATCTTGGAGGTCTCTTCCAACTTTAATGATTTAATAGCTGAGATTAACAAAATCCATATCTGGTTGCTTCTTCCGTGGTCTATTTTAATTTCTGCTTTCACACACCTTCATGAACTGTTTGTGACTCCCCTCCTTGTGTTTCTGTACCAGAGCCCTACACGAGCAGGGAAACACGGCCATAACCAGACTTTACACAGCAGCTGCAGCTACCCCAGTGGTTCTTCCAGTCAACGCTAGATTGTAGTTTCACCTCTACCTTACCAAAACACTCTGTGCAAGATCAGAACTTTGTAACCAGCCTGAGTGTTCAGCCAAGCCTTACCATTTGCAGTTTTCCCAGAAAGCCACCCCATGATACAGAAAACAGGTCCCTGCTGGGCTCCTAGAGCATCTGGCCACCTGCAAAAGGAAATCAAACCAAACCCTCCTAGGCTGCAATAATTCAATTTCCTCTTCCCAGAAAGAGACAAGAACAAGCAGGAAAACCTTTTGTCCATGTAGCATTCTCAAAAGAATCAAAAAGACCCTGTATGAAGGTGTTATCTATTTTTCTGGAAGCTAAATAGCACAAGAACAGACATTGGAGCACTCTGAGGTTTCTTTAGGTTGACAGTTTTAAATACCACTTCCTTAAATCTCCATAGGTTTCAGACACTTGTTTATGCTCCCAGGGAACCACCGATATTTTAACTGCCTTAAAATACTTCTGGCTTCCATCCTGAAATTTTCCAGCTCTTACGCTCTGAACCGTGTAATCTATTACGGCTTTAATCTTTGCACTAACCACTTCAGGAGCTGTCTGCAGATATCCTAATTCTTTCCTTTCTAACACCATAATCTTCTGATCTGTAATCAAAAAGTAAAAGAGGGGAAAAAAGAAAAATATTTGCAAAGCTGTTCTGTGCCTCCTGTTCCATGCTAGCAGTTGCTAAGTCACTTTGCAAAATTATTAAGCAGCTAAGCTTCACCGCTCTGTTTAATGTGTTCTCTTAGTTGTTCTCCCTCTGTTAACCTTCTTCCTCTGTTGTTTCATTCTGCATAATTTCTTTCCTTCAATTCCTAGATGAGTTTCATAGCTCATTATTACTCCTTGGCATAGCTTGAAACACCTTCCCTCAGTGCCACACATACAACCAGCATTAGATGCTTTAGAATCATGGAATCATTAAGGTTGGAAGAGACATATAAGATCATCCAGTCCAACTATTAACTTGACCCAATCACAACCACTAAACCGTGTTCCCTAGGGCCAAATTTACATGTTTTTTGAACACTTCCAGGGACAGTTACTCCACTACATTCTCCTGGGCAGTCTTTATTGAACTAAATCCACGTAATGAGAATGAAGAAGGTGCATAATTTTCCAACACTTCTTAAGATTTTATTTGTTTTGTAAACAACAGCAGATGAGAGGAAGTCCAGTTTTCCAGACTGGACATTTCCATGAAGCAACCTTACCCAACACTGAAGCGAACCCTGCTTGGGGAATGTAGCTACACTACATTACTTCCACAGGTCCCCTCCAGTGTAGAACTCTGTGA
This sequence comes from Rhinopomastus cyanomelas, assembly GCA_013400115.1. Lineage (NCBI taxonomy): Eukaryota > Metazoa > Chordata > Aves > Bucerotiformes > Rhinopomastidae > Rhinopomastus > Rhinopomastus cyanomelas. Next base: position 56,878 of record VXBP01010524.1, read on the forward strand.
CTGTAATTCCAATCCTCCCCTTGCTCAGTCCTGTCCAACTTCATTTTTTCTGGGGGTCCTTCTCCTGCCTTGTCACCAAGACACATGATATCAGGTCCTTCTCAATGCGACCACACCCTGATGAAGGGCTACACTCGCAGTCCAGCAGTTTAGGTTCAAATCTTCCCTGCTTTCTCACATTCCAGAGGAATACTCTAGGTATCTGACACAGGCTACTCTGTGACCTGTTTTAATTTCTTGACACACGTTCACTGTGCACAGACTAGAGAGCAGAAGCCAGCACTGAGCACTGTTACCAAAGGTTTGCCTATCTTATCTCAGGCAAGAGCTCTCCCTACCAACTTGTTCATAAAGCCCTTACCCTGGGTTGCTCTTCATCCTCTTCTAGGTGCATGCTCAATTGCTTCCCTGTGGTGTGTAATAAGTTGGAGGGGAAGAGACTGGCATCACATTTCCTTTGTTTCCAATGGTGAATTATCATAGCTGTTGGGTTTGAATGGTGCTCACGTACACACTACAGTCTCTGTTCAAATGGAAAAAGATCAAGAACAATAACTCTGACTTCCTTGGCTTCTCCTAGTTGTTCAGATGAAGATCAAACTTGTTTTCACAAGCCCAGCAATCACACACACTGATTCCAACTTACTTGGAATCTTGTGTGATTCCAAGTAAGTGAAACAATGCTGATAGCTACCTGCAAACTTCATTACAGGCACAAGAAAAAAAACACTGGGATTATTTGTGACTTAGAAATTCATTATATATAAACTACTTCTGTGTCCAGTCAAACTGGAATTGCAGTCAGGCCACCACTTTCACATCTGTGAGAAAATGTCAAATCAGAATTGTAATTGCTTATATCTAAAAGTCTCCTCAGGGCCACTTCTAAGGAGAAAGGGGTCACAGAGTTACATATTTCTGTCCTGCTTGTTAGGCCAAGTATGTATGAGAACCTGCAACTTGTGGCTCCTGCTGCATCACATAACTCAAAACTTTCACCTCCAAGAAGAGTTTTTAAGAATTCCAGAGTTACCTTTCTCTACCTCTGCAGATCTCACTTAACATTTATTCCACACTTTACTGAAGAAGGGCTGTCTCACCCAACCTGCAGGTGTAGGAGTGCAGGACAACAATCATTGGACACCACTGCCAAAAAAATGGCCAATAACTGAGGTTATGGTCTGATCACAGAATCACTCTGGCTGGAAAAGAACCTAGGGGTCATCAAGTCCAACCATCTACCCTACAATACAAGTTCACCCTAAACCATTCCCCTCAGCACCTCATCCAAACAATCTTTAAGCACATCCAGGGATGGTGATGCAACCACCTCTCTGGGAAGCCCTTTACAGTGCTTGACCATCCTTTCTGTGAAAAATATCTTCCCAATATCCAGTCTAAACCTACCCTGTTGTAACTTGAAGCCATTCCCTCTTGTTCTATTACTAATTACTTGTGAGAAGAGACCAGCACCAACCTCTCCACAACGTCCTTTCAGGTAGTTGTAGAGAGTGATGAGGTCTCCTCTCATCCTCCTCTTATATCAAGTTATACTTGATGCATAGCTACAGCCTGAAAGCTTCATAGAAATATCTGAAATGAGTGTTAAACACTTCTTCTTTTTGGTGGATTAATTTCTTCAGCACAAACAGCCACACGAAGAATTTGAAGGAGTGTGCGAGAACATAAGTGGGAAGCTAATGAGTGAGCAGGGTGGTATTACCATGCCCCAAAGTGAGTGTTATCTCTGCACTGTGAGAGAAGCTAAAAATGATACCTGCCAAGTATGTAACTTTTGCTGTTTGAAGGAATAAGACATTAAACAGCTTCATGAAATGCCAGGAGAGATGAGTAATTACTCAGTGCAGCACCTAGACCAGATTAATTACAGCTTGGAAAGAGAAGCCTTGATAGGGATGTTTCTGTCAGTTGGCAGCACCAAAGGAAAAAACCTTTTGTGTTCTAGGTAACCAACTTCATAGTAGTAATAACAGTAAGACCCATCACCAACAGAACAATAAAAAACAAGCAAGAAAGAGACACCTCTTTCTCTTTTAAGCCAGGAAATCCAGCTAACATGTTTTAGAGGAAGAGAATTTTCATTCTTCCTTGTCCCCCCTTCCATACCATACAGAATAAAATTGTGATAACTTTGTGATATCTCTGACCAGAAGTATAAAAATTACTTGGACTTAATTGCAGTAACAGAAGTCCTACATCACCATTTTCCAACATCTTTAATAAAGTGAACACCACATGCTTGAAGAACACACCAGTCTCCTGCCCTAGCAAAACTAACCATCCAAAGCCTTCATGAGCCCTTTTTTGGTCTTAAACAAACAACATCAAAACACAACATGGTACTTTCTTTTGGAGTGAGCTGAACAGCCTTGTGCTTCTAATGCAAATAAACACTAAGTTGAAGAGGCAACCCAACGGACTGTCACTGTCGTTAATTCCCACGCTCCAAACTCCTGTCACCAATTAACTCTTTTCCAGAACTCTGTGTAACACAGCATTAATATCTTGCAGCTAATGCAGTTGCAATGCCATTAACCACAGAGATCTAAAATTTGCTTTGGCCCATCCAAACTATTCTTAATCTTCCAGACAAAATTCAGCCTTTCCATTTCAGGGGACTAACAAACCCCACATCTGCTGCTATGCTTCCAGAATTGCTGAGATACACCCTTACAGACAAGCCAAAACCATAACAGGACTACGTTCAGTATTAAACTCCCCTTCATGTGGGAGCACTGGCAGACCCAGGCCCTGGGGTCCCCTACTGCAGTCATGCTCACACCAGCACATCCTCCTGTGCTCTGAAGCTGAGGTGTAACTGGTCACCACCTTCACACTGTAGAACTATCAAATACAATTCAAAAGGTCTTCACTTACGTCTAACAGTTAAGCTCTTCCAGCACTGCCATTCCTGAGACTTGCAGCAGGGAACCAAATTTGGGCAAATTTTCTGCAAAAGTAAAGAGAGGAGAAACAGCAGCAGAAACAATCCCCAAACAACTAGTGAGGGTGACACCCAGCCCGTACCTTCTACCACCTGCTGATTGGGCATTTATTGCCTTGCTCTGTGTCTCCCTCTAGTGTAATCCCTGCGTCCCAGTAATATTCTACCTGTCCTTCCCCTCTTCCTTCTCTCTAGTAGAAAATAGTCAAAGTCTTATCCCAAGAATTAGGAAAAAACATCCTGAAAGCCCAGTGAGATCCTTCTTCTTCAAGGGAAACAATAAGTGGTCATCTATTAGTCCAAATGAAGAATTTTTGCAGAAAATGTTTGGCCTCCTTAGATATTCTTAATTCTCTTTGAGAGGTAATTTGTTACTGGCTTTAAAAAAATCACAACCCCACCTCCAACTGTTTTGTCAAGTATTCCTTTCTTTCTTATCATTAAACATCCCTATATTCCTACACCACCTTTTTCTTCAAGGACTTTCCCATTCTGGCATCTGTTGAGTTTGTTTGCTGTTTCAAAAATCATTTATGGAAACGCACCATATTTTCAAGTCCTCATTCAAAGACAATTCACAACAAAAGATCTCCCCATGGTTTGGCACCCTGTTTCAGCTGGTTTTTCCACCTTTCTGTGCCCATAGAGGTAGGTGGATATTTTGCCTTCAGCCTGCTGACACCAATCAGTTGTGGATATGTTCACAGCTTTGTCAGGTGAATTGACATTGTTGTCCAGTCACATATGTCTTCATTAGGTTGAAGGAAACCTCTTTTCTTATTTACAGGGATCATCAGGGCAAATTTAGGAAGAAATGGAAGACCCTCAGAGCTGTGGCATGAGGAGCATCTGCAGGCACAAGCTTTGGGGAATAGTATAGATGGTTTAGTTGCTGGTCATAGGATCAGAATTCATTCAGTGCTTTCCAATAACCACTTCCAGCTGAGAAGTCTGACTGGGATTTGTCAAGAGGGCCAACAGCATCCTAGGGTGGATCAGAAGGGGGATGGTTAGCAGAACAAGAGAGGTTCTTCTTCCCTTTTACTCTGCCCTAGTGAGGCCACATCCGGAGTATTGTGTCCAGTTCTGGGCCCCTCAGTTCAAGAAGGCCATGGAGCTGCTGGAGAGAGTCCAGTGTAGGGCAACGAGGATGATGAAGGAGGTGGAACACCTCCCTTATGAGGAAAGGCTGAGGGAGCTGGGTCTCTTTAGTTTGGAGAAGCAGAGACTAAGGGGTGACCTAATTAATATCTATAAATATGTGAAGGGTGGGTGTCAGGAGGATGGAGCCAGTGTCTTCTTGATGTCATCTAGTGATAGGACAAGGGGCAATGTGTGTGAGCTGAAACATAGGAAGTTTCCATATAACTACCAGAAGGATCTTCTTCCCAGTGAGGGTGACAGAGCACTGGAACAGGCTGCCCAGGGGGGTTCTGGAGTCTCCTTCTCTGTAGACATTTAAAACCCACCTGGGTATGTTCCTGTGCAACTTGCTCTAGGTGATCCTGTTGTGTCAGGGGGATTGGAGTAGATGATCTTTTGAGGTCCCTTCCAATCCCTGATGTTGTGTGATTCTGTGAGTGCTAACCAGTCAGCATGAATTTAACATACCAAATGGTTCAGATCCTCTTTGATCCTTGTCTATCTTCCTTTCTTCAGCCCAAATTAACAATCAATAGTAACATCACACAGCATTTTGAAAACAAGTAATGACTGATTATCTCAGTCAGTGAGATAAACAGTGAGATCTGTTCATTATCTGCTGCCTGGCCACATCACTCTCCTCAAGAGCTGATGCTGTGTTGGCAGGGGCTAACAAACAAGAATCTCTTGCAATTCCCTTTGACTAAGCTGAAAGATGTTAAATGAATACAATAAAAATGAAAAATGTAAATACTAAAGGAGCTGCTCTACCTGGCAATCAATATACCCTTACTCCTTTGGTTTTTCTGCTCAAGCTTGTTGACTGAAGACAGTGATCTGTATTCCTAGAAAGTTTCAGTCCTGGTGAGGTTTCTCAACTGTGTAAGATTCTTATATGAAAGCATCTTCTTATTCAGTTTGATTTCTGGCATCATGCACAGTTCAGAAATCTATTAGCCCCAAGCTGTTTGCTAGACATTTCATTCATTCATTCCCATACCATTAGTTTTGTGCAAAGCAAACTTCTTCACAATGTATCTGGTACCACAGACTCCATCTGAAAGGCTCCTGCAAGCGTGAGCACAGTCTAGGTATGAGCACAGACTTCAAAGCCAAGCTTGAATTGCTGGGGCTACTTCTGCTGCCAGGGTCTCCAGAGAAATGTCTTAGTGCTATTAGCACTGCTCTGAGCCACTTGGAAATTGTTTTGTTGAAAAGACAAAAGCTCAAATCTGCCATTGAGAGATTGTGACCAAAATCTTCTCTGTTGTCATGTTCTTTCCATTCCCCACAAGGTAGAATATAATCCTTTTAAAAAAATTCTTCTTAGGGTGTTTAGTTCCCCCCTCAGTTCCCCCCACCTTGTTATTTTCTGAAGGCTAAAATGTCATTGTCTCCTTGAAGGAATAGCATCAATGTTCTCTTTGCAATACTAATCTGGTCCTTTCTGGCCATTTCATTTCCTTCTCTTACAAATTAAATTGATTTGCTGAGGCGGAACTCTTCAAAGATATTCCCATAAGATCTCTGGTTAGATTAAACTGGGACTTCAAACTATAATGAATCTGTTTCTGAAAAAACAAATGTTTGTCTCTTCCAAATTGTGCCTAGAGCTCCCCTGAGCTTTACAATTCAGTGAACATTAACGTTACGCGGCACAAATGATGGGACTTCTAGGAGAAGACAGGATGCAGCTGCTTATGGTTAATTAAACGTTATAAGATTTGCAGTGCTGCTGTAATCTCTTGGTTTTTGTTGGTTTCTTCACCTTTTGAGCAAAGTGTCTATCAAAGTCTAAACAAATGCTGTGTGTTTGTTTCAACGAAAGTCGCATGTAGGACCTGTGTCCAAAGTTTTCAGGATAAAAGGGCAATTCTTATCAGGGTGAAAACACTGGTAGGCTTAATTGTGCTTGCTTTAAATGTTTAGATCCATGCAAAGGGTTGTAACATGGATTTGACCCCTTAATGGAACTGGCTTGGTAAGGGCTCCAGAGGAGGTAAACACCCAAGTTGTAGCCAGGCCAAGAATTCCTACAAGTATAGATAGAGGCAAAGAAGGTGTGGAGTATCTCTGCTTTCTCTGTATCCTCTGTCTCCAGGGCACCCACCTCATTCAGCAGGGGTCCTACATTGCCTCTAGTGTTAATTTTACCTGCTATGTATTTGAAGAAGCCCTTTTTGTTGTCCTTGACCTCTCTTGCAAGTTTTAATTCCAAGGAGGCCTTGGCCTTTCTAGTTGCATCCCTACATTCCCTCAGCAGAGCCTTATAATCACCCCAAGTGGCCATCCCCTCCTTCCATGACCTATAGGCTTTCTTCTTCATCTTCAGTTTGCCCAGCAGCTCCCTGTTTAACCACACGGCTCTTTTGGCTCCCTTCCTTGACTTATTCTGTGTTGGGATACTCATTTCTTGTGCTGCAAGAAAGCGGTCTTTGAATGTTGACCAGCTATCCTGACTGAGCTCCTTTGCCTGCCAGCACCCTGTCCCATGGGATTTCTCCCACCAATTGCTTGAAAAGGCCAAAGTTGGCCCTCCTGAAGTTCAGGGTTGTGGTTCTGGTAGCTATTCCGTCCCTACCACACGAGACCCTGAACTCCACCATCTCACGGTCGCTGCAACCAAGCCAACCCTCAACCTTCACTGCTTCAACCAGATCCGCCTTGTTGGTGAGTACAAGATCCAGCAGTGCTCCTCTCCTAGTGGGCTCTTCCACCATCTGCATCAGGAAATTGTCACCAGTGCACTTGAGGGACCTCCTGGACTGTGGGTGTCTGGCCGAGTGGGTCTCCCAGCAGATATCTGGGTAGTTAAAATCCCCCATGAGGACCAGGGCCTGCAGATGTGAGGCTGCTGCCAGCTGGCTGCAGAAGACTTCATCAACTTCCTCACTCTGATCTGGAGTCTGTAATAGACACCCACAACAGTGTCACCCATGCCAGCCTGCCCCTTAATCCTCACCCACAAACTCTCAACTCTGTCTTCTGTGGCCCCCGGACTGTACTCAATACATTCCAGTTGTTCTCTCACATAGAGGGCAGGGCAACTCCTCCATCCCGCCTTGCTGACCTATCCCTTCTAAAAAGGACATAGCCATCCATGGCCATATTCCAGTCACGCAAGCTGTCCCACCAGGTCTCCATAATTGCTACCAAATCATAATTGCCTGACTGGACACAGATTTCTAACTCCTCCTGCTTATTCCCCATGCTGCGTGCATTGGTGTACAGGCATTTCAGGGAGCGAGCTGAGCGCTCCGATTTCATCCTAGGACAGTGAGAGGTCATCTGTTCTTCCTTAAGATCAGAGCTCTGTCCCACTGGTGCTCGCCCATCAAATATCCCGCCCCCCCCTGAATCTAGTTCAAAGTCATCTGAATGAGCCCTGCCACCTCCTTGCCCCAGAACCCTTTTTCCCCTCTGAGTTGAACCCCTCCCATTTGTACCTACTAAGCCTGGTGTCTGAAAGAACCCAAAGCCCTGCCTGTAACACCAGTCTCGTAGCCAGGCGTTGATGTACTTAATCCTTCTACTCTGGCCCATGTCCTCGCCCCAAAAAGGATATAAAGAACAGAATACAATTTGTGCCCCAGAGTCCTTCACCAAACGTCCTAATGCCTTAAGATCTTTCTTCATTTCCCTCAGGCTACAGAATACAGCTTCCTCCCCACTTCTTTGGACAATCAGCAGTGGGTTATAGTCAGCTGATCTCACCAGGTTAGGGAGCAACCTAGTGATGTCCCTGATTCGGGCTCCCAGTAAACTGCAGACTTCCCTATGATGGGGGTTAGCTCTGCATATTGGGCCCTCAGTCCCTTTCAGGAGCGAGTCTCCAATAACTAAGACCCGTCTCTTCTTTGTAGAGGAGATCGTCATAGCACTAGAAGCCTTCCTGGATTTATGAGACTTTGTCTGGATCTTCAGCGTGGGTTCTCTGTCCTCTATATCCTTATCAGCTTTGCTGCCTTCCAATAGGGATGGTAATTCAATCCCTTCCCTGGGAGCCTGTTCCAATAACACTTTAAATGAATAAGTTTTTCTTAATATTTAGTTGTAGAGGTTTGAAAGAGTCAACAGTTTTGCCATCCTGCAAATGTTTTCTCCTCTTATTCCCTTCATTCCCACTGAATGACAGCATTCCCGGAGGTGTTCAAAAAATGGTAGACATGGTGTTTTGGGAGATGGTTTAGTGGTTGGGGGTTGTAGGGCAGACATTTGGACTTGATGGCCTTGAAGGTCTTTTCCAAGCTTGATGATTCTATGATGGATTTTTAAAGACAATCCTTTTATGCTGCTGAAAGCAAAATGTACAGACAGATCTTGTTCTTCTTTTGTTGCCATCCAGCAAAAACCCCAATGCCATGCCCCTGGGAGTGATGTGGCCACACTGCCGTCATTAGACTGGCTGCTGCTGCAAAGTGGTGACAGGTCACGCAAGGTGGAGGCCATTGCTAGAGCTGCAAGTGGTGCGAACATAAATGACTTTTCAGTATTCAGCTCTCCGATCTTCTCTCAGCCATCTCTTCCCTGGGCTGGCAAAATTCAGCTTTGCCTGTAGTGCTCACGAACCTTGAGCCAAGAGCTACAAAACCAAGACACAAAATAACTGAACTTTGCTCCACCTAAGCAGCTAGATGCTTCTAGTGGAAGGTTATTAGCTGTCTTAGCAACAGATAATGCAGAAGACAATTTTTAAGAGCAGCAAAAATGTTAAATGTTAACGCTTGCCTGAGACCTGCTACCAGGCTCCTTTCTGCCAGAACTGTGCATTTCCATGGGTGGATGCAGACAAACAATAATCCTGGAGCTCTTGTTCTCAGTGGGCATCATTTTAGTTGGTATTTCCTCTTTGGAAACAGCACAGATGTGTTACAACAGGGTACCTGTGACTGGCAGGTTGTGACAGGAGTGGAGGAGCTCAGCTACTCATCTCTTCCATTTGAATTTAGCTTACTCTGTTATGGGGTCTTACTCTCCTTGCCTGAATCACTTGACAAATTCATTTTTATCTCATTTCAGGTAATCCTCAGGCAGATTTGAGAAATATAAATTTACCAAACATTTCTATAAGTTAATTCCTATGTTCTACATCTCTCTCTGCCCTCAAATCCTGCTCAGACACCAATTCTTTCCACTTAATGTGCTCAGCACAGTTTGTCCTACTATGTAACCTGTGCCACAAGAACCACTTGGTTTTTATGGAACCATTTTTAATTACAGGTTGCAGACATTTTGTCAAAGGGCACGTCCTCAGCCTGTCACATATTAGTTCTTTGTTTTAAACTCTTCCCTTCTCGGACACCTGAATTCTCGGGAGGCTTCTAACATAGAATTTTAAACAAAAATTTCTGGTTTTAAAGTTAGTTTTGTGTTTTGGCACAAACCGGATGGAGGGGAAAGGTGGCTGTGCAGAGAAGGCAGCTGAGCTGATGTCTCATGGAAGCCATTAGCAGATATGTAAAGAGATTAGTAATTTTGCAGGTCGAGCCTAGAGTTAGGATGTTGATTTGCAGCTGCAGGGAGCAGCATTACAGCAAACTAAATAATTAAAATATTCCTCTGGCACAAAAACCAAGACATTCACTTGTAAGGTGTGTATACCAGCTGGGCTTTTGATCGGTGGAAGTTTACAGAACTGAAGCACCATCTCTGTTTCCCAGTCTGAGCTGTTGTGTCATTTTCTCAAGTTATGGACAAAAGAAAATAGAAGTACTTGGGCTTCTGTTGAAACACAGAACAGAGATTGCTTAAGAATGTAAAAAAACCAAAACAACCCAAAAGCATTCAAGGGGTTGTGTTATTGAAGAAAAATCTGCCTTCTCTGCTGAGTGAAGCAGACATGCTATCTAGAAAACCATCTAAAAGTATTGCTTGGGGACTTCTTGTGCTAAGTGAAAGCTGTTCAACATTCCCTTTCTGCCAAAACTACTTCATCTTGATATTTTCACTGCCTTGGTACTTGTTTAATTTTGTTTCTGATCACAACCCTCCTTCAAAGCCAGCTGGTTACCTTTCAGACACCTGAAGTGATGCCTTCGCATTTTGAGTTTCACTACATTTCTTGTGAACTGGGGAAAAACATGTTGAAGCAAGTGAGCACACTGGTTTGTGGTTTTTTTCCATGTAAAGGACCAGGAAGACAGAAGCTTCTTTATGAATCAATCTTTTGCATTAAAACTGAGTCACATGTAACAGATATAAAAGCACGTGCCGGGGCGCTCAGGAATTTGTGTGGAATTGGGCGCTAGTGCTGTAGGTATGGAAGGAAATATGTTCTCTGTTTTTGCAGATTTAGGAGAAAAAAGCACAGAAGCAAACCAGACAAGCGCCCTGAAGTACTTGAGATGAGCTTACAGAGAAGCTGTAGACCAAGTGCACAGTCTGACAGGCTGTGAGCTGTGGTCAAAGAAACAGATCTGCTCTGGGTTTGCGTTCATTCAGGGAAACCAAATGCTGTGCATTCCTTCTGAAGAAAAAAGATGTCATTACAAACCCCTCTGTTTTTGCTCCCTAGAAAGAACAAAAGCAATATTTGCTTGATCATTCCTGTTTAATGGTGGGTAAGAGATGCTTTATTCAACCCTTTACTAACTGTAGTCCTGTTTTAGCCTTTTTTAGTAAGAAACAGTCATTGCACAAAAGAGCAAACAAGACAGATGGTCTCAATACTGTTGATACAGTGTTTAGAATTTCAATTCACATCTTTCAATTCATGGGATTTGCTTACAAACATCCCTAAAAATGCATGCTTTAGAGTGGGATCCATAAGGGAGGAACGAGCTGCGCTGCTTGTCTCATGGCTTTTGGCCCTGTAGTTCAGAAAGGATGCTGCAACCTTAAGATTTACAATAAACATCTAAGAATTAATCGCATCACCATGTCTCACAAATGAGCAGCTGAAGCAGAATTTTTGCAAACCAGATTCTTCAGATTTCTGGGCTCAGTGTTCAGAAGACTGCAACTTGCTTTCTTGGCATCTAATCTCCTAGGTGAGACCCAGATTTCTAACAGCTGGTACTAACTGGTCACTCCTTCAGATGATTTTAACATGCCATATATTGAGAATTATTGAAGCTGTATCCTCTAGATTGGTGCTGAATGTATGCTAATATTTTGCATCCACAGCACCAACTGGTTTGTTCTGTAGATCTGCTCCCATTGCACTGTGCTCCTTGCTAATATGGAGCAACATTACTCTCTTTAGAACTCTCAAAAGCATCATTTTAGTGGCATACCTACAGTGCACAGTGGTGAATGAGGTAGAATCATAGAAACATTTAGGTTGGAAAAGACCTTTAAGATCATTGAGTCCAACTTTTAACCCAACTGTTCAAAACTCACCACTAAACCAGTCCCTATGCTCCATCACAGAAAGGTTTATTCAAGCTAAAAGAATGTTGGGGAATCCAGAATTCAAAGGGCAAGGTAGCAGTTTCCAGCGGAGGAAGAAAGGGAGGGAAAAGTCAAGCAGATTGTAAAATGCAGAGAGTAGTTCCAATTTCTTTGTGCTTGATCTGGATGCTAATTGCTGCTTGCACACCAGGCTGAGGGCAACATACTGGAAACAAAATTGATTTCTCTGCTCTCGTGCACATTTCTGTCTCATGGACCAGATCTTTGTACTTAGTTCTTTCAAAGGCACGAGGGAAATATAAAAAATTAAATGAACTTACAGTATAAAAGCAATATGTAGGGCAGACTTTCTCTTGCTGTAAGATACTAAAACGCTTGCATAAATAAATTGGTTTTGCGCAAAACAGTGCTCTAATTGTTTGACGAGAGAAAATCTAATAAGATTTCTTTTTCTGTGGCTCTGACCATGATGTTTGAACACATTCCATAGATAATAGGGCAGTTTTGGGACTGACAGTGGTTCTGAAACTTATTCACATGGAATTGATAAAGTAAATGAAAAATGCATCTGCCTGTGTGCAAGGGAATTATGAATCCTGCATAAGGGGAAAAATTCTAACAGATCTGATGCTTTAGTCCATCATTAACATGTAATCGTAATGCCTTCCTTCCTTTCTTCCTTCCTGGAGAAATGATTAGAATAGGAATCCGATTCAAAGCCCAAAGAAATCAGTGCTATTTGCCCAAATACAATAGCTTTTGTCTAGAGTAAGTGGCTACACCCAACCTTTTGTGGAATTCAAACATTTGACAGATAAGGCAAGAATTTTCTTAAGGTACTACCAGCTTGGGACAAACTGAGACAGGTTTAAATAGATCCTGTTGTATACAGAGGAGGTCTTTATGCACTCTAACTGCTTCATAAATTTATTTGCATTTGTTTCTTATTGTCCAAGCATGAATGAGAATGAGTAGATACTTGCATTACACACTGTAGTGCAGGCCTATGGCTAAGAGCCCTGAAATTCCACCTAGAATAAGAGCTCTGAAATTCGGACCTCCTAGATCACTGGGTCCACATTGCCCTGGTAATTATTTCTTTTAAATTGAAAAACCTATTAAAACTTGAAATAAATAGAACTTGCAAAAGAAGAAAACCGTGAAACAGCCAAGTCAGACTCAAAATGATCTTTAGCACTGTAATGCAGAATGAAATGACAAAGGTATCCAGATAGGTATTGAGTATCTTTTCAGCATCACAGACATTTAAATCATTAAAGTCCTCACTAAAGTGACCAAATGCTGTTTTCCAAGCGTCATACTGCAGCAGAAGATCAAAAAACCTCCAAACCACCAAGCCACACACCAAAGGGAAGAAAGCAGCAGAGAACTGATTCCAAATTCCAAGTGAGAGGACTTGTACCTTTGACCCCTTTGATACTTTTGGATGTTTTTAAGAAGTAGATTGAAGAATTTCCCTCCCTGTTCCTGCATTTATCCAAATTAATACTTGAAAGGAATGGTAAGCGAAATTGCCATTTTCAAATGTAATGACACAACTAAATGTTGACATTTAATTAACTATGAAATTTTCAAAAATCATCTTCATAAACCCATGTCAAATGTAAATATCCAAGACAAGAACCCCAAATCTCCAAGAAGAAAGCAGCTCAATTAAACACTGTCTTCTAGGTCTATAAAACAGTTATGAATTCAAAACAAGTGGGGAGATACTTCTAGAAGAGTGGAAAGGTCAAAGGAAAGGGGGTTTTGGCCCTTAACATTGGACATTAACATCCTCAGCTTCCTTTCTTCCTTCATCTCAACCAGAAATTTGCATGGGAAATATGTTATGCCACAGGTGGAAGCAAAACTTGGGGGAAGAATAGAACCCTCAAAGCAAGCGGGTAATGGTTGAATAATCAAAGATTCATTGGAAAGGGAAAGAATTTGTCCTGTAGCTTCACAGCGACTAGAAAGTTCAAATGACCCAGAAATGTGGTAGATAAAAATAAAATCTAAAAAATCAGTTCCCACACCCATGGGGAAGTGACCTCTTCTGTACTTCAGTGAGTCTCCAAGAAAAGAGAGTGCAGAGTTTTCAAAAGATGTGCTTTTTTCCCCCTTTCTTTTTAGACTTTTTTAACTGTCTTGTTTTTAATGTATTCCTGAAAGGACACTGCTGTGTATTTGTCTGAGAAGGTAGAGGGAGCCAGTCAATAATGCCAATGGTTGAGAGTCATTCATTTCTTCAAGAGAAGTTCTCTCCAGCATAAGGCAGTTTCATCTCAGATATAATCTGGGAAGCACACACCACTACCCAGTAGTGAAAAAATGTAATATCTATGCAATAAATTACACTGAGGAAAATGATAATGTTCAAGAAATCTGTTTCTGAGAAGACAAGGTGCTAATTTTGATTTCTCTGAATGGGTTTAGGTCATGAGAACTGACACGTTTTGAGTCCTACAAAGATAATTCAGAACATCCCCATCAAAGCTGTACTTAGGTTTTCTCTAGGCACATAACTGATTTTGTCTAGGTTTACTTCAACATTTTATGTCATGTATTTACTTATTTTAATTTCAGAAGCATTGCTTCTTAAGAGGCTTAACATGTTTGCACCATACTCCTCTATCAGCGACACGGATAGAAATCCAAAGTAAAACCACTAGACTGGCTCTCAGATTTCCCTGTTGCAACTTACAGAAAACTCTTCACTTACTCTACATCTGTTGGTAATGATTCATAGCACTGAACAGTATTAGTAACACACTGACACTTCATCTCAACTTCTTTCTTCCAACTTGTCTTAGACTTGTCACAGAACAGGATGATGTTCCAACCAAAGGACATTTTGTGCCTTAGCAAATTTCATTGCTTGGGGATTTGAGTACAATGGAAAAAGCACCCTGGTCTCTTTTTCTTGTGAGGGCTTCTGCACTGGTATATTGAAGTCTTCCTCCACTTTACTGATGCTAAAAAGCAAGGTCTTAGTTCTTCATGAATCAATGAATCCAGACAAAGCAGAAATCATTGCGCGGTGCTTTTATTACTCCTGGCTCTAATGGCTGTGCTGACATTTCCAAAGCAGAGTTATTTCATTAAATCCCTTTAATTGTGATTTTTACATCTGACAAGCATGTTATTGTTCCTTATGCTGATGGTAAAATGCTGTGCGACACTCCTTTATTTTTTGCTGTGCTTTCCAGTTCCAAGATGGTGTGGGCTCTACCCATCAGGCACAAAAGTAGCACTTTTTGGCAAGGAATACAGCCAATACTCCATTGTTTGAATTCAGTTGCCCCAAGCCCACTCCTTGCATCAAAATAAGAGAGTCACTCTGATATCTGCTTTTGAATGGGAGTCGGAGCCAGCAGTAAGCTAAGTGCTTCAACTGTGTTCACAGTTTTATAGAGCAGTTGGTGGATGACACATGAGTATAAAATATAAGCTTCACTTGGAAAAAAATTCTCAATGAGGTTTTCACATTTTCTCACTGGTAAGTTAAGTCTCCTAATACTTTAGGCACCTACAAGAGCTCTGCTGAAGGCATGTGAGCATATTCAGAAGGCAAGGTGGCAAAATTGCATCCAGAGAAGTTAAAGATCAAGAGACTCAGAGAAAAAGAAGATCTGAAGCTGGATGAAAATTCAAGGGACTTAAAATAATAGATCGTGTGTTTTGACAGCACAGAGAAGTGAAGAAGATGTAAAAGCCCTGAGGGTCCTGCAATGCAGTTTTTGTTTGGGAGCTGATTCTTTTCTGGGCCATCACCTTATGACACAGAGGATTATTTTAATGAAGCTATATGGTTTAGATTTTCCCATGGAAAAAGATATTATGTTTTCACATCCTCATTTGGGGATGTGTACAAACCGTATGGAGGAAGGTAGACACAGGGGAAAGTTCAGGTTTGTGGCTAATTGAGGGTTGTCAGACACTCTCTAAACTTTCTCCACTTTTTCCCACTTTTGAATGGCAGATGGTAAAAAAAGTCAGCATTTCTCTGAAAATCCCACAGAACTTGTCTTGATATTAAGAAAGCTTCAAGAAACTCCATAGCATATCTGAGTCACTGCCAGCAAGTATATGGCAGGGGTTTTTTGTAGCTGAGGTTAAAGGCACCAATTGAAGCTTACCTGATCCTAATCCCAGATACACAGGGGTGCCTGCTCCTTGCATATGGAAATGTACCCATTTTTTATTTAACACTCGACCTGCAGACCGAATAGCACAAATATCTCCACTTTTCCCTCCATGAGGAGCATGGCGTGTCAAAGGAAAGAAGGGACAGAGAGGAAGTGAATTTCTTTCTGCTTTCATTACAGGAGAGGGGGAGCTGACAAAATAAGTACTGTTCTAAGAAAACACCTGTAAATCACTAGCTGAACCTTGAAATAGCTTGTTAATTAAAAGTCCTGATTGGCATTTTGATCAGAGAAAATACTGGGGGGAAAAAAATGCATTTAAATAATCATAATAATTTACAGCAGAACATTTCAGTCTAAAATATTCAAACATAAAATCTCTTAAAACACAAGTAAAATAGGAAGAAATGAACTGCAAATTGTTCTGCAGTTTGTTTGGATTTTTTTAAAACTTCTATTTTTTATTTTAATTTTGCATGGTCCCTTTCTTACCTCCAGTTACCCTCCATCATTTTATTGCCATGCTTTGGCAGTCACAACATCCCTGCTTTCCTCCCATGCTTCCTTTTTAGCTCTAATGACTTGTAGAATTTCTTCATGGACAAGATGTCTGACTGATGTCCAGCACAAATGTGTCTACTCTGCTTTTACACTTACTGACTCCTCGTCTTCTAAAGATTCATCGTGGGGACATTAGGCAGCTCCAAAGCTCCTGGGCTTTGGAAATTAAGACAGCAAGAGAGAAAGTGAAATGCTGATGTTCAATTTAACGTCACTATTATAAATTCTCATGGTATATAGAGAACTATATCACGCCACTGAGTTTTAAACATGCAAATTACGCTTAAGAGGATCTGTCTAGGAGCCAGTTACAATATCTTTCTAAACTCAATTTAGGCCATATTCCCTCAAGGACCTGAGACTGTAATGTTGATTTATACAGCAAAGAGCTAAAACATCCCACTGCCATTTTTACAATAATAAGGCATGTCGGTAAGTCCATGAGTTAATAGACAAGGCTCAAACTTGTTGAATTTTTTAAAAAGGAATAATCTGGTGCTGTTGCACAGTTTTTACTACATCTTTTTTCAAAGATATGGATACACATCACAAAACTTTTATACACAAACTGCAGTTAGCATTCTTTTAATCTCAGGTTTTTTAAGACTTTATTTAATATATTTTCAGCTGCAAGATCACCTGTGCTTAGAAGCATTGAAACAAGACCAACCACGTACAGTAGGGAGACCTGTGACAAAAATCTTGAGAACTGGTAACATGGCAAATGTAACCATTTAAAACACAAATCACAGAATCACAGAATAATCATGGTTGGAAAGGACCTCCTAGATCACTGGGTCCAATTGTACCCTACAACAACAAAAAAACTAAATAGCTGAATATCTAAATACCTGACTGACTGACAAATACAAAAAAACCCTCCTACATGTCAGCCACTATAACCTGTCCTGAAGCACCACATCTATACATTCCTTAAATACCTCCAGGGATGGTGACTCAAGCACCTCCCTGGGAAGGCCATTCCAGTGCTTCACCACTTTTTCTGTAAAGAATTTCTTCCCAATATCCAACGCTAATGTCCCTTGCCTCAACTTCAGAACATTTTTCCTGGTTTTGTCATTAGTTAGGAAGGAGAAGAGTCCAACACCCACCTCTCTACCACCTCCTTTCAGGTAGTTGTACAGGGCAGTGAGGTCCCCCCTTAGCTTCCTCTTCTCCAAACTAAATCTGCCCAGCTCCCTCAGCCTCTCCTCAGACGACTTGTTCTCTTAACCCCTCACAAGCTTGGTAGCTCTCCTTTGGACACATTGCAGCATCTCAGTGCCTCTCGTATAATGAGAAGCCCAGAAGTGAACATAGTACTCAAGATGAGGCCTCACAAGGGCAGAGTACAAGGGCACTTCCCTTCTCCTGCTGACCCCGCTATTCCTGATACAAGCCAGGATCCTGTTGGCCTTCTTGGCTACTTGGCTCATGCACTGTTGGCTTATATTAAGCTGGCTGTCTACTAGCATCCCTAGGTCCCTTTCTGCTGGGCAGCTTTCTAGCCACTCATCCCCAAACTTGTAGCGGTGCCTGGGGTTGTTGTGACTGAAATGCAAGACCTGGCACTTGGCCTTACTGTACCTCTTATAATTGGCCTTGGCTGATCAATCAAGCTTGTCCAAGTCCTTCTGCAGAGCCTTCTTGCCCTCATGCAGATCAACATTCCCACACAATTTTGTGTCATCTGCAAATTTACTGAGTTTCTCTCTATCCCTACATCCAGATCATCAATAAAGATATTAAATAAGAGTGGCCCCAAAACTGATCTCCATGGGACACCACTGGTGACTGGCAGCCGGCCAGATTTTACCCCATTGATCACAACTCTTTGGGAATGGTCATCCAGCCATTTTTTAACCCGGTGAAGAGTACGTTTGTCCATTCACCACTTTATCCAGAAGTGTCTGTTCACCATTTTATCCAGAAGGATGTTGTGGGAGACTGTGTCAAAAGCCNATTTGTCTATTCACCACTTTATCCAGAAGTGTCTGTTCACCAGACCAGTTTTGACTGTGTCAAAAGCCTTACTAAAGAGCAAGCAGATAACATCCACAGCCTTCCTGCCATCCAAAAGGTGAGTCACATGGTCATAGAAGGAGACCAGGTTGGTTAAGCAAGATCTTCCTTTCATAAAGCCATGCTGGCTGGCCTTGATCTGTTGGCTGCCCTGCAATTGCCATGAGAGCTCACTCAAGATGATCCTCTCCATGATCTTTCCTGATACCAAAGTCAGACTGATGGGCCTGTAGTTCCTCGGATCTTCCTTCTGGCCCTTCTACCGGAAGTAGATAGATGTCACATAAGTAATCTTCCAGTCATCTGGTACCTCCCCTGTTGACCAGGATTGTTGAAAAATAATGGAGAGAGGCTTGGTGAGCAATCATGCCAGCTCCCTGAGTACTCCTGGGTAAGTACCCGTGTTTGAGTAGGATATTAGAAATACATATAGGATAGTAAAAATTGAGGTTTTACACGTCTCACTTCCAGATTTAAAATTGCCAGCCTGTTTCCCATCCCAGACAGTGGAAGATATTTATTAAAAACAGTATATGGAACAACAGAGCTGAAGTGTTTGTCCTCATGGCCAACCCAACTAGCAGCTGAGAGCCAGCAGCTCGGGGGCTTTCTGAGACAGAGGCTTCAAGAGCCTGTATACCTGTCAGTGAGCTACATTCCATCAGTTCAGTTTAATGCTTTTTTCGGATGCTATTTATACTTTCAACCTTTTGTGATAATTAAGGTATTACAACATCAGTTATTCCTCCTGAGATGAGAAATGGGGATAATAATCCCTACTCACCTTCTTCCTATCTTCGTGATACATGATACATCTTCATATACTTCCAGTATAACTTCTAGCTGCCTCCTGCCTCTTTTTCAGACTGGAGGGTCCTCTCACGTTTCCATTTCTGGTTTTGACTCTAATTTAGTCTCTTCTAAAGGCTGTTCCATATGTTTATGGATCATTCTTCTCAGTCTGTAGGACAGAAAGACTATAATCTCAAAAGTTTTGCATCCATGCTTGCAATATTTCTTTGTAATGTGATTCCTTCTCTAGTAGTTTCTAACACTTAGCTTACCTTCTCTACCACTCATGATGATGTTTTTGGAGATCAAACATGAAGACCACAATGACTCCCAGATGTTCCTCTGACAGATAAGAGCTAACACAGAGGCTGCAACTGCTAAATTTGTGCTTTTTTCAGCTGAGAAACGTGCTTTGTGTATAAAAACCTACCTCTTGTTTTATCAGGTTTCACAGCATCAGGAGAGTCAACTGCATTTTCTCAGTCAGCTTTGTATTGACTATTGCTGTAGAAAGCGGAGGCAGTACCCTGTGATCACCCAGTTTTGCCACATATGGGCTGGCTATGCCCAGCAGCATCAGTCCTGAACCACTTCTCAGACATCTCCCAGACACGAGTGACTGCTCCTTATCACTCCTCTTGTTCCCTAAGCCCTGATCAGATTTGTAATGGCACAGAGAAACAAGACAGTCTCGTCCACTAGAGGGAAGTACCTCCGTAACGAGGCTTTGATGCAAGAGTGACTGTAAAGATCAAGGAAAATGGTTTCTTGTGTTTCTAAATTGTGAGGAAACACTTTGAACTTTAACAGTCATAATTAAATTTTAAAAATGAACAACTACATTTTGTGAGGACACAGATGCATGGTAACAAATAACGTTTTAGATTGAATGGTGTTAGGCTTGCCTTAATGCAGACTTCTCTGCTCAATAAAACCTTGTTTATGGCTTAATAGATTCACAGGAAATTGCTCCCAAAGAATAGTTAAGGAAAATGAAGTTTAGATGTGTATTTCTAGCAAAATCTGTATTGTGTTCAACTTCCTTAAAGTAGAAACACCATTAACCTTTCATGAAACTACATTAAATTACTTTCAAATAATTGTCACTTAAAGATGAGTCATGAAGAGAAGTCACTCGTGTAATGTTATATTTATCTCTGTGCTGACACGTGTAAACCCATCCTTTTTCATCCTTCTGCTATTTATATGGCACTACCAAAGGAAAACTGATAAAGGTAGAAGTACTGATCTACTGGAACATTTAAGCATATCAGGATTTCCATGAATTAACAGAATATGCTCACAGCTGGATTCTCATTGTGCAAGAACCTGAATCCTTTATTTCCCACATAGTTCTGGAACATAAGTTTGAGAGGATCAGGCTATACTCAAACACAATACAAGCACATTACTTTTTCATAGAATCATTAGGGATTGGAAGGGACCTTGAAAGATCATCTAGTTCAATCCCCCTGACACAGCACGATCACCTACAGTAAGTTGCACAGGAACACATCCAAGCAGGTTTTAAACAGCTCCAAAGGAGGACACTCCACAACCCCTCTGGGCAGCCTGTTCCAGTGCTCCATCACCCTCATTTTTTTTCTTATTAAACTCTGATAGAGACCCTACTGTTCTTCAGAAATGCATCCACAAAAGTAACACTGTCATATCTTTAAAGACTGATCATTAAAATCCTCCAACAGACTTAGCAGCTAATAAGATTTCACATACAAATCCCTTGTGTGATGGCTTTCTGCCAGTGTTGAACAAGGTTTGAGCTCCTACTTCACTGAAATTCTAACACTATTTTGAATTTTCATGAAAAACTAATAGACTAAGAAGAATTTAACGGGGAGAAGTAGAAGATGATGATTTTACTTCTCATTAAGCTAACTTGTGCTTAGCCAATGTTGCAGACTTCTGACCCAAGTGCCTTAACCTTGTCACGTAAATGTCTCCGAGTAAAGGAATGATCCTTTGATTGTACAAAAACATAACACAGGGAAACAAATAAGTTGGAAGCAGGTGTCACAACAGTGGCTCTCATTCTTCTCTGTCAGAACTCTGCAGTCTGTTTCACACAGAATCATGTGACTGAAATTCTTGTGGCTTCAGTAGTCTGGATTTCATATGAGCCCTTCAGCAAGCCTTCCTACTGTTTGCAGTGTACCAGGAATACATGTCATCATAATATACCAGCAGTATGTAACACACATGCCAGAAAAGGACAAATTCTCTTAGCACACAGAGTGTTTTGGCACTTAGGATACTGACACGTGGGAATGACACCTCTTCTACATGGGAATTACACATCTACACGGGAACGCTCCCCTTCATCCCTTCTACATGGGAATCCATTCCTTCTACGCAGGAACGTGCCCCTTCTACATGGGAATGTGCCCTTCTACGTGAGAATGCAGCCCCTCTGTAAGTACAGCCCCCCTTCCAAAGCAGCTCTAGAGGAGAGATGGGTGGCAGAGGCCATGCACTCTCCTTTTCCAGGGGCATCAGGACCCCCTACATGCAAACAGGAGTACCACGGCCTGAGCTGGTACAGTCAAAGCAGCACAAGAAAAGGCAAAAGTGCCATATCTAGGCTTTTTGTGACTATTTCCTTGAACTGCATAGTAGAAGTTATTTTTTAAAACCCCAAAACTTTGCGTTTGTGATTTTTATTTGGTTTTAAGCTTAATTCATAAGGACAGTTGCCTAAACACTTTTACATAGAATTTCCATTGCCCTCTAAAATGCTTCTGCTTTCAATAAACATCCCCTTCCAGCCTTTCCTCCCAAACTCAAGCTTTGCTCTGGAGAAACCCTCAAAACACTGAAATAAACAGTATTTCCAAACCGCCTCTGCCACCTCACGTTCTCCTCTCACAGCTCCATTCCCTAGATGACATCGCAAGCCTCAGCTTCACAAGGTGTTTCCCACTTCACGCCAGCAAACTGTGAAACAAATGACTCGAACTCTGCCTAATGAGTTTTTTGCTTGAGATTCTGTTTTGCTGACAGACTGAAAAAAGAAGATGCTCACTTACCACAGAAGAGCCACTGCTGAGCTTTGAGCAGCAGAACTGTGAATGAACAGTGCACAGAAGAGAGCATTGAAGCAACAAGGCTTTCCATTGAGTAAGGAACAATTCTGACCCAGCTTTCTGAAGTCTAAAAACTATAATTAACTGTGACTAGGCTGCCTGAGGCTAATGGATTCCCTGCATAGCCAGCCTATCATTTTATTCAAGCTGTAACAGCAGTGAAATGCTCCCTCTGCAATCAGCAGGTTGTGGCAGCAGAGCAGAAGCGAGCACAGAGGATGGGTGGGTGTTCTACCGGGTATGAAAAACCTCATTGAAGGAAACATATTTCTTTGTGAGATTACAATGGAGATGGTGAAAATTGTGATGAAGGATTTAAAAAATAGACTGCAAGAGAAAGTGTTTCATGTTTAAGAGATCAGAAAGGGTTCCCTGCTGTCTGAAGACACACAAAGCCATTCCAAATATCCTTGTGCTTTGGAAAAGCATGATATGAAACAAATCTAACTTATCTTTGTTTATTTTGATAACATCATGCTTGACAATATTTCTAAGCCCTGGTTTCCACACCTATAGTATGTATAGTAATGCCGCATCTCTAGTAATGTCATTACTAATCTTTTCCACATTGATATTTAGATGTGTATGTGAGGGAGCTGAGTCACAGGCACTGGCTGCCCAGGGAGCTTGTGGCTGCTCCATCCCTGGAAGTGTTCAAGGCCACGTTGGATGGGCATCTGTACAACCTGGTCTTGTGAGAGGTGCCCCTGCCCATGGCATGGGGTTGGGATCTCTAAGGTTCCTTCTGATTCCAACAATTTTTGATTCTATGATTCATACAGACAAATGAAAACACACCAAAATAATTAAATACAAAGAATTAAGATTTTGGCGGTAGTTTAAAATGTCCATTATTGTCAGACCTGTTCCTTGACCTTGAGTTTAAAAAAAGACACCATGCTAGACTAGACATGAGCAGAATGGACATCTGCTAACACAGCAATAATTCAGGCTACAACTTTGCTTCCATTATGACTATCTTTCTCTGGTGATTTTCAGGCAATCACCACTTCCTGAAATATTAATAAATAATGAATTTTATTATGCATGTAAAGCTCACTCTTGCGAGTAGCTCTGTGGCCCTAAGTTGGCACCGGTGTTTATACTTTTACTATCTTTGAGCACAGGAACAAACTAGCTGAAAACAGGGCTGGAAGGGATCTCAAGAGATATTTGAGCCTCCCCTGACTTTTCTACCCCATGGATGGATAACCTCACAATTTCTTACTTAGTTTTAACATGCTCCAGTGACAGAAGGTGTTGCCAACTTCTCTGTTCTTGGGCTTCTGTGCTTGCTACTGGTTCTTAGGTTCAACAGATGTCTTTTGCTGACAACCCGTATCTTTTTTTGATGGAGAGAATAGCTACTTGAGGATTAAGTGGGATGTAACCATGGAATCATTTAGACTGGAAAAGACCTTTAGCTCATCAAGTCTAACCATTAACCCAACTGTCCCAAGGCCACTGCTAAGCCATGTCCCTAATTTCCAGATCTACATGGCTTTTAAACAAATCTGGGGATGGAGATTCAGCTCCCTCCATGAGCAGGGAAAGCAGCCTTTGAATACCAGTGGGAAGGTTATGGAGAAGTTGGACCCATGCTTTTTCCTGAGGAACATGGCACAAGGCAGTGGTCATAAATTAAAGAGAGTGGTCAGAAATTGGAACAGAAAATTTTTTATGTGGGCATCAGGAAAATATTTTCATTAAGAGGGTCATTATGGACTGGAAGATGTTGCAAACTCTCCCTTCCTTAGAGAATTTCAGGACCTGAATGTTCAGCACTGACTGAGAGCCCTCCCAGTCAGAATAATTTTGTGACCCTAATTGTCTCTGTCTTTACAGAAGACTTTTACTTTTACCCAGATTAAATAACAACAATGTGTTCAGTCTCCCTTCAGAAGCTGTGTCTTCCATAAACCTGGCTACTGGCTTTTCTTCCCTTTGGACTGTCTTTGTGTTTCTCCCATTTCTCTTGAAGAGGATTGAGCTTCTGGGTTGACACAATGAGGACAATTTTCCAGGCCAGGGCCAGAGATATCCAGTGGAAGAACAGGTATTTTTAATTGGTACATGAGCACTGATCCATCTTTTGAGATGGCTACCTAAAAAATACTACACAGTGCAGGACAACATATACAGCCCAGTAGTTTGAAACTGACCAGGTTGAAGCTACTCAAAGTGCACTGCATGTGTCCTCAGCCACGCAAGTCTTTAAATGCAAAGACTTGAGTTACCCTGAAACCCAGTTTCTCATGCATCACCCTCTTCAAACCATGAGATCATTTTTCTGGCTATACCAGGGTAATTTTGAATGCACCAGTTTTCCCCAGAAACTTTATGGTTGACACTAATCGCTAATGGTGTGTCCAAGGATGAACGAACTAGGAGTGAGACTCTTGAATAGAACAGAAATGAGTTTGCAGCTTCAAATAATGGATAATGCTTTGACAGCAGCATCTCTTATTTTGAATTTTTGTAAACAACCATATGAAAATTAAATTTAAAAATGTCCTGCTGCAAGTCCTTCTCAAGAAAATATAGAGCTAACCATGCCTTGTACATGTTTATGTGAAACCAAGAGCCAAATCTGTCAATTTTGTTCCTGAACCTTTTTCTCCAGATACTCAGAAACCCCATAAAGCTGCATGTGAATCATAATAACCAGAACATATACAGTATGTTCCAGACAACATCCAAAACGATGTAACACTATTCCAGCAGTCTGCATCATGCTTGGCTTCATGTAGTCTCGAACGGCCTCGAACCCCAAAATACCACCTTGTCGTGCCTCTCTGCTCTCCACACAGTCTGAAAGGAAAAATAAAGAAAGTTGGATATTCTCGTACACAAAGAGTTTTCCCCAAAAATTTTCTTTTGATGCCCATAATGATTTTAGGGCAATGTATATTTTTTCCATTACTGTGACTCGCTTGTTCCCAGTCTGGCACACTACCCTCTGGTCTTGGCAGAATTGTAGTGAATTTAAATGGACAAATATATTTTTCAAACTCATTTTTTTCTTGAGCTTATTCCTTACCCCTTCCAAGGAACATAAATAGATAAAAATAGTCATGCTCTGCTTGAGAACAGGTTTGCAAGTTACTTTTCTCCTTCCAAACAACCTATCATATCAAGGTAAGATTGAAAAAAAATTTACAAACAGAGGCACAGTCAGAGTATTTATTTTTCATAGCATTATAGAATGGTGTGTGTTGGAAGGGACCTTAAAGATCATCTAGCTCCAACACCACTGCTGTGGGCAGGGACACCTCCTACTCCTTTCAATTACCCTTACACAGTTCCAAGTAATCAAACCTCAGGCTCTTTGATATCCTGCTCAGATCTTTATAGTTTCATTTATCACTTTTTTCCTTATGTTTTTTGAGAGCTGATAAACTGACAAAATGCATATTTAATTTGTATTTGCTACGAGTAAAACCGCCCCTGAAGTACTGGACATTTATTTCTACAGCTGGTGCTGAATTCTAATGCACTAGTTATAAATAATTTCTGAGATCCATGTAATATTTATGCCAGAAATCTGAAACTTCATGTCATGTTTGGAAGAAAATGAAACAGAGGGAACAGAGGTTATATTATCACTGAACCAGGGCAGGTAGAAGCACCTCATATGGTACTAGCAGAGCAGCTACAAGCACCTGGGAGTAGTTGTTGAACTGCCACTGCCGAGCAATGTGAAATTCTGCCCTTGGCAGTCTGCACTGTCGGCATAATGGTTTCTAAAAGCTTCTCAGTCCACCCCCCTTATCCCAGCCCTTTGTGAGGCTGTCAAGTGTGTCCTCTCAGGTCTATCCAAGTGTTTTGCTCCAATCCTCAGAATATAGACAATCAACTAGCTTGGATGTGTTGGTTTTTTGGAGGGGATGAGTAGATGTGCATTTATTACATTGATTTGTTCGATAGTAACCGTGCCCTTAGTTACTCCTATGTTGGTTAAATTTAACTGTTCATCTTTCAGGTGAGAATGATCTTTACCTGGCTTTATGAATCTCCAGCTTGGACAGCTATGGCTCAGCTGGGCTCCCCATAGAGTTGATAGGAAGAAATAGATAACGAGCCTGTAGATGGCAAAGCCAGGAAGGACTAGGAGGATGCTGAAATACAAAATCACAACACAAAACAACCACAAAAAGCTGAGATGAGTGCAAGCTCCACACCTTCATGGATTTAATCTGTTGTGAAACAACTAGCACAGGTCTTCTGTGGATGACACTGGATCACAAGGTGAGTGTGAGTCCACGTTCAGGTCACCATCATCAAGTTTTCAACGCCTGGAAAAGACCTTGGAGTGCTGACCTAAGACATCCTTCCCACTGCTGTGTCGTGTTTCAGGAAGAGCAGTGCTCCATGCAGTCAAGGGCGTACATGGCTAACACGTCCCAAGGTGATAAGAAAACATGACCTAAGAAAAAAGAGGGATCATTTCTTCTAAGGAAAAGTCTGAGGAGGACTGTGCTAACAAGGATTGTGCTAGCATCCCTTCAGAAGGGATTGGAGCAAATCACTCTTCATATTTGTGACAGGGAGGACCCAAAATTATTGGCCTGAAATGAAACAAAAACTAAATGAACTTTTTAATCCTAAAGGGACTAAAGAACTGGACTAAATGACTTTGAGAGTACTAGGATCTCCACCACAGGAAGTCTTTGAGAGGCAATCAGGAATGTTGTGGGAGAGCAACAGACTCTATTACTTGCCAAGCTTTTTTTCTCCAACATTATTTTCCTACAGTTTTGTGCGTAAGCAGCTGATGCAGGAGGAAATAAATGCCTGTGTGGCAAACCACAGACAGCAGGTGATTCGAGCACCAAATGGTTTGCAGTTGCGTGGACCTTGGGTTTCCCCAAACACTTAAAACACGATGCAGCACTAAAAAACAAAGCAGCAGACCACCTTGATCTAGGTAAGATTTTCAGGAGCTTTAGTTACAATACAATAACAAATTTTAAGTACAATAAAAACCAGGTTAAACATTAAAATTAGGCTCCAGTGAATACACTGCTTAAAAAAAAAATCACCATTCCCAAGAGACCCACAAACTTGCAATCAGGTCATGTTAAAGATTAATATGGCTAGAAATTCTAGGTGTATTAGCTGACAGAGTATGGCAGTGGCAATGGCTGTTTCGATCCACCACCAGCCTAAAGCTGCACTAGAGGAATAACTATGACCAAAAGATATCGCTAAAGCCGTAAAACAGCAGTAGGTGATGGTTTAGTGGTTAGGGGTTGTAGGGCTGATGGTTGGACTTTATGATCTTGAAGATCTTTTCCAATCTTGTTGATCCTATGATTCTGCAGAAAATCTCACCAAGACAAACTGAAAACTGAAAAGGACAAGAAAAATGGTTTAAAGCTTTGGCTAATGCAAGGAAAAGTTAAGGAAAGCAAGGGCTGAAAATGCTGACACTTCAAACACACAAGCACTGACACAAAGAGGAGAAGAATCACTATTCCAGCCCTGACTGACAAGTGAATATTATGCTACCTGACAAGGAAGGTGAATGAAATATCTAGAGTTGGCATCTTTTTGATCCAGACCTTTTCTGATGGTGAGATTGCCACAAGAAAAGACCTCTGGCATTATTGGAGCAGCTTGCATTTAAGAAGGTAGCCTCTTAAGGATAAATGAGCTCCTTTTTTTTTCTGGGAAAAAGGCATTTTAAAGATAACAAAGCTATAGATTCTGATCTTCAGGGAATTAACGACTGAAGCGTACTAAAGTAATTACCATTCTGGTTAGCAGAGAAAAGACAGCGAATAAAAATAATAAGAGTGGGATGGGCAAACCAGGGCTTGGGTGAATGGCTAGAAAACAAGTACTGTGCCCTAGTGTGTTAATGCTATTTCCATAAAGTGGTGACTCAAAATAGTAAAAGAGCTAAAGCTTCAAAGCTGAACTGGATTGAGTGGCACTTCAAAGTGAAATCTGATTTGCTAACTGGCACCTAGCCTTGCTGTGTCACAGAGTAATTTTGGCTGGAAGAGGTCTTTAAGGTTATCAGGTCCAGTCACTGACCTAGCACTGCCATATATATATTAACGAGAGAAACCAGAACTCTTCAGAAGACAGGGGTACGAGAAGGATGTGGTTTTGTATCCAACCAAACACTCCTAGTCGAGAACAAGAACTTCCAGCAAGGCTCCTAATGAGAGAAAAAACTAGGAGAACTCTTTAGGAAAAATGCTCGTGACTCCAATTCAAACTCAGCTGAGGTAGAAACACCTCTCATTCTTTCACAGGATGTTGCTTATCTTTCAGTTTTGAATTTTATGTTCTTGCCCAAACGATGACAGTTTCAAGCAGCAATGGTATGTCAAGAATGAAAATCAGCGAGAGCCAAAGTTCATGTGGTATTTGGGCATTTCTGTAGGAAAGGGAGATACAGCTGGAAGTCAAATAAATTCTCCCATACATGCAGACAAGCAGTCTTAGTAGCCACCTTTTCCTAGCCCCAAGGTCAAGTGCACAGTTTGGTTTGTATCCACTAAACTCTCCAGAGTGTAAAACGGTAATAAGCCTCCAAGCTGCTTATTAGAGTTCTTGAAACATGCTATCCCCCATGCCCTCTCCATGTCTGATTTGAGAAGCAACACAATCTCAAAGGGCAAAGACTGAGACAGGGAAATGTTAATACTTAAGGAGGATGGATGGTGCTGGTCCTGAAGATGCCTTTGGGAACTCAGGGATGCCACTCCACGGAACTTTTCAGACAGAGGCCACCATAGACATTTGCAGAGCCCAGAATTGCTGGCAGAGCATGAAGGGCTCAGGTGGATTTAGGTGGTGCTAGAGCAGGAAAAAGATTTGAGAGCGTTAATCCCTCTTTGAATCTGGCTGCTCAGTCCTCCAGCGGTTAAACGAGGCGGTTATTTCTCACCGCTGAGAGGCAGCCGGCAGGAGTGCGAGGCAGTTAGATCATTCGGTAAGTTGCTATTGGCACCCCTGGGGACCTCCTGCCTCTCAAAGCAGAAATCCTGCTGGAGCTGCCAACACACAGAGCTCTTCCTCAGGCTTCCTCTAACAGGCTGTTGCTTAGCCACAACACAGCCCTGAGAGGCTGCAGAGCTCCAGATGTCAACATGCGGTTAATCCTTGCACAGGCAAGGGGCCAGCGCTACAACTGGCCTGTGTGTAATTACTGTCCTCTCTTGACTAAACACCAGCCTGAGCTCAGTGCCCAGCTGGACGGGAAGTTCCTTCCCGCTGCCCGCGTGATCAAGAACTGGTGGATCCTGTGACGGTATTTTAAAGACTCTTTTCATATGACAAGGTGAAGCAGGCAGTCATGGGGCTCATGCCACATTTTGAGGGGTATTCATTTGCAAGTAGAGCATGCCCCGTGAACTGCAGTTTTCTCAGTTCCTACCAAAGTATTTCTTCAAGTGAAGAACAGGAGAGCCCTCCTGTGGCTAATTTAACACCTCTGATATCTCACAGATGCAGCCTACAGCAGTAAAAATACACATCACATATAATTTTTCTTTTGTCCTTGCCTTTGGTCTCACCTCCTTTAAATACAGTTGATTTAATGAGCCACAAATCTGTTTTCCAGGCAGTTGCATCTCTTTTATTTCCTCTGAATGGAGCAAGTCATTACTCCTACCATATCTGTGCTTCATTTCCCAGTTTTGACAATAGGAATGTAAATTGTAAAGAAACCTTCTCCCAAATGTTTCTCATGTGGGCTGTAGGGCAGAAGAGAAGCATATGGGGGATTTATTATGCACAATGACCTCATTCTTTCCAAGTTTCCAAGAAGACATACTTGCAATTCACACACAGAGCTCCAAACTAACTAGGAGGATACACGATGCTGCTTATAAACCCAGAAGAGAACCGGCAACAAACCAGTGGGAGACCTCACATTAATTTTGCATTAGGGCTCTGTCTGGAGCGAAATGAAGCCAATGACCATCTTAAGCAACCTCTAGATGCTGCATGAGCTTCTCAAAGGGAAGAGTCATGCCATCCAGAGTCCATTTTAAAGAATAAAAAATGATTCGTGCCTTATATGCTTCTGGTACGGAGAAGCGTAAGGTTAGAAAAGGGAACTTGATGGTTTTTATTATTATTTCTCATCCAACTCGTGGATAAACTAATCTAAGTCTTGTACTGATATCAACAAAACTTAAGTGGTTTTATGTGTTTTCCAGACTCCATGTTTAACACTTTGGAGTAATTCATTTCTATGCAGATAACATGACAGATTGTATCGCACCTCAAAAGAAAAGGTCCTCAAAAGCACCTCTTCTCTGCTCTGCCTGTAACCCACATATCAGAATTATCTCCTCTTCCTCCTTATCTATTCCTTGGGGATTTTTGTTCTCTTCCTTATTACTCCTTTTCTAAATGGACAGAGAAGATGCTGCTGGCCCAGTAGGCAGGAGATCACAGAAATGGAACAGATTAATCAAGTCCAACCATTGCTGGATCTGGACAAATTTTATGGAGAAAAATATTTTCATTTGGCAGCTACGTTTGTCTTTTTCTGCACACAAGTTATTTTTCATATAGCAAATAAAAAAGGAGCATATAGACCAAACCAGCACCTTCTGAAGATGCATCACAGAATCAGGTAGTGCGCAGATACATCTCCTAATGATTTGCCTGTTAAATCAACGCTCAGGCTATCAAACCTTAGTTCTTCTTGAAAATAAATTACATTTACTTCTTAGTTTGTCTAGACAAGACACATTCTTTTGCTCTATGCCAATGGAAATTGAATCCAGATATCCTCCCATTCTTTCAGCTTTCTCTCTTCATCAGCTCACTTGGGCAGAGGTGACAAGTTTAAAATTCACAAGATGTGAGTCTAACCTGTTAGAGAGAGGCCAACAGTTCACCTGAGTCCCTAGAGACCTAAAGGATGAGCCATTCCAGTAAATCTGTTTTTAATAAAAGACCGCAGAGAAAAGCTTTCACCTTCTACAACCAACCTGCCATTTGACTCCATTTGACTGTTCCGTACTGCACTGCGACATTCTTTCAAAGAGGTTTTTTTTTTTCCCCACGACAGGCTTTTTCCACAGTGCAGAACTGCACTTATTGATAAATATTAAACTTTTTCTGTTTAGATAACATTTGCATGTTGTCTTCGTGTTCTGGCTACAGAACTCAGGCGCATCCCCACATATAGGTACACGCACATATATGTCATGCACTTCTCAACATGCCAGTCACTTGCCTCAGAAGAACAGCAACAGTGGTTTTGACAGGACACACTCAAGAGCACAATTGTCAAAATGAAACTGAAGGTTATGCCAAAGTTTTGTTTGCCAGACAAATGCTTCATAGTCTAAGACCATGAAGTTTAGAGCTAGAAAAAACTGGACTGAAAGCTTTCATTAAGATAAAATACAATTTATCACAGTGATGGAGTATTAGAAGGAGGTTCCTTCTGGTATACAGGGAACTGTGTTAGAAATGGAGATTTGTTTTTACTTCTTTTCAGCTGACAAGAGCAAGACCTGAAAATTTAGGAATTTGTGTAGTGCATCCTATGCCTTAGAGCACAATGACAAAAGGTTTGATACGGAGATATTTGGAAATATAAATAGTTCTTGCCATTTGCTTAAAAAAAGAAATCTGTACCTTCTCATTTCGATTCATCCATTTAATCTCTAAAAATCAATTCAACTTTGATTTTTTAATTATTTTGCTGTCATTTTAGTAATTCAGATCTTCAAAGGTAAGAACACATTAGCCATTCAAAGACAAAAATCAAATAAAGCTACACTCCCTGCTCTCTAATCAGAGCTTTCATCTGCACACTTATGATCTCAGGAAGAAGCCAAATTAGTCCTAATTGCCTCTAATTTAACTTAGCCACTCAAATAGGATACGAATCACCTTTTATCATACTGTAGATTTTTCAATCACTAGTGTACACAGACAGAAGAGTTTGGTGTACACTGAAAAAAGCAACTTACCACATACAAGTTCAGCCATACAGCCACACATGGGAGCCGGTTTGAACTGTACATTTTAGACAAAACCTGCTCTGTGATGTGCCTTTGATATTTTAGGTTGGCTTACATAAAAACATTGAAAAGATTCTTTAACATTTAGGGGTTTTAAAGTCTCGAGTAGCCTGAAGTAACATAAATTACTTCATTATTAAAGCAGATTTACATGAGAAGATGATATCTGATGATAAAGAACTTTTTCAGCCAACATAATTCTGTGAAGCTTTTAAGGAAAGGCATGTCAGAGCTGCTCCTGGCTATGAATGGAGCTTTCAAATGCCACAGTCCCATCTTTAGCTGCCATATCAGTAGCTGATGCAGTTGTATGGGAGAACTTGGAAATCCTCAAGAGCACTCCAAGGGCTGAAACGAGGGCATTTGCACTGTTGGGCTCGGTCAGCACGAATCGGAAACTTTCTGATTTCTCTTCGAATACATTAATTTTGATTTTCTACTCTAAACAAAACATCCAGCATTCTTTTCCTCTTGTTTACTTGTCCACTAGCTTGTATCTGCTGATTGTGGCTTTCCTTTGAAGTGAGATGATCAAATGTAGTTAAAACACTTAAGAATAATCTCTTGGAAAGTTTTTTGCTCAGCGATGCTGATGCTCCTTAGATAGCCCGTGAAGGCAGCAAATCAGGAATGTTCCTGACTACAAACTAGAGAGGGAGCAAACGTTACACATTTATTTTAAAGCAGAAGAGCTGGGCAAGACAAATATTATAATCAGAAACGCTTGAACTGGCAGCATCTTCCTAAAAGTTCCGTGCGACTGGAGAACGTGAATGTTGCTCAACCTCTGCATTTAATAAATGTTCATGATTTGAATGTTTTTCTTACTGGACTGGAAATTATTGGGAAAAAATTCTACAGACCAAGCATTATTCATAGCAGCTATTTGGCAAGTAAATTTGGATAATGGAAGTGCCGAGCAGGAATCACAGTTATTAGTTATTGGCTATAAGTTCTTTTCCTCCCTTACACAGAGGAGCTTGAGCCATTTCGGTGGTATTTGTTAAGGAGGATGCTCTCAGCAATGTAACATTGCAAGGTAGAGACCTGCTCTGTGAAAACCTAAATCTCTCCTACTTTTGGAGGAGTGGCCCTAAATTAACCCACCTCTCCCCAGGGCAGTTGAAGTACTTTGGGGCTGGGAAAGAGCAGCCTGTGAATGTGTTTGCACAAAATGCTGCTGCCAGTCCCCTGGATTGATGACTGGTAATTCAGCAGGATGGAAACCTGAGCACATGGGCATGATGGGTGCATTGCTTTACATAAATCAAGGAAATTTTTTCCCTCCCCACTGAGCAGAGAAATCATCTAGAACAAGACAGCTTTAACTTTTTCCCCCTTTTTTTGCAAGAGAGAATGCCTACAAAATAAGGTCTACAGAAAAACTTGCTAGATGAGATTGAACATGGCAACATTTTTCACTGCAGACCTTTGTGCCCCTTGGCTTTCCAAGCATGAAGACTGCTTCCATCTTGATCCTACATGCCAAGCTTCATTACTTCCCATGGCACCAGTGGCAGTTATCATCAGGTATAACCATTACAGAATCACAGAACAACAGGAATTGGAAGGGACCTCAAAAGATCATCTAGTCCAACCCCCCTGCCACAGCTGGATCACCTAGATCCAGTCACAGAGGAACATGTCCAAGCAGGTTTTAAATATCTCCAGAGACTCCACAACACCCCTGGGCAGCCCATTCCAGTGCTCTGTCAGCCTCACTGTGAAGAAGTTCCTTCCCATATGGACGTGGAACCTCCTCTGTTCCAGCTTACACCCATTGCTCCTTGTCCTATCACTAGATGACGTTGAGAAGAGCCTGGCTCCATCCTCCAGACACCCACCCTTCACATATTTATAAATATTAATGAGGTCACCCCTCAGTCTCCTTTTCTCCAAGCTAGAGACCCAGCTCCCTTCATAAGGGAGATGTTCCACTCCATCATCTTCATGGCTCTGCACTGGATTCTTTCCAGTAGTTCTGTGTCCTCCTTGAACTGAGGGGCCCAGAATATTACAGCACTGTAGCCTCCCATCTTCATCTGCACTTCCTCAACTTTTATGCTGAACATCAGCATTTCAGATGGAGCCAAACAGCCCTGAATTTGCACCAGACATAATAAATTATGGAATCCAGCCCTGAGAAACCTTTCTGCGAGGAAAGTGCCAGAACAGGGCAGAGCCAAGGCTTGCTATCACATCTAGGAGGCACTTTCAAGATCCTCCTCAGGAAAGGAGGGCCATGCAGCCACCCCTCTGCAGCAGTCAAGTTGGTTTGATGGCAGAACACAGGTATTAGTGAGAACACTTAGACAAGAAGTTCAGCCTGGTCTAGGGTGGGGTGTCCCTGCCTGTGCTGGGGGTGTTGGAACCAGATGATGGTTCCTTCCTACCCTGAGTGACTCTGATTCCATGGTTTCTCCAGTGAGGTGAGCCTGCTCTGGCAGGGGGATTGGACAAGATGATCTTTCGAGGTCCCTTCCAATCTCTTATGATTCCATGATTCCATGATTCTAAAAATATTTGGTCACCAAGTTATGGACTATCTGGACTAATATTATGCGCACATGCACTAGTATTTTGAAAAGTATGTTTGCTGTATACTGTTTTCATCCTTTTCCATGTGCACTAGGAGTTATCTGGTTTTGTGAGCACAAGAGATCTTGCAGAGTTACCTGCAGAGACATCAGTAAGGATAAGGGAAGAAACATTATTTGATGAAGACTAATAAAATCCCTGGGCAAATAGATAAGCATGTTCAGTAGCATAGACTTGGGTGGGGGGATCTGGAGATTTAGTTGCAGATTGATATCTCTGGACTGAAGACAACTCAGCTTAGTCAAATCAGCTTTTTTGATGGTCACATCTGCCAGAAGGAATGTACCTACCATGAGAGGAAGAGGAGTCCAGGGTGCAGAACAACTAGTTTGCAAATAGGTTCTCCCTCCCCCAGAATCCAAGTGAACAGACAGGTGCAGGTTTCCACTTCGAGGCTTTTTGGCTTGCAAACCACTAGATCTCAAGATGATTAATAGTTTCCCTGGAGAACTGAAAGCTGAGGAAAAGGCTGAGAGAAATGGCAATTACAGGCCTGTTGCCCAAGTTGTCCCTTTTGGTGCCTACTGGATCACAAATGGGAAGCAAAGGCAGTTGTCAAAATTCTTTCCAATTACTGTTTCTCATCTTAGAGAGAACCTCCAAAAATGTTCAGTGGCACTGTGTTCTGTCAGCACCAAGGACAAATGAGGCATCTCAGGTTTCCAGATTTTAAAGGAATATGGATTCTTGCTTTAAAAAGCTATTTAACTAAGAAGGGTTTGGATACCTGCCTGGATGTGTTCCTATGCGACTTGGTCTTGGTGATCCTGCTCCGGCAGGGGGATGGGACTAGATGATCTGTCGAGGTCCCTTCCAATTCCTAATGTTCTGTGATTAATTACAGTTGAAGGGCAAATATGATCTTCTGATTCCAAATTATCCTGAGAATGTTGGGTATTTTGGAAGCAGAAAATCCACTTGTTGAGCTCCTTCAGAAAACAGACTTTAAATCAGATTTAACCTCAAAGCTTCCAGGTTCCTCATGACCAAGAAGAGCTAAGATTCAGCATTTCTACTAAGGAACAGTAAGCTCCTTTGCATTTAAATATATTAAAAATGATTTAGATACAGTTCTGTCATCACATTTTTTACAGTTCTTAGTGTTTTCTACTGCTACCACCGCTCTGTTGCAGAGGATGTGTTATTACTTGACAGGTTGTGTTTTTGCAGGCCTAAGAGAGTTTGTTTTCCTCATTTTAGTTTATTTACTGCCTCATGTGGGAAGACAATCAAGGACCCAATACAGAGACACGTCACACATGGAGGAATAGCAGAGTAAGAGCTGAGATTATTATGGTCCTCATCACAAACATCTCTCTCCTACTTGAGATTTCAGCTCAGGTGGAGTTTGCTGAGGTCCTAAGCACTCGTGCACAGGCATCCAGGAAAACAGGATGACTGGAAGATTATGATGGCTGTTGTGCTGTCTGAATGCTCACCAAGAACTATACGCATGAACTTTTGGTTTTCAAGTTATTCAGGAAGAATATAGAGAAGGGCAGAGCACACTGGAACATCAGTGTCACAATGGAGCTTAACATGACAATTAGCCTGGGGAAGAGAAGGTTTCAGAGGGGTCTTAGAGCAGGGGAATAGTTTCAAGCTAAAAAAGGAGGAATTTAGATTAGAACAAAGGAAGTAATTCCTCCATGTGAGGGCGCTGAGGTTCTGGAACATGTTACCCAAGAATGTTGTGGCTGCTCCATCCCTGGAGGTGTTCAAAGCCAGGTTGGATGGGGGTCTTGGCAACCCGGTCTGGTGAGAGGTGTCCCATGGCAGGGTGTTGGGACGAATGATGAGTAATGACCCTTCCAACCTAAACCAGGCTGTGATTCTGTCACTTCAAAAGCTGTGCTCCTTCTGTCTGAATTGAATTTTTTTTCCAAATGAAAGAGCAGAGTCCCCGTAACAGGATGACTTTCATACACTACTANAAATATCATTTCCTTGTGCTTCTTCAAAAAGTTACTTTACAAATTGGAGAGACAAAGGTCTAGGCAGGAGAGACAAAGAATCTTGTCAGAGATGTTGTAAGAGCTAGGAGTTTAAAGGAAACTAAATTTAACAGCAGTGTTTTGGGTGAGGCAGCAGTTTTACAATGAGCTGGAGAGATGATGTGGTGCTAAGCTTTATGCGAGGTGGAGGAACAGTCCCAGCCCTGCCCTGAATGGCTGTGAAGACAAGAAAAGGCATCAAATTGTTCAGGTTGGAAAAGACCTTTAAGATAATTGAGTCCAACCACTAATCCAACTCTACCTCTGTGTGTATATGGACACAGAGACCCTTCCCTTATTTTCTGTCCTGCAGTATGTCCTCATGCCATGCATGTTCCCATCCCTTCCAATTTATACTGGGGTGTGGGGCATAACAAACCCATTACATTAATCAGCTGGTTCTCTGGAAGGGCAGGTGGTGATTCAGAGCTTGTTTAAAATGAGCTGTTCTCTGGTTTCATATCAGACAGCAAAGTTTAGGTTTGTTGCAGCGTTTTATTTTGTTTGGTTGGGGTTTTTGCAGCACTCATCACCTTTGCAATGCAACTTCAGCCACATTCCCTGGGGGTCAGGCTGCAAAGGACCCCAGTTCAGAGGAAGAGAAAAAGTCTGATTTGTCTTAAATCTGAAGGACCTCAGGCTAGCTAGTCTCAGGAGGAGAAGGCTGAGAGGAGACCTTATTGCTGTCTACAGCTCCTCAAAAGAAGGTTGTAGGAGAGGTGAGGGTTGGTCTCTTCTCACAAGGAACAAGCAATAGTACAAGAGCAAATGACCTCCAGTTGCACCAGGGGAAGTTTTGGAAAATTTGGACATGAGCAAAAACGTCTTCACAGAAAGGGTCCTCAGACCTTGGAACTGGCTGTCCAGGGAGGGGGTTGAATCACCATCTTGGGGCATGTCCTGTAGATCTGGAGCTTAGAGAGATGGTTTAGCAGTGGCCCTGGGACAGTTGGGTTCATGATTGGACTCTATGGTGCTGAAGACCTTTTCCAACCTAAGCAATTCTACTTTTCTACTCACTAGCAAATACCCCCAAAGA
This sequence comes from Rhinopomastus cyanomelas, assembly GCA_013400115.1. NCBI lineage: Eukaryota > Metazoa > Chordata > Aves > Bucerotiformes > Rhinopomastidae > Rhinopomastus > Rhinopomastus cyanomelas. The sequence continues at coordinate 94,604 of VXBP01010524.1, forward strand.
TGCAAACCTGTACTAAATGCTATTTTCCAGCCTTTTGTCATAATAAAGAGATCCTAATTTTTTGATCTATGACAATAAAAGCCTCTAGAATTTAGTATTTTTCCTGTGACTCATTTAATGTTATTAGAATTTTATCTCCAAGTCCTATTTACTCCTCTTAGTGCCTTTCACATAAGGTATCTGCTCAGTGCTTCCAGTTCAGCCTCAGATGTGCTTATTTTCTGGTGTTTATTTTTACTTACTCTTTGTGCACCTGTAACAGCACAGAAATTTCCTTCTAAAGCCAAGAGGGCTGTTTCTAGTGCTGCACTCTACCCTGCAGAGCAGAAGCAACTGAAGGGCAGTACACATACTGCTCATCCATTAGCAGCCGCTCTCCAGTCATCTGTCAGCTAACCTGCTGCTGGGGGATGGGCTGCAGCAGAGCAGTCTCCAGGGGACACCTGGACTCAGTGACCCGGATAGACATACAGATCAGAACTCATCGGTCTGCATCCTGCTCCCTCAGTGCATCCCTCAGGATAGTTCTTAACATTTTTATCCCATAACTCTTTGTCAAGAATAAAATCTTGCAAGTACAACTGTTCTTTGTGTGGAACTATGGATTCATGTTCCCTCATGCTCTGAGAAGCAACAAATCCTGATGTTGCAAGACTTATGATTTGAATGGACTGAAGCATGGGATGCTTTCAGCATCATACCAGTTCATGTTATTAATGTGCTCTATAAAATGAAGGTGTATTTGTGTATAGCAAAGAATATGCATCACAAGCATACAGAAAATGCTATTTTAGATTGCTTAATGGTAGAATGTTTTAAAAAATGGTTTTTAAGGTATAAATACATATATTTGTGTATATACATGCATAATTGTTTAACAGTCATGTAGATCCAGAGCTTAGGGACATGGTTTAGCAGTGGCCTTAGGATAGTTGGTTTAACGGTTCAACTCTATGATCTTAAAGGTCTTTTCCAAGCTGGGTGATTCATTGACCCTCTGAATTTAAATCTGTGATCCAGCTTTGATGTTGGTCCTTCTTTGAGGAGTAGGTTGGACTAGATGATCTCCAGAAGGCATTACTATCTACTCCCAAGGTCCTTTCTCTAAGTACTTGTTGGACAGATAATTAATGACACAATTAGTTACAGGCATAATTAATGTCTAGAAGAGCCATTGACTACAAAAATCTGACATCCTTATTTAGTAGATATGAGCTATCACAGCAAGAGAAAACCAGTGCTGAACACTGACCTTAACAGCATATAAAAGCATCTTCACCTGCCACTTTGAATTCTCTCCTGAGTGAGCTCACACTTGCTGAATATCAATGTATTCCCATTTTGTGAATAAATCCACACATCATCCACTCGCCTTTACTTTTGCCAGCCTGGCTACTACATTCATAAGAAGCAACTAGAATGATCAAATGGCGTAAGTTTGACAGCATGCAGATCTCATTTCAGTAGCATCCATTACACTCACCAGGGGATCTTCCAGTGATGTAACAATCATTTTCATAGACAGGAATAAAGGTAGAGTGGGCTGAAAAAGGAATTAGTATCTCAAGGCAATGTTTTAATGTTAACCCTTTCTCTTTATTCAAACAGATGTCTCCCTCACTTTGGAATCCTACCTTGAAAATAAGCTTTTAGAGATACCTAAGATCAGTCTGTGAAAAAAACCCCCGAGGCTTCATGTTGTCCAGAGTCTTAAAATATTTGTTTTACTCTAAAGTTACACTGTAGCTTGCTGCTTGCTTAGCATTTATTCACTTGAAAAGAGGTTGGATCCACACAGCTACAAAAAACTCTTTGAAGTGATTCAAAGTAATTCAAAGCTAATCTGATTTTTTTTCACCCTTGAGTAAACACCCAGTGAGAAAACACCCAAGACTGATGTTGAGGATCATGTTTTGCCTGTACCCAATGGAAACAAAACCAATTTGTACTTCTTAGCCAAATTACAAGCTCCTACAATACATTTAGCATGAAAATCATCTTCACAGTTGAAAGCAGAGGCCAAAAATTGAATCAGTGACGTGCATTATTCTAATAATGACTGTCTAATTAATCTAATCTAAAAGTAAATAAACCATTGGATCCAAAGACACTTTCAAAGAATGTGGGGCAGAAATTCAAACCCCACGAGCTGGAAAGGCGCCGCCTTGTGATTACTCATGGTCAAACCCTGTGCCCTCTCCTCTAGACCCACTCTGCTGCAAGTACAAGTTGTAGGAACAAAGTCTTGTCATAGAATCACAGAATGATTTAGGTTGGAAGGGAATTCAGACATCATCCAGTTCCAACCCTCTGCCAAGTTGCCCAGAGCCCCATCCAACCTGGCTTTGAACACTTCCAGGGATGGAGCAGCGATGATGTCCTGAGGCAACCCATTTCAATGCCTCAGCACCCTCCTTTCTTCTCAAGGTCTCATCTAATTCTCCCCTCTTTCAGCCTGAAACCATTCCCTTTGTCCTATCACTAGAGTCCCTCATAAAAAGTCACTCTCCAGCATTCCTGTAGTCACTTCAGGTACTGGAAGGCTGCTAATAAGGTCCCTCAAAGTCTTCTTTTCTCACAGCCACCATCACAAAAACATGACAGCAAAGACATTTCCCACCCAACCTTTGAGCAGAACCCCATGAGTAGGAAGAAAACACCAGATTTTTCTATGTTTGTGTCCAAAAGAAACATTAAGTTTTATATTGTAATAGACAAATGAATCTGTCTTGAAAGTAAAATTCCAGAGTACTCACTGATACACCTTATTTTCAGTCAAAAGGGGTGTCCAGTCTTAGTGTAATCCTGTTGCAATTTTAGGACCTATTTAAGGTTTTGAATATTTTTAAACTGTCACATTTCCTGTGCGACTTGGTCTGGGTGATCCTGCTGTGGCAGGGGCATTAGACTAGATGATCTTTCGAGGTCCCTTCCACTCCCTAATGACTCTATGATTCTGATTTAGAAAGTGGAGAGTAACACTGCAGAGATAGTAAACACTGAGTGCTGCTGGAGGCACAGCCCCAGGCGTCACAAACAACCATCCTTCAAGGTTAAAGTGTCTTTCCAGAGAACTGAAAATCCTTCTAATGGAAAGGAAAGTCTTTTTAAAAATGAATGTCTGTAGAATTAATCTCTAGGTTAGTTGTGAGGCAGAGAATGTTTCTCTTGCAATTAGCTGGGTGTATCAATACAACACTTAATACCCTAATTTTTTAAACCTCAGTTTCAATTTTTTTTCTGTTTGTTCTAGAATCACATCTACCATTTCTATGTTCAAATAATTTATGGATGCAAGATAGGTCTGAGATATTTCTATCTGAGTGCAACACATGTAAAAAGTTAGTAATACAAATGTTTGCAATCGGCTTCTTAAAGCTCCTCCCAGAAACAGTGGTGTGTACCCACCTCTGGGAATTCTCTGTCCTGCTCTCTTTGAAGATGGAGTCCATGTCATTATTCTTTGAGGAACTATATATATAAGGCAATAGTATCAGGGAGGACTTCTAAGTAGAAAAACATCTCCCAGTGAATGTATAGAAAGAAGAAGGATATTGTTGGGTTGGACAAGATGACCTTTCAAGTTCCAGCCCAACACATTCTATGATTCTGCTATCATCTCGTGAACCCAAACCCTCCATAAAAAAAGCACTAAAAAGATGCACAAGACTCTTTCATTTGGCAGACCAAAGCCTAGAACACCAAGTCACAGCTTGTCTATTGGGTTTTTTCTTAAAATGAGCTTGAATATCTCAATTTCCACATACTTCATGATTCTGTGACTCTATGCCCCACACTGCATTATTTATAACAACCCCAGTCACACATACCTTTTACCTAGTTTCCTACTCACAACCCACTTTGGATGTGGCAAAAGCAGCCATTTCCAGATAACAATACCCAGACTCAGAGTAAAAAAACTCACCTAGCAAATAATTGCAGCTCCAGAATAAGTCCTGAGCCCCTTCCTTCCTCAGCTTGGGCTCACGCTGGTGGTATAAATAGTGTTACTCTTTGCCAATGTCTAGTGGCTGATTCCAGCTAGGTCTGGCAAGTGGGAGGTAAGACCTCAAAACCAGAACACACTACTCACTCTCAAGATAACTATAATTCCACCTTGCTGGCCAGGTCACTTCTATTTGTAATCTAGGGAGGAGCAAAGTAGATGAGAAGCTGGTGGCAAAGTTGACGTTCTCCACCTGCTGTTTTCTTCTTTCTCTGAAGATGAGAGGAAACTGAAGGGAAAAGGGAAATTTTTTTCACATGTGTGTTAGCCCTCTCCTATTTCACGGTAAGGGCTTGAAGGCCCTGCATGCTTATATTACAGAGTGTTTATTGTGACTCTAAAGATGGTTGTGAGAGACAAAGCACCATGGTAGGGATGTTCTTACAAATGTTGGAATATTTTTTTCTTAGTATTAACTGCCTGAGGGAGAAGTCTGTTGGCCAAGGTTGTCAAACCTCAGCAGTGCCTTCAGGAGGATCTGCTCCATGATCTTACCAGGCACAGAGGTGAGACTGACTGGCCTGTAGTTCCCCAGCTCCTCCTTCCTACCCTTCTTGAAAATAAGAATTATGTTTCCCCTTTTCCAGTCAGTGGGGACTTCACCAGACCACCATGACTT
>VXBP01010524.1:100020-206690 GCA_013400115.1 Rhinopomastus cyanomelas
CCAGGATTCTCTTCCCTCTCCGCGACAAGTGCATCCCTATGTTTACCTGGAGCTCTGGTGCCCTGAAAACAGGGCCGTGATTGTAGAATCCGAAGCCCTGTTGATGACACCAGGTCTGGAGCCACGAATTGAGCTGCTGGCTCTTCCTAAGTGTTCCCTTGTCCATTGCTGATGTTAGAGGGATAGAGGAGAACACCACTTGAGCCCCTGATCCTTTCAGCAGTTCCCCTAAGGCCCTGAAATTCCTCTTAATTGATCATGAGCCTCTCATTGATGCATCATCACTACCCACTTGAAAGACCAGAAGTGGGTAGTAATCTGAAGGACACACGAGGTTGGGGACTTTACGCAAAATATCCCCAACCCTGGCACCAGGGAGGCAGCAGCCCTCTCTATGGAATGGGTCAGGTCTGCATGTTAGGCCCTCTGTTCCCTTCAGCAGGGAGTCTCCCATAACAATGATCCTTCTAGGTTTCTTTACAGGATTGGTCATGATGGCTGTCCTGAGGCTGCCTGGCTTTTGTGCAGTTACTAGGCTCTTTGAATCCTCCTTCTTGTTAGTGACCTTCTCTGCAACCTTCCATACTTCCAGGCAATGGGTTATCATGCTGGTTATACGCTGCACCATGATGGTCTCATAACGTAGGACCACATATTCATAATATACTAAGAGTAATCCTGTGAAATAGTTAAAAGCTTTGTTTTTCTGCCACCACTGAGATTAGGATCATAGGATGTTAGGGGTTGGAAGGGACCCAAGAGATCATCGAGTCCAAACCCCCTGCCAGAGCAGGACAAAACGATCTAACACAGATCACAGAGGAACGCATCCAGGCAGGCCTTGAAAGTCCCCAGAGAAGGAGACTCCACAACCTCCCTGGGGAGTCGGTTCCAGTGCTCTGTGACCCTTACAGTAAAGAAGTTCCCCCTTGTGTTGAGGCGGAACCTCCTCTGATTAATTCAACGTTTTGGTGCCACATTACCACAAGCATTCTTTGCTCCAGTGGGGAGGGTATAGGGTTCATGTCACACAGCACCAACACTGCATTTACAGGGCATCTGAGAAGGCAAGATTTATTCTTCTCTGTGTGTGTCTTAGAGCAGGAACCAAAAGAACACCAGGAAATAGGCACATAACTTAGACACTGAAAAATTATTTCGCTGTCCCAAGCTGAAGCCAAAGTTTGAGAGTTGCTACATGGCAGAACAGAGTCAGAATTGCAGTCTCCCGGTCATGGCATGTCACCTACCCATCCTCCTGTAGCTAGAGGTCTTTGCTTTATGCTCTAGGATCCTCATGAGGATTTTCATTCTGAATAGCTCTATGGCTATAGGTACCCGTAGTTGTGGAAGCATGATTGAGACAGCCTTTGGGATCTTTACACAACACAAAATCATGGTTTATAAGTTAAACATCATCTTTTCACAAGACCAGTCAAACAATTATGGATTATTTGCTTATAAATGAGTGCTTCAACATTTAGAAAGTCTTACATTAAAAGCCTTTAGTATTTGAGAATTTTGTTCCATTAGATGCCCAAATTTATTCTTAGCAGGTTTGATGTTTTATCTCTTCATCAAATCAAGAAACATGTAGGCAGGATAATGACTCTCTAGGAAGTAATGATGTCCAAAATTAGTGCCATATCAAGGCTAAAAGGCAGTTAGAAATGGTACCGAACAAAACTGAGCTGAGGCACATGGTGAAAGTAATCAACTGTTAATGCAGCTTGGTTTTAATTCTCCATTTTCTTAATCAAATCCTTTTCTTGTCGGCTGAAAGCTGACTCAAGTGCTCAGGGTGCAGACCTGGAGCTGCACCATTCATATCCAAACACACATCCTCAGAGTTTGTGGGAGCTTTTGTATGAGTGTAGTATGACTATAACTTGCCTTTTAATTCAGAAGTCTGTGAGCTTTATGGTTCCTATTAGCAATGGGGAAAATTAATTTTATTTAAATTTTTTTCTACTGTCCAGCTCTTCTCTGTGTGTTACTGAATTACAGTAATCCAGTCCTTTTAGTCTGAATACAATCATTGTATGTAAACCAATTAAATATATACATTGGGGATAAAATTACATGGTCAGGCAAATAACCAACATTAAGCCTGAAAAGACCCCGCCCCAGTATGTTTTTAATAATAACAAACCTCAAGTTTATGCTTTGTTTTAAATTAATGCTGTATTGCCATGCATGCTGCAGGCTTCATTGCCTGTACAAGCAGAATGATAAATTGTTAACACACTTGGGAGATCTATTTGGGTATAGAACCCCATATTGCTAAGTTTATCTTTATGGTTGACTGACAATTTTATATTTACACTAAAATTTAATCCTTTATAATATTGTAGCTCTTGAGTGCAGGGGTGTTGCTCTTCTTTATCTTCTATGCTGACCAACTAAGGGGATTGATTACAGGTATAAATTGACTTTGGGGAAACTATAAAGTGATTTTTATAGTTCAGATGACAGAGGGTTGCATCCCTGACAGGGTGCTCTGAACAGCACACGGTGCCGCCGGTAATCAGCTACAACACCCATTTCCAGCCAACTGTACAATTTTGATTTTCTCATTTATGCATCTCTGTCTCTTATTGCCTGCTTTTTAAGGCTTCTCAATCATCTCATAGCTCTGGTAGAAGCTGGTGATGCTGTTTATGTGTCACAGTTCTCTCCCAAAGCACATAAAAGAGATTAAACACATCTCCTAGGACTTCAAATCACCTTGAATTTAGTGAGTGGTGGCAACAAGGAATTACTTTGATAAGAAAGCTTACTTGAAATGGCTTAAACTGTCTCTTTGACCCAGTGCATTGTAATGGGACATCGAGTTTTTTGTGAACCAACCGCATATCAGAAGGGTTTGTGGAGTTTGACACTGGGGATTTTTTAAGCATTTTTTGAAGAGTGCAGTTCTACTTACGGCAGGAGAGGCCAGCCCCAGAAAAATCTCAGTCAGAATGTCAAAATTAACACTCAACCATTTTAAACCTCCAGAGGAGCCTGGAGGATTCAGAAATCGCTGGACATGTTACATTGCTGCTTTATATATCTTATGGTGGCAGTGTCAGCGCAGTTCCACACTGACAAGTAGCAGAAGCCGTTGTTGGAACAGAAGGCTAAACACTCTTCCTTGTGAATTACATCATTTTTTCTGTTGTGCAGTTTTCCTTTCATCAAATTATTTATGCTGTTAAGCCTGAGGCCTTCTGTCAAAGAATCTGGCAGACCAAATAATTGTCTTTTTTAAAATTTTATTTCTTGGTAGCTGACACATGCTCTCAGAATTTATTCCTTGCTCTGAAGACCCAGTACAGAACCATTTGAACTGGCACAAGCTCTTAAGCATTTGTTAACCCCAAGGCACTATTTTATCACTGCTTACATTCAAGATATTTAAAAGTCATTTAGGAGACTGCCATAAAACATGGGAACATCCATCTGTCTAATGGCATCTCCACTCAGAACAAAAAAACAAATAGTTGTTTGATAATACCAGCGTCTTTAAAAAAATAACCCACAAGACAATCCCTTTAAGCCTGCTCTCTCCACTGACTGTCTGAAACCAGCCTCTACAAGCTTTTCAATTTCTCTGTAAAAACATATCCTAAAAGCTTGTTGTGAGAAAGAAGTAGTTTCAGCAGGATGTGTGCTGATTCACACAACTAGGAGCCCCAGTTTAGCCAACTGTTGATCCTGCTGCTGAGCCATCAACTCAGCAATACTGATAGTGAAGCATGTTCAGGCATGAAAATGGCTTCAAGTTGCTCCTGGGGAAGTTTAGGCTGGACACAAGAGAAATATTTTTCTTGGAAAAGGTCATCAGGCCTTGAAACAGGCTTCCCAGGGAGGGGGTTGAGTTACCATCCCTGGATGTGTTTCAGTTGTGGAGATCTGGAGCTTAGGGACAGGGTTTAGTGTTGGCCTTGGGACAATTGGGTTAATGGTTGGACTTGATGATTTTAAAGGCCTTTAATCCTTACCTACCTGAACAAGAACCAGCATGTATTAGACACGGTATAAATGCTACACATAGTACAAGGATCTCTGCTGAGATGGTGCTGTACCTAGCATTTGGTGTTGAAAAATTTATAAAGTGCTATTTGCCAATTTAGAGTTCAATTAAGTGGAGAAGAGTAATTTTGTACCGACCCTGTCATGTTGTCGTATTATTCTTGCGTTCAATAATTTAAATATTTAGGAAAATAATAGGCTGTGTCAAAAGTTTAAGTCTGACTACCATAAAGGACATCCTCAAGTCTGCCTTGGTAATGAATCAGAACAGCCTCTATGCATATAAATGAGACTTTGATGGCTGCATGTGTTGCAAACATGGATTAAAATCATAATTAAAGCTTTCTGGAAAAGATGTGGAGGACTAATTTTAATTTTGAAGTAGTCTGAACACACTTCATAATGATAAAACAGGAAAAATGGTGAGGGATGGAAGAGTGCAGGCAAAGAAAGTCACCTTCTCCTTCTTCCTTTCGCTAATCCATAAGAGAGGGCCTCCTAGTTTTTGAAGCCTATTTCTAAACATGATGTGGATGTATTCAGAAAAAATCCAAAATCCTTGTTGAGAGAAGATGGAAAATACAGGTGGCTGTTACTGCAGTGAGCACTGCCAGGCTTCAGAGCCACCCTCCAACGTACGGTCACCACACACTTCTCCTCCTGCAAGGCTACATCACCACCACAACAGAGATAGGAAGGACAAGATGGAGTTGCTGTAGTTGAGGAAACACAGAGGGGCAGTTTTGGTCTCCCTTCAGCTTCAGAAGGCATTTTGGTGGTTTGACTCCTGAAACATCCTGAGTCTGCCCATGACACCACATCTCAGTGGTCTGCACCATCTGCAGATACCAGTAGGCATCACTGCCTATCGTGTTGGAAAAGGATTTATTTTATCTTGCCCCTTTCTACTCCCCTCTTAGATCAGGTAACCCATTTTTCATAAGTGGAAAGCTGAAAACCTCCTATATGGTGTCTAGCAAGTAGAGATAAAAATACCACTGCAAAGAGTTGCTGTTCGTCCAGTCAGAAAACACTCCAGATGTGACCCAGGACCTGTCTTTGTACCTAAAAGCCTGTGTGTTTGAACTTCATGCTACCAGGTATGAAGGCTGAACAGGGGTCAGCACTTGCCCATAGTATTTCTGCAAAATCCAGAGACTTCTAAGGGAGCAGACGGAAAGAAACAAATATTGGCACGTCACAAGCCATGACTTGGATGAGCTTCATGCATGTGCTGAAAAAAACAGAAAACCTGCGATCTTCATCATGATTCTGGCGAGACTGGAGCCTCCACGGATGTTCAGCACTGCCCATGGAGCAGAAAAGCAAAATCTCTTCCTTCAGTGAGTATTTGTGGAGAGCAGCTCTTATCTAAGCCTAGCAGTGGCTGCCAGCGAAAAGAATTGAGGCTGCCGGCTCCTGCTTAGATTGAATTGTTGTTGTTACAAAGAGGAAATTTGGTGCTAAGCAATCTCTGCTCTAAATGAGTCTTTGTAAAAGCAAGAAGCTAATAATGCGCATAGCTCAGGCAAAAACCAGGTGGCCCTCCCCACCTCTGCTTGCCAACCTGTGCTGGGTGAGAAGCAGCTGCATGGTCCATCACCAATATGCAGACCCCTGTCCTGGCCAAACTTCCATCTCATGGCAGAGCAGTTCCTACCAAACCTCACCTCATGGCATCCCCGAAAGGCAACGACACTGCCTGGTGCTGTGCCAACAGTGATCCTCCTCTGCCACAGACTGGTTCTCAGCCTTGGTTTAGGTAGTCAGTGATAAAACATTTACTGCAGATGACTAATATCAAAGTAACGGGAAGCAGGTAGCAGCTTCACGTCCTTGAGAACACATTTAATGGCTTGCAAAATATTCCATCACATTATCTCATTTTATGAGGCCGTGAATCTCAGCAAGTAGTGACACTTGAGCGATATCTTTGCGCTCTTAGCTCCTCAGCACGCAATGGCTGTATTTTTTTTTCTTTCCCTGAAATGAAGATATCACATCATCTGCCTCCACATAACACAAGATGAAGCCTGAAGTGATTTTCCACACCACAGGACACAGACATCCGTTATCTCTTTCTTACCTCTTCAGGGACATGTCCACTTCGATAAGAATAATAATGCAGGCTGAGGTGTGTGGGTGCTCTAAGTACAGTGGAAGTAGCTCTTCGCTGATCACAGCTCTTATCTCAGAGAAAAAGGATGACTGACAAAGCCTCTAAAGCACAGTACAGACACAAAACATTTTAACCCCTTATAAAGCTTCACAGAAAGAAACATTCACAGTATTTTCACTATGACATTGCAGCAATTTCTATTTAATAACGCTCAATTGTAAAAACACACAAAATGTGGTCTAGTGCCCAGCTGTGGTTGTGTTCTGCATTTGAATTGGGAGTCTGCAGTACATACCACAGCTTTATACACTTTGGGGAAAAATCAAGACGTACCTATAGTGTTTTTAGCCATGAATATTTTTGTTAAGCCCATATGGTCATGTTTTAGAAATGTAGGTAATGCTTTGTGTTATGAATCTAAACTGTGTCCACACTATTTAATTAATGTTTCAGACTGCTGAATACCACAATTTACCTGAGACTTGTAAATTAATAAATAGTTAGATTACAGGCTTGGTAGAGAAAATCACTGCAGCTGACTGAGCTCAAAACAAAACTATATTCAGCTGTGTGTTTACAGCATTTACACTTAAAACAACTTATTTGAGATTTCACATCTCCTGACTTCATTAGTAGCTAAGTACAAGATAAAAATGCCAATCATCTAAACTGTGAACTGTCACCTAGAACTGGGTTCTGACCAGTTAATCTTTCACACAGTGATGCTGGCTAGAAGAACCATCTCTCTCTCTCTCTCTCTCTCTCTCATGCTACAGAGATGTGCTTCCACTGCCCATGATTTAAGCAAGAGATGATTTTCTAATCATTCACTACTAAAAGCCAAGGGACAATGAAGTAATTACTAGAATAGACTGGGTGCATATGAAGTATGAAAAATGCCCTAAAGAATGAATCTAATTACTTAGGAAGACATTTCTCCTCCAACGAATGGAGCACTGGCCAATTTCCATGCTGAGATCAAAATCAGAGCCAACATTAATGTGCTAATCTTGCTCTACAAAGCTATTATAGGAAAAAATACTGTGCACACGGAACAATCAGTTGTATGTTGACAGGGTTGGTTTGTCTGGGCTTTTTTATTATCAGTAGAAACTATCAGACTCATAGATTAGTTCCTTTAGCTGTGGTTCAGAGTATTTTTTTAAAGTTTGTTTGAAAAGTGTGTTTGAAGACAAACTAATAAAAACATAGGTCTAACTTCAGTATGAAGTCATCTTGCTTTTTCTTGGGTCAAAAATGTCTGTCTGATGTCTGTAGAATATGAGTGTCCAGAGACACACAGAGATACACGATGGTTTAACTATTTGACCTCAAGTCCATAAAAGATTTTCCAAACACGTTTTAAACTCTATCAGTAAAGAAACTCCAGGATTAAATAATGCAAGAATATGTTGTTCAGACAGAGGGGAGCAATTACATGTCACATTACTGGTAGAACTAAAACTCCTTGAGGTTGTAAAAATGTCTCTGAAATACAGCGTAGCAAAATTCATGAGGACATATCACTTTATCAACACTTATTTGAAATTCTTTCCCTGGCGCAACGATGCCTTTGTTACCTATGAATAACTTGAATATTCCCAACCCACAATTAAAATATTTGCATTGTAATATATAACAAGGTGTCATCAGATAGTTGGCATTACAACTATTATTATGTGAAGCCCAGACACTAAGGTGATCCCAAAACTCTCAAGTGTCCTTTTCTGGGCAGCCAAACTCCAGGCAAGCAGAACTTGTATATTAATAATATGTCTGGGAGAGATCTGCCAGCTTCAGAGAAACCCAAGACTTGCAAATATTGAAAAAGTCTGATGAAGACCTTCAGTTCACTTATGAGGAGGCAGACGCAGGTTGTCTCAACAAAGCTGTCCATCTACCATCTGTCCCTTTCAGATCTCACACAGCTCTCGTAAGCCCTATCCTCTTCCTTCTCAACAAAGTTGCCCATCTGCCACCTATCCCTTCCAGATCTCACCCAGCTGTCATATGCCCTATCCTCTTCCTTTTTTTCCATTTGGATTTCTTGTTAGTTTACTCTGTGCATATTTTGCTTAAAATTGCCACATCCTCTTTTCCTTTCCCTGTAATGCTGATTTTTCAAGTAGAATATCATAGCTGAAGACACAGCAACACTAGCTGTCCTATGAGAAGCTTCCTGGGGTCTCCTGGATTTCAGCCCTCTTCAGATTGTTCTTAGCTTTCCAGCTTCTGTTCTGTCCTTTCTGTTTGCTTTTCTCTCCTTTTTCCTCTGTCATGTGTTGGGGTTGGTTATCTTCAAATATTTCCTCATGGGAAAGAGTTTTGGCAAGTTATCATTTATTTCCTGGCCAGGAGACACATTTAACCAGTACTATTCAATATCTTCTTAATGGCTTGGATGAGGGATTAGAGAGCACTGTCAGCAAGTCTGCTGATGACACAAAGCTGGGAGTAGCCGACACCCCAGCAGGCTGTGCTACTGTTTGGCAGGACCTGGACAGGCTGGAGAGCTGGGCAGGGAGAAACTGAATGAACTATAACAAGGACAAGTGTAGAGTCTTGCATCTGGGTAAGAACAACCCCACATACCAGTACAGGTTGGGGTCTGACTAGTTGAAGAGCAGCATAGGAGAAAGGGAACTAGAGGTCCTGGTGGACAGCAGGATGACCATGAGCCAGCAATGTGCCCTTGTGCCCAAGAAAGCCAAGGGCATCCTGAGGTGGATCAGAAGGGGATGTTTAGTAGATTGAGAGAGGTTCTTCTCCCCCTCTAGTCTTGTCTGCTGAGACCACATCTGGACTACTGTGTTCAGTTGTGGGCTCCTCAGTTCAAGAAGGACATGGAGCTGCTGGAGGGAGTCCAGTGCAAAGCCACAAAGCTGATGAAGACAGTGGAACATCTCCCTTATGAGGAAAGGCTGGAAGAGCTGCTTCACTTTGGCTTGGAGAAAAGGAGACTGAGGGGTGACCACATTAATGTTTATAAATATACGGAGGGTGGGTGTCAGGAGGGTGGAGCCAGGCTCTTCTCAGTGTCATCTAATGATAGGACAAGGAGCAATGAGTGCAAGTTGGAGCATAGGAGGTTCCACATAAATATGAGAAGAAACTTTTTAATGGGGAGGGTGACAGAGCACTGGAACAGGATTCCCAGGGAGGTTGCCGAGTCTCCTTCTCTGGACATATGAGTTTGGTGGGTAACCTCATGAACACTGTCAAATCTCCCTTCTCTGTTTGACTGACATTAAGATTTTATAATCTTGCTCTATATGACAACTTAGTCTTGTGATTCAGCAAGAATGAGTCCATTTATTCTCTGCTGGATTTCCAGCGACCAGGTGAAAGTTGTAAATTGAACTACAGGAGGATTATACATATACCCTCTTCAAAACTAGGACAAATTTTCCCCTTAAACCAAGGGTCCTCAAGCCCCAGCCCGCAGGCCGGATATGGCACCCAGGGCCTCCAATGAGGCTCACTGGTATTTACCCCCCACTGCCGGAGGTTGGGGGGTGGAAACCAAACAGCCACAGATGAGTTCCAATAACAAAGCACTAGAAATAAATGTAGGTGTTTATGGGACTTTTCAAAGAGCAGATCTTAACTAACATGAGTCCTCATAGTCTGAAGCAGACATAATCGTGTCTTTTATTAACAGTAAATCACTAACTAAAATCAGCCCATCTGATTTTAATCAGTCTGTGGTAGAGAAATTCCACATAAGAGTGTTAGGAAACAATGCAATTTCCAGACTATATTGTTCAGAATTACACAGTTACTGTGCCTAAGGGTGGTGGATTGCTGGGAGGAGGTCCCATTCCCTGGTGACATTCAGAGTTCAGGCTGGATGGGACTCTGTGTAATCTGTTCTAGTTACAGATGCCCCTGCTTGTTGTAGGGAGGTTGGACTAGATGACATTTGGAGGACTCTTTCAACCCAACACAGTCTATGATTCTATGAATTTGGTACAGAAACTCAATTTTCAGACCCTATCAGAATAAGTAGGATGGACATCTAATAAAGAAATTTTGAAATATATCAGGGGAATCTTACATCAAGAAGACGCGTGTCAAAGGCAATAGGAGTTTCTATTAAGTGCAGCACATACGTTTATAGCAGCATGTGCTCCGTTTAGTGTTTTTCCTAAATTCCTTGTCATTACAGATTGAAGATTAGACCTCTGATTACTTTACAGAATTGATGCTCTTTAGATTTGACATCATAAGATTCCTGCAGTGAACAAAAGGTTTTGAATGGCAGGCTTTAGGAAAGATTCATGCCTTCATCTTGGGCAAACAGTGATAGTAATTTAAAAAAACTCCACTCACATCACCCTTTTATTTTCATGTACTTATATAGAGTAGAAAAGGGATGAGCAATAGGATTTTAGAAGCCAGCTATAGAATTTAATTGAAAATTCAAGCCCTGCTGGAGGTGTTTATGGGTAATTAAATATTAAAATTAATGTAATTCCACAAGAGTAAGTCTGATTCAGCTTCAGGTTCTCATTGCAACTATTTATCATTTTTTCTTCACCTGAAAAACATGCTGTCAATGGACTGTTATCTTGGTTTCAATCTTGGTTTTCCCTTGTAGCAAAACATTTCTGAAGCACTGTCCTGTCACACGCTGCTCAGCACCAAATCAAATGATTTACAAGTATCTGGCAGCCATCCGATGCTTCTAATCTGTCAATCAAGAGCACAAGCTGTGGCAAAAAGCTGACAAAGTGGAAGTGTTCTTGGGGAAGCTCAGTTTGAGTTACTTCACATACCCACTGCTACACTCCTAAAAATCCCTGTCTGTCTTGACAGCCTACACAGAATCATCAAGTTCAGCCATCTGCCCTATAACCCCTAACCACTAAACCGTCCCCTGAAACACCATGTCTACCTGATTTTTCAACTCCTCCAGGGATGATGCCTCCATCACCTTCCTAGGCAGCCTGTTCCAAGGCCTCACCATTCCTTCTGTGAAGACGTTTTCCCTAATACCCAATATATGTTTGTCTGAGTCTTTCTATATGACCTCATGTGGTGGGTTCAAGACCACAATTTAAGATAAAGGAAAAGAAAACAAAGCAGTGAGGTCTCGATGGCATCTCAGATAAATCTGCTAGAAAACTGATAGCTTAGGGAAACTGAAAAAAGGTTTATTAACTCTATAACTGTATATAGAAAGGAAGAAAAGGTTAAGCACGTTAGCGCACACAAACTAGAAACTGTGTCACAAATGCCATCACACATTCTGAGAAAAAGACAATGGGAGAACACTGTCATATTGGTCCTTGGGTCTTTTTTCACATTAGAGATCTGGGGGAAAAGAACATGTCAGTCAAGTAGAGACGAGTACCACCACCCTCTCTATTATGCATGTGTCAACCCCATCTGTGGTATAACGAGACCCAAACTGTTTGCAGACTGGTGAATTCTACAGCATAGCTTCTCCAGCTCAACGCTCTCAGGATGACCTGATTTCTCAGTGCTTGAACTGCATCCTTAGGTGCAGGAGACATGCGTTTCAAGCAAAGAACCCAGAGCCTGTCTTTCATGCCCATGGTTTAAGGATTCTCAAGTCTTTCTTCTTTCTTCAGCTAAGCACGAAGGAATTCACCCCCAATACTTAAGCACCCCCAGTCTTTCTCAGTAGTAGAAATGACAAACAGTCTCTCTTCCTGCTGATCAGTCTCTCTAAAATGGCAGTGGGCAGCCGCATAGCACTGGCCACGTGCGGGATCCAAGATGGAGACTGACTGCATCGATGCGTCAGCATGGCTGCCCTCTCCCCACTCTGCACATGGCTGAGAGGGTTTTCCAGGACCCTCTCCTCTCCTCCTGTCTCAGCTCCAGGAGGAAGAAAGAGGAGTACCCCAGCTCACCACAATGCTGAAGAGCTGTTCCATGTGGGGGGTGGTAATGATAAATCTGCATCAAAGTCTTGCTTCTCCAGTCTGTGGCCAGGATCCCATGGTGTCAGGTCTGAGCTGGGGGGCAGCTGCACAGAGACACTGCATCTTCTCTCTGTGGCGGTGGGACCAGGGTCCTCTGTGAGCCGCTGGAATCCACGGCAAGTCACCCTGGCACCGGTGCAATTACAGGAGCGGAGCAGACCCGGCAAGCCCCCTCTGTTCTGTTTCCAACAGGGAAAACAGTGGAGGGAGCTGCTGAAAGTCGTGGCCAAGCCGCCTTTCCTACCCCTACCACCCCAGTAACAGGGGGTGGGGGTTAGCACAGGGCAGCAGCCCCGTGCTGGGCTGAAAGCCCTCAGCAAAATAGACAGGACAAAGATCCTGATCTGCTTTTATGGGCTGACCTAGCTACACCCTTTTAGGGCAGGTCTTGGGACAGTGTCACCTCCCCCAGGACAGGTAACTGGGAGGAGGGGTTCTCTGAAAGTAACATAACTTTTTGTTCTTCATGAAAACACAAATCTGCACATCTGAAAAATCTGGTAATTTTCAAACTGCAACACCTCGTTCAAGGGCTGGATCATGATATGAGACTCCACAGGACTGGGGCTCCACAAACCCAATCCCAGACTGGGGTGTTTAGCTCTGGTCACACTTTACAATCAAAGCCAGTATTTTTCCTCTTCTGCAGTGACTAAATCTGATTCTTTTCTCTTAGGCACCTAGAAAAGCCCTTTTCTTCTCCATCCTATTTTCCAAAAGAGCACGAAAAATTGTAAAACTGATGCTTTACTTTGTCTTATGTTTCCAGCCCTTTCCTGTCCTCTCTGCAGTGCCTTTCCAGTATAGCAGCAATAAAACACGTTGCTTAAGCCAGACTCTCTTTTGATTACCAATATATTTCTTCCTTGTAACGAAAGAAATTGGACATTTGTTTACACTAAATCCTACCGTATTCATTTGAGACTGTGGTAAATGTCGTCTCAGTGTCCCCTAACAGCTGCTAACTGTAATTTCATGTATTCTTGGGGCAGCAAAATGTTTTGCTGTTAAGGCCAATGTCCTTTTTTCTGAAACACAGTTACTTAAAAAGTAAGTTCCTCTCAGTATCTTAACTATAGAGCTTTGAAACACTTAGGAAGGGTCACAGTCTGTTCAATTTCCCTTCCACCTGCAATTCCAAAGATCAAGAGGAGGAAAATGAAATCCACATGGAAAACCACATCTCTGAAGATGCCTTCTGCAGCAATCATTGCTTAACCTAGAGAATAAACTTCTCTGAAGCAACAGGACAAGGGGGTCTGGACAGAATGGACTTTCCCACTCCCTGAAGGATGTGGCTTCTTGATGGGCCCGATAGCATTTCTGTGGAGCATGATCAGGTCCTGTATGTACAGCCAACTCCCCGTTAAGCATAGAATTCTTTCTGTGCTGCTGCAACTCACTTTGTTGATGGCTTCATGTATTAAAAATGCCTGTTTGAAGCTTACATTCCTAGCTCTTCAGAATAATGTTTTCTAGAGCTGTTTCAATGACTTGGGGCGCTTATAAAGTCACTTCTAACATTTAGAAGTGAATTTGATTTTCTATATTCAAATAAATGTGAATTAGAGACCTAGTGAACCAGTAGGACACCAAGAGGTTTATGCTCATTGGGACACATTCGAGAAAAGGCTTTCTAAGACACAATTATAACAATCCTTTGCATTTTTCACAGAGTTTTAAATTTCATTTACATAGTACTGCTGGGATGTCATTTTTACAAAGCAGTTAGTGACACCCAACCCTACTTTTGAGGCAAACTGCTGCATTTGATACTAAAACTTGTAGTGCTATTGTCTTACAGTGGGGGGAAAAAAAGAAAGAGGACAGATACTGAAGTTTCTGTAGAGTCTCTGGAGACACAATCATGGTTTGTTTCTGGTATTCCAAGTAGCTGGACTTGGCATAATCACAGTCCTACTTTAGCCCCAAAACTAAGTGGATTTGTCCTCAACACTTCCTTGCTCCTGGACTCATCAGTACATAGCAATGCACATAAAACAGAATGCAATCCAATTCCCTTTCAGGCTACGATCTTGTGGACACATTAATACATACAAAGACTTTGCTCCCTTGGAGAATCAAGTTGACTTTAAGTCAGATTGACAGAAGTCTGCCAGAAAAATTCTTAATCCTTTAAAGTTTTAGACTTTAAAACTGTAGTGCCACTAACTTCCACAATCACCTTGTCTTGTGATCGTGTCTTCTTTAAAGGTTTGTTACATCCCAAAATGCCAATTTTTATTTCAGAGCAGTAGAAATTCTGCTGCTTATATCTTCAGAAAGGCATGATCTCATAAAAGCCTTTTAAAGAAAAACTATCACCTTCTATTTTTTTATTACTATGTTTTGGAAGGAGGCAAGTCAGAGTCACGATTTCTGAAGAGCAGCAAGTCATCCTTTGTAATCCGTTCTCATGAAGACCATAAAAACTTCCAGACAAAGAAGTATCAGCTGCATATGGAATTTGGGATTCCAAATATAATAGTACTAGTTCCACATTTCTTACATTTCTTAAAATAAAGCAGAAGCCTACTAACTTCCTAAATCACTACCTAAGTCAGTTTTAAGTTTTCCAATGGAAAACTACCTCAGGAAACCACAGAATCACAAGAACATACTGACCCAAACATTGATCAGAACACAGATTCCTTATTGAAAGGTCGATAACAGAAGCTCCCTTGACACTTGCTGTGAATACATACACACACACACATAATTCTCACAAGACCCCTGTAAATCTGCCATCAAATCTAGTGCTTTCACCTTCTATTCCAGTGGGATCATGCCTTTAGCTCTTGTGTGTTCAGCAGGAAACCATCCACTCCCCTGGCCCTTCCCACTACACTTGCATGTCCATCCTTCCATTGCTTCTTCCTCAGCTCACGGGAGATCACACTTCGGATATCCCTTCTACTGACCAGGACCTTTTTCCACCTTGGGCCAAGAGCTGTTACACACTGTCCTTTTTAGCAGCATAGCCACAATGTCCTTCCACCTCCTGCTTTTTCCTATTGCTGAGCCTCTTCTCTTCAGGCCAGCTTCTTGCAGCTTTATTTACTGCTTAACACTCTCCCCACAATTCTTACTAGGATAATACAGGGCTGGCATCAACCCCAAAGAGCTAACTATGATATCATTAGAAATCTACTTGCAGCCCTACAGTGCTCAGGACTTATTTGTAGCATTATCTACCAGATACTCATTCAATGGCAATACACTGCAGTCTTCACATTCTACATTTGTCCTGATGGCTACTGAGCCAAAGAGTGCATCTGAGCTCAGACTCAAACAGAAGCCAAATCCAGTCATTGATCATCCTTGCCATATGGGAACCAGACCCTGGAGTCTCTCACTGGTGCAAACTGCAGATCGTCTTTCACTTTTTGCAGATTGCCTCTCTTTCCATACATTATTCCAGTCAGCACTGTATGAGTACTGCGGTACTACTCCTATTTTTAACAGTGTGAGGCACTTAGCTGGGACTCTCCATGCTCTAAAGTGTATTTGATCAAAAATTTAACTACCTCCTGTAATTTAATTGTAAAATAAACACTTCCTGCTCCTGCTTATGATGTTTCCATGGATACTGCTCATGGTACTGTTGCTACAAAATGAAGTGGATTTATTAATGTGTCCTATTTTTTCCTGAATTTAAAAAAAAAAAACCAGCTCCAGCACAGAGTCATGAGGCTTTAGCATCTCTCATTTGTTGCAGAAAAATACATTCAGAGAACAAGGTATATAAGACAAGTCATAGTAACATAACAGATTGGAGTAGTCTAAATTCTTGGCTCCACAGAGCCTAAACTGAGAAAAGGTAGTTAAGGCAGAGGTAGAATTTAATTTCTTATTTAAAATTGTTCACGTAGAATAGTGAGAGTTCTCTATTATGGAATTAGAACATTTGTGATTTCAGTCTGTACTGATCTGGGGCATTTTGGCTACAGGTGGCTAAAGAATGAGTTAGTTACTTTCTCAGTGTAATCAATATAATCCTCATTAAAGGAAACAATCCTCTGGACTCTCCTTGGAAGCACTATTAGCATGAGGGAAGTATCCAAAATAGCTGGTTCTAATAACAGAAAGTCTAAAGCAGTCTCTCTTGCCTCTGGTGACAAGGAAATAAAGGGCCGCTCTTAAATGATGGCCAGTGGTTTGGTGAAAATCCTGGTTACCTTTCACCTGTTTTCAGAACTCCACTTAACAATATGAGCAAGAATTAGTGACAACGGGCATCTTGATACTCATGAATGAGAGTGACAGTCTTCTTTGATACCAGCTACCAGTCACAGCAGTTTCTGATGAAATACAAGGCTGTCTCAGTTGACCTTTATATTGTTCACATTATGTTGGGGACAAGATCTCTCTTTAGAGAGAAGTCCCTGCTCTCTAAATTCCACCAAATAGTAAATGACTTATGATGAGAGAGCTCCTGTAGTTGGCTGTTAGGGTCAAATGCTGCCAGTACTAGACAATCAGTGCAAATGACCAGCATTAACCAATGACATCGGAAGACCATCTTTAGGTATTGCTGCCCTTGCTCTTATCTTCCAGAATGTTATCATCATGTTTTCCAAGGCACTTCCTCTTAGATTCTTTCCTTCATGATGACACTTGTATGAAGTGTTGGTCATGCAACCAATTTTGGATTAATCTGTCCTCTGAGGATATTGAGGGAGAACATTTTACAGTATTGGTATAATTTGTTGTATATGGAGAAAGTGTTGCTTCACTACTGGAAATCAGGATAAAAAGTGTTGCCAAATTTGGGGACATTCTTTCCCCCCTCATATTAATTTTAATTTATGGTGCAGTTTTCAGCTTATCCTGCTGATTTGGAAATGATTTCAGTTAGCAGCACTTTGCCAAGATCACAGGCTGTAGAAATCTACTTGCTAGATGTGGAGTTCAAATAGCATTCCTTTGGCCTCTTGAATTTTACAGCTTCCATGCCTTGAGAAAAAACCCCACCTGTCTGAAAAAATATCTTTCTGTAACATTCTTCTACCCAGATAGGAGGAAAAATAGGAATTTGACCCCGGCAAAGTGAGATGTACAGTTGGGCTTCCCTGCTTTTGACTTCAGAGATTCACTTTTCCTTTAATAAAACTGTGCTCTTGTAATAGAATCTCTCTCCCAGCAGTCTGTTAAGACAGAACAGCACCAAAGCAGTTCTTTTGTGCGACCCAACCCAAAGCAAATCCAGCCCAAGTCCACTGTGATCGTTGCAGAGATTATAATATTCAGAGCCAGGTACAGGAATTAGGTGGATGTTTAATTTATGATCTCATATTATTCTAGGAGTCTTCTGGAAGTCCAGCCTGCAAAACCCATGTTACTTCTGTAATTATCATAGAGCAAAATGTCACAACTTAGAGTCTCACTAGAAGCTTTTGAAAACCATCTTACAGTGAACAAGGAGAGGTTTTAATTCTGCCTTAGCTGGGTAACAATTCAATTTTTATTTTTCAGCTTTTTGTACATTATCATGGACCAATACCTCTTAACATCTTTGAAACCCAGTCTCTTGCAATCCCTACTCTTTCTGATGAATGACTGTTTCATTCATTCCTTCATTAATAGAATCCTGTGGGATGGAAGGGATCGCCAATACTCATTTAGCCCAATCCTCCTTGCAATGAGCAGGGACATCCTCAACTACCTCAAGTTGCTGAGTGCCATCTAACCTGAACCAAAATGTTTCCAATGATGGAGCATTTACAACATCCCTGGGCCAATCTGTGCCAATGTTTTGCCATCCTCATTGTAAAAAACTTCTTCCTTATATCTAGTCTAAGTCTCCGTCTTGTAGTTTAAAACCATCACTTTGTACTCTGTTGTTTGCCTCGCTCTTTCCACCTTAACAGCTTGCTTTTTCTTAATTTGACTTGGACAAAGCCTTAAGCAGGTGTTACTAAAAAGGAAAGATAAAGTGTAGACAAACCTTTGTCTTAGGAATGTCCTTTGTTTTCAGTCTGGAATCACAATCAGCAATACAAAAAAAAAAAGTAATTATTACTTCCAGCATGTGACTTTGCAAAAGGAGGCACAATTAGTGCAAGAAGCTTTGACAGCTTCTAAAAACAACAAAGAATTTATGTTGATGAGGATAACAACACACATGCAAGTAGAGATCTGACATTTAGAACAGAAGCTAAAGATTGTGTATCTCTGTGTATCAAGCAGACCTCAATGGCTTTGGAGCCCATTAGGAGAAGCCCTTCTGACAGCAGCAACTGCTGTTGACTGTTTTCCCCTAAGTATTTTGTGATACCGATGCTGTTAAAATTATGGCTCTCATGAAATATATGTCTTCTTTAAAAAGAAAATCATCTATGACACTTCAGTTGCTACAAAGAGCAGCTAAATAAAGTAGCCACCCCATTTCACCTAGTGCATGGATAATGTGACTCAGCACTGCTGGCAACCACCACCTTCTGAAGGCTGAGTCAATTTATAACTTCTTAAAGAACCGCTGCTAACGATCGCTGCACGTACATTCTGTTTCTGATATTTTATTGATCAGTGTAGGCGTCTGAATGGTGATTTCCCACCAGCAGTTCCATTGAGTAATAGATTGGGAGTTCTCTGAATATTAAATATAGCTGTAAGTTTTGTTTGTCAGAAGCAAAGGGAATACCATAGTTTTAGCCCTTGCAGGTTATTGTATTATGAATAATTGAAGAAGCTGAATAGAAAGGTTAAGGCTCCAAGCAACTCTCCTACAGATCTGAGAAAATCTGGCTAAAAATGAATGAAAAAAAAAATCTCACAAGTTTGGCTATTTGCTGCATTAACATTTACAAAGTGATGTTATTTTCATAACTAAATTATAGGGAGCAATGAACAATCACAAAAACTGATATGGAGAATTCCGCATCCTCATGCCATCTAGACTGGCAGAAAATTCCTTTCCTAGGAAAGGAAATCATTCTGATCATAGAGGGCAATGGCTTGGGCCCAGGAAGACAGATGAATCAAGGTTTTGTAAGGGCACAGAAAGTGCCTCGGAGCATGTCAGGTCTGCTAATACAAACACTGAAATCAACTGGCTTTGAAACACAGACTTTCAAAAGATTTCCTGATTAACTTTTAGCTGTTGGCTACGTGCTCAGGCGTGTTTTCCCCAGCCTCAAATACAAATCTGCACTCAGGATCGTTTCAGTGCAAACAAGGATGCGTTTACAATACTTTTGAAGAAACAGAATCCATGTTTGTCTGAGGAACAACATGTTGAACTGAATACAAGCCTACTTCTCATTCCAGAAAACGCCAAACTCCCGAAATACAAACCCACAGGCACTCACCTTCTTTAAGGAACAAAGTCAGAGATTTTTAAATACCTTGTTTGTAATATTCAGCACCGACAGGACAAACTAGATGAGCTGTGAGCTAGACAGTGCCGTACACACAAAACCAGTTCCCAGTTAGAAACTTGTTATAAGGCCCCATAACCAACATTAAGAAATTCTGAGTACCCTTAGTAGAACAGGACTCAATATAAGGAAAACACCACCCTGGAAGAATCCATGGGGTCTCTTCACAGGTTTCAATTCCAAAATTGATTACTTTTGGCTTTTTGTGACCTAAATGATCATTGCCACTATCAGCTAATACTAGAACGTACCCTTGCAATTTGCCTTTATTTTCAGCATTTGATATGGTTCTCCAAAATATCCTGGGTATTGAGGCCAAGTAAAACACTGTGTCTAAAAACAGAGTCTTCTGGGGGTTCTGGGGCAGGAGCTGGCAGGGCTCATTCAGAGGACTTTAAACTAGATTCAAGGGGGGTGGGATAGTTGATGGGTGAGCACCAGTGGGACAGAGCTCTGATCTTAAGGAAGAACAGATGACCTTTCACTGTCCTAGGATGAAATCGGAGCGCTCAGCTCGCTCCCTGAAATGCCTGTACACCAATGCACGCAGCATGGGGAATAAGCAGGAGGAGTTAGAAATCTGTGTCCAGACAGGCGGTTATAATTTGGTAGCAATTACAGAGACCTGGTGGGACAGCTCGCATCACTGGAATGTGGTCATGGACGGCTATGTCCTTTTTAGAAGGGATAGGTCAGCAAGGCGGGGTGGAGGAGTTGCCCTCTATGTGAGAGAGCAACTGGAATGTATTGAGTACTGTCCGGGGGCTGCAGAAGACAGAGTTGGGAGTTTGTGGGTGCGGATTAAGGGGCGGGCTGGCATGGGTGACACTGTTGTGGGTGTCTATTACAGGCCTCCAGATCACAATGAGGAAGTTGATAAGGTCTTCTACAGCCAGCTGGCAGCAGCTTCACAGCTACATGCCCTGGTTCTCACGGGGGATTTTAACTACCCAGATATCTGCTGGAAAACCCACTCAGTGAGCCACCCTCAGTCCAGGAGCTTCCTTCAGTGCTTTGCTGACAATTTCCTGATGCAGATGGTGGAAGAGCCCACTAGGAGAGGANTCAGGGACAACAAAAAGGGCTTCTTCAAATACATAGCAGGTAAAATTAACACTAGAGGCAATGTAGGACCCCTGCTGAATGAGGTGGGTGCCCTGGAGACAGAGGATATAAAGAAAGCAGAGATACTCAAACCTTTCTTTGCCTCTGTCTATACTTCTGGGGGCTGTCTCAATATCAAGCCCCAGACTGCTCAGACTCCAGAGGAAGCTGAGGCAAGAGAGGAGCTTGTCTTGGTTGATGAGGACTGGGTTAGGGATAAGTTGAGCAAACCAGATGTACACAAATCCACAGGCCCAGATGGGATGCACCTGCACGTACTAAGGGAGATGGCAGAAGTCATTGCTAAGCCACTCTCCATCATCTTTGCTAGGTCCTAGGCATCTGGAGAGGTGCCTAGGGACTGGAGGACAATGAATGTTACCCCAATCTTCAAAAAAAGGAAAGAAAGAAGTAGTAATCTGAAGGACTCATGAGGTTGGGGACTTTACGCAAAATGTCCCCAACCCTGGCACCAGGGAGGCAGCAGCCCTCTCTATGGAATGGGTCAGGTCTGCATGTTAGGCCCTCTGTTCCCTTCAGTAGGGAGTCTCCCATAACAATGATCCTTCTAGGTTTCTTTACAGGATTGGTCATGATGGCTTCCTGTCTTTTGCGCAGCTACCAGGCTCTTTGAATCCTCCTTCTTGTTAGTGACCTGCTCCTCCCGCAGAGCATCGTACCTATTCTGCAAGTGCAGTGCAGGTTGTGAACTTCCTAGGGTAGCACACTTGCTCCATTTTCGTTTTCTTGTGTTCTGCGTGACAGAGACCTGTACCCATTGGCCCTGGTCCTGTGGGTTACTGCATGAAGGCTGAGAGACTTGCTGCAGGGAGGTCGTTGGACCCTCAGAGCCACCAAGATTCAACCCTAGATCAGGTTTTGTAGAGATTACACTATGGAAATAGTCAATTTCCCTTTCGCAATCTCATCTAGTTCTCAGTCTTTCCACCTCTTCCCTTAGCTCAGCCACCATTGTCATCAGATCATTGATTTGCTCACATCTAACACAGGTGCTGTCCCTGCCACCCCCATATTTAGTGCCAGATTCCAGCACTCACTGCAACCACCTGCCTGAACTTCCACATGATTGTATGTGGTCTGTGTTTGGGTGGCCACTGATTTTCTACTGGCCCTTGTCCTAGTAGTCACCATAGCTCGTGGTAACGGTCCTGTTCGTCTTGTAAGGTTTTTGTTTTGGTGTGGGGTTGTTTGGGTTTTTTTTTGTCAGTCCCCCCTTTCAGCTATAATCCTCGAGTCAAAAACAGCCGCGCGCCAGCTCTGCCCCTCTCTGTGTCTCAGCATGTAGCCACGCAGGCACTCGAGCAGCCGTACTAGCCAAAGAGAACGCAAATTCAAACTGCTTTCGCTTTTAGCTCGATCTGAGGCTTTTGTGGGCCAGTTTATACATTTTCGTTTCCTACTTCGAGCAAGTTTAAGTAGCTCTGCAGAATGAACCTGACTCTGATGGAACAGCCCTGTACTGCTCAGTTCTTCCACAGCTCTGTACATTTGATTTTCCTTGTGTATTTGGTGATGGAAGGAAGCAGATGAGCTGCACTCACAGAACATCTCTTTTCTCTGGGCAGACCCCAGAGCACCTCAGAGATTTAACATCCATCAGCAAATAAACCTTCCCAGGGCATGAGAGCAAATGAGCACTACTGGGCACAATATCCATTTCAGTTAATACACTGAACTCACAGTGATAACTTGCTGTGATTTCATTGGGGCTAGCAAGGAGCTCAGGCAGGGATCAATGTTGTTTCAAAAACGACTGTCTTCTTTTCATCTTAATATCTGAAAAAAATGGATGAAGTAGCGTTGCATGCAACCCACGGATGATGGGGTTCCCCAAGTCTGATAGGATGCCATTAAGCTAATTCTTTCTATTAGCATTTAAAGAACAAATGAATCTGTTGTTTTGTTTAGTTGTATGAAGTGTTTCTGACATGACAGCTGTTGGATACTGAGATTAATTAATACTTATGTGTCCTCACAGCTTCAGACTATTAACCTTGCAGAAGGTATTACAGATAATCTCAGCTGAATATGGCAATAAAATTGTGAGAACTTTTTTTTTTGCTCTCTAGCAGTGTTTATTAACTCTAAATTAGAGAAACTCATTTTTAAAGGATGTTTTCCTGGAGTTACAACAGTTTTTTCTTTCAATTCCTCCTACAGGTAAGTGTGACTAAGTTGTGGCCAGCTGCTTTTTTAGCAGGAGAGCAATACTTTAAATAATACTGCAACTGAAAAAACATAGATGAGGTACCCATGTATGTTGCCTGAATAACGGCTCTGCTCTTAGACCACTGATTACAGGCACATGCTCCGTTTTCTTCCACATGTTGGTCTTCAGCATGAGATTACAGGTTGGACTTGATGATCTATGAGGTCTCTTCCAACCTTGATAATACTGTGATACTGTGATTACCCTAAGGTCATATATTAAAGGCCCCACACAGATAGTCACAGGGATGCAGTTTCTTTTCACAGCATCATAGAATCACAGAATCATTCAGGTTGGAAAAGACCCTCAAGATCATCAAGTCCAACAACTAATCCTACTGTACCAAGTTCACCAGTAGACCATACGTCTAAGCATCAGAGAGGTCACCACGCAGTCAAAGAGAGCAGAGAACTAAACCAAATAGTTTCACCATCCATCACAAGAGGAAAAAAATAACTCACTTGTCTTTGGACTTCATGGCTTCTTTTAGTTGCATTCAGTTTGTTTAGTCTTGCATCATTTAGTTGGTTTTAGTCTTGAACATGGTAGAGTAGGGTTAGTAGTGGGACTTAATGATCTCAAGGGTCTTTTCTAGCCTCAACGAATAATTCTACAATTCCTTTCCTACAGAAAGGAAAAGCCTCATCAATACCAACCTGACGTTTTTTTCTGCTTGTTTTGATTTAGGCACTGAGCTGCGGTAACGTTTTAAATAATAATTTTTTATGAATGCAAATAGAATGTTTAGGTCTCTACAATACAACTTGTATGATTCTATGCTGTCTTTCTGTGTCCTGCTTTGGAATCACCTTCCTCACAAGCACTGTAAATCTATCCTTGTCAGGAAAAGTCTTAATCCTTTCCTTTCTGTCTAGCCTTACCATTAATTTACTTTTTAATGCACCAAGAGTTGTGCTGGAAAGTAGAAAAATGTGTTTTTAAACAGTGTATTTTTCACCTTGAGAAATAAAAACAAACAAGCTTTGATCAGATGATCTACCTCAAGTATACAGGTAGGGACAATTTTCCATCAGCCCCTTCTTCCAGACATGACCTCTAATATGAGTTGGTAGTGATCCAGTTATGGCTTTTTTTTGCTATTTCTCAAGGCTGTAGCTGCAGTCCTTTTTTTAAACACTTGATATTCAACCCTAAATTCTCAGGAAGCTGTTTATAGCTGAAAATGTATCCTATAGGACAAGCAACAGTTTAGGCAAACACTTGTTCTGCTCCATGACCTCCTCTGGCATATCCAAAGAACGTGAAACAAGCTCCTCATAAAACGTGTAAGTTATGGAACAGGCGTGGGTGAGCGCACATAAACAGGTGATTTGTCTTCAACCTCTTCTCTCTGGAAACTCTGAGCACTTCACAAAGAGAGCCAAGTACTATTTCACAGAACATGGAAGACAGTCAGTCTAATAGGGATATAGATTATAGGTCACCTGTTCCAGAGATATTATCACAATTGGATAAACCAGATAGGTCTTCCAGTAATATGACAACCTCCTCCACAAACAAGAAAACAAGGGTAATAGTTATTAGAGACTTGCTCCTGACCTGAAGGGAACTGAGGGCCCAATATACAGAGTTGGCCCTCATCATAGGGAATTCTGCAGTCTGCCTAGAACACAAATCAGGAATATCATCAGGACACTCCATAAACTGGTGAAATCAAGTCACTATTACCCACTGCTGATCTTCCAAACAGGAGGGGTGGAAGCTGCATTCCATAGTCTCATGGTAAGGAAGACTTCAAAACATTCGGACAGTTGGTAAAAGAGTCTGAGGTGCAATTATATTCTCTTCATTACTTCCATTTCCAAGTTGAGAGTTTGTGGATGTGGATCAAGGGAGAGGCCGGCAAGGATGACACAGTTGTCAGTGTCTATTACAGGCCACCAGACCACAATGAGGAAGTTGATAAGGTCTTCTATGTGCAGTTGACAGCAGCCTCACATCTGCAGGCCCTGGTTCTCGTGGGGTATTTTAACTACCCTGATATTTGCTGGAAGACCCACTCCGCCAGTCATCCCCAGACCAGGAGGTTCCTCCAGTGCATTGGTGACAATTTCCTGATGCAAATGGTGGAGGAGCCCACTAGGAGAGGAGCACTGCTGGATCTTGTACTCACCAACAAAGGGGGTCTGGTTGAAGCAGTGAAGGTTAAGTGCAGCCTTGGTTGCAGTGACCATGAGATGGTAGAGTTACTGGTCTCGTGTGGTAGGAGCAGGATAGCCACCAGAATCACAAACGTGGGCTTCAAGAGGGCCAACTTTGGCCTTTTCAAACAATTGCTAGAGGAAATCCCATGGGACAGGGCACTGGCAGGAAAAAGGAGCTCAGGATAGCTGGTTAACATTCAAAGACCACTTCTTTGGAGCACAAGATAAGTGCATTCCAACAGGTAGGAGGTCAAGGAAGGGAGTCAGAAGACCTGTGTGGTTAAACAGAGAGCTGCTAGGCAAACTCGAGAGGAAGAAGAAAGTCTATAGGTCATGGAAGGACGGGATGGCCATTTGGAATGATTTTAAGGCTCTAGTCAGAAGATGTAGGGACACAAGTAGGAAAGCCCAGGCCTCCTTGGAATTAAACCTTGCAAGAGAGGTCAAGGGCAACAAAAAGGGCATCTTCAAATACATAGCAGGTAAAAACTAAAACTAGAGGCAATGTACGCTCCCTGCTGAATGATGTGGGTGCCCTGAAGACAGAGGATACAGAGAAAGCAGAGATACTAAACACTTTTTTTCTCTTTCTCTGTACCACTGGGGCCTGCCCTGATATCAAGCCCCAGATTGCTGAAGCTCCAGAGGAAGTTGGGACAAAAGAGGAGTTTGCCCTGGTTGATGAGGACTGGGTTAGGGATCAGCTGAGCAAACTGGATGTACATAAATCCAAGGGCCCTGATGGGATGCACGTGCTAAGGAAGATGGTGGAAGTCATCGCTAGGCCACTCTGCATCAACTTTTCTAAGTCATGGGGAACAGGAGAGGTGCCTAGGGACTGGAGAATAGCAAATGTTGCTCCAATCTTCAAAATGGGTAAGAAGGAGGACCCAAGTAACTATAAAACAATCAGCCTCACCTCCAAACTTGGAAAGGTGATGGAACAATTTATCTTTGATGTTGTCTTTAGGCACAGCAAGGACAAAAGTGTTATTAGGGACAATCAGCATGGCTTCACCAAAGGGAAGTACAGCATTTGACATTCTCCCACAGCATCCTTGCAGCCAAACTGAGGTAGTGTGCTCTGGACAACCAGGTAGTGAGGTGGATCGTGCACTGGCTGCAGGATAGAAGCCAGAGAGTAGTGGTCAATGAAACAGAGTCTAGCTGGAGGCCTGCACCTAGCGGAGTCCTCCAGGGGTCAGTATTGTGACCAGCCCTGTTCAATCTATTCACTAATATCTTGGATGAGGAATTAGAGAGCACTGTCAGCAAGTATGCTGGTGACAAAGCTGGGTGGACACCCCAGCAGGCTGTGTTGTCATTCAGTAGGACCTGGACAAGCTGGAGAGCGGGGCAGGGAGAAATTGAATGAAGTGTAACAAGGGTAAATGTAGAGTCTTGCATCTGAGCCAGAACAACCCCACGTACCAGTATAGGCTGGGGACTGACCTGTTGGAGGGCAGCATTGGAGAAAGGGACCTGGGGTCCTGGTGGACAGCAGGACAACCATGAGCCAGCAATGTGCCCATGTGGCTAAGAAGGCCAACAGCATCCTGGAGTGGATCAGAAGTGTGGTGGTTAGTAGATCAAGGGAGGTTCTCTTCCCCCTCTACTCTGGCCTGCTGAAATTGCTGTTGGAATATTGTGTCCAGTTCTGGGCTCCTCAGTTCAAGGAGGACATGGAGCTGCTGAAGAGTCCAGTGCAGAGCAACAAAGATGATCAAGAGAGTGGAACATCTTCCTTATGAGGAAAGGCTGAAGGAGCTGGTTCTCTTTGGCTTGGAGAAGTGGAGACTGAGGGGTGACCTCATTAATGTTTATAAATACATGGAGAGTGGGTGTCAGGAGGATGGAGCCAGGCTCTTCTCAGTGTCGTCTAATAATAGGACAAGGGGCAATGGGTGCAAGCTGGAACATAAACTTGAGAAGGAACTTTTTCACAGTGAGGGTGACTGAGCACTGGAACAGGCTGCCCAGGGGAGTTGTGGAGTCTCCTTCTCTGGGGATGTTAAAACTCACCCGGACATGTTCCTGTGTGACTGGGTGATCCTGCTGTGGCAGGGGAATTGGACTAGACAATCTTTGGAGATCCCTTCCTATCCCTAATGTTGTGATTCTGTGGGGGTTTTTTTTATAGAATCAGCAATACCAAACTTCTTACACACAGACCACTAGGACAGTTTGGAAAAACTCCCATACCCTATTCAAACTGGCTTAGAACCTCATTTATGAAGTGCTGTTGACACTTTCAGCTGTGAGGACTGAATACCTCACTAGATAAGAGAAGTATAGACTATCAGCACAATTCTAAGAACTCTCTTAAATCTGAAAAATTTGTGTCTGCAGAAGCTGAGAGGGCACAAAAATTACTGATCAAGAAATAAGATCAGAATACACCTAGAAAAAGATGAAGTGGTCCATGTTCTCCTTTTGACTGAGAAAGCTTTAACTGCTGTAGTATGAATTAATATATTTCATTAATATATTTTTGCTGTTTAGTAAAATCCAGAGCAGAGAAATCCTTAGAATCATTTCTTATTCTTAGAATAATTTCTCACGTAGCCAGTTGCTGGTTGAAGGATGTCATAATGCTCTTTAAATGCAATTTAACAGGTGTGATGCAGCAGGATGGATTAAATTAAAGGGTCTGATTAACTGGACACAGCTTCCCTACTGTAATCACCAGGACTGTGTGGTTTGTGCCCAGTTAGTGAAGAGAGGAGGAAGCTGTCTTTGCTCTCACACCCTTGAGTGCTTCCATCTGCCACTTGGAATAGGTCAGCATTCCCAGTACCACCTGCATTGAGACATTTCTAGGAATGGGTGGCATTTTGGGACTACTTGGCATCCCTTTGTCCTCCCCCATTCCAAAAGTGGATGCTATATCTGAAGGAGCAGCAGAGTTAATGAAAGCTTTTCCAGCCTATCACACTAATAATGTCTTTCTCCTTATGCTCCCGAGTTGCTAATAACTTAAATCAAGTAATCTTGAACAATACATGTTTACAGCAGGCCCGAGAACTAACTTTTTCACAGGTCTCATGGTGCCGCATACACTATGGAGAGGTAAAAATACCACTTACTCCACTGTTCAGGTGTCAACAAGTCCGCATGAAAAATCACAAACTTGGATCCCACACTGCAAATTAAACCCTGAGAAAACAGGCAAAAATCTAAAAGGTAGTAAAACTTAAGAACTATCAAACAAATTTTTAAGGAGACTTGCTACTGTGATCTAGAAGTAGTCCATAAGACTCTTGCATGTTAGTAAACTGCAGTGGGGCTGATAAACGCTTCATATCCTGCTCTCTACTCCATTAAATCCCTTTTCTACCCATGTAGCACCACTATTTTAGTTAATGATGAAGAGCAAATAGGCAAATCCGTTTGAAACCAACCTGCTGATGCAAATGAGAGCAAGTCATGCAGCTAATAACCTCATTACAAATAAAACTACTTCAAAGGAAAAGCAGGATTTTACTAGAGAGTCTTGTTATGATCTGCACCACAATTGTACCCTGATATCCTTGGTAGATGCTGTAGGTATAAAATAAGGACCCTGCCTCAGGAAGCACTGACCTATGGAGGAGAATGAAGACATGACAAGAGAAGAGGAGGCAAAAGTAGTAAGCACATGCCCAAATCTCCCTATATCAAATCTTGTAACTTTTAATTTGCAGTCTTTCAGCTTATTAATAATAAATGTGATTAGCTGTTCATTCACAGACAAGATGCCCACAAGATTCACATGAGGCAATCTACCAGAGTCATAAAGAACATATAGTTGACTTTGGCTTTAACCAGTATATCTGGAGTTTCCTTGTAAATATTATAGTGCTGACACTATCTACATTCATGGACAAAAATTTAACTCAATCAACAACAGAGAACAAGAAATACTCCAACACATGCAGATTTATAAGATTTCTAGATGGGAGTGTGAAGTCTATTGCAGACTGCTAACGTATTTGGACTTATTTCAGATTCATTCTCTCTGGGCTCACAGTGGTGGCCGAGATTGAAATGTTACAGAAAGATAATAAAATGTTTAAAACATTCTGTAGGAGAGAATATTTTCATGAAGTGCCCTCTGACAACTAGGTAACATGAGAGAAGACTCATTAAGAGCATTTTTCCTTTGCACCACAGCAGTCCCTCTGAAACTACAGCATGTGGTTAAACTCTAATCATAAGGTTTTTTCAAACATGACAGTTTAAACATGTCCAGGGGTGGTGACTCTATCCCCTCCCTGGGCAGCCTGTTCCATGACGAACTTTTTCCAGTAAGTTTTAACTCATGTCCAAGCTAAACTTCCCTGGTGCAACATTAAGCCGTTTCCTCTTGTCATATCACTTGCTCCCCCACCTCTCTACTACCTCCTTTTAGATATTTGCAGACAGCAATAAAGTCTCCCATGAACCTCCTTTTCTTCAGATTAGCCAGCCTCGGCACCCTCAGCTACTCCTCGCAAGGTATGTTCTCCAGATCCTTCACCAGCCTTGTCGCCCTTCTCAAGGCCATGGTGTAGCAGTGGACTTGGTAGAGCTAGGCTAATATTTGGACCAAATGATCTTGAAAGTCTTTTGCAGTCTAAATGATTCTATGATAGTAAAGATTTTTTTCAAACAATTCTGTGATCCATGATCTTCCCTTCAGATGAGGAATAAAAGACAAGAATGTGGCTTACTTGTTCTCCACCGAACTTCCTCTGTGCTCTCCAGCTCTAGGTCCCGTTTTAAAGACCATTGTCTTAATTTCTTCATTAAAGGAAATTGTGACTTTGGCAAAGGAAGTAGTGAAGATCTTTCCTCTTAACTTTAAAATCAAAGTTGAAAAGAAAGATCAAAGTTTTTAAAAGCATTCTAGCCATTTTCGAAAAGTAAGGCTCCTAAAGCAGTCTTGGTACCTGAAAGGTTCCATAAAACCTGCTGCTGAAATGTAGCCTATTAATTCACCAGCTTTCACAATGCCGTGAGGATGCTGAAGGACTGCTGAACTAATCAATTACTGCTTGTAATGGTCTCAGAGGAGCAGCTGCAGAAGTAAATTGAACATCACAGGGATCACAGGTGCTGGGATTTGAAGTCCATCTTCCATGCAAACATAAACATTTTGGGTCAGCATCTCACATAACACCCTTTCAGACAGCGTGGAAACAGACTTATCACAGGCGTTTTAGCCATTTCTTACTCTAACAACCTGGGCTTTTGGAAAGTCTTATCAGCAGAGCCAGTGTGTAGGGCAAACAAATCACTCTAAAAATCAATTAGGCTACATCTCAGTCCTGAGAGAATTATTTGTGCAGAAAAAGAACCACTGTAAGAACAAGCATTCTCAAACTGAATACCTTCTCTTTGCTTTCTGGCTCAGGTTTTTTTTTAACCCTATAGAAGAATAATATATTTTCTGCCACAATTCTATAATAAAACAACACAGCAGGCAGCGTATTTCTTGTATGTGTCATAGAAATCCAAAGGACCACTTAATTTTTTAACCAGCGAGTGGCTTATGCTAAATGATGAAACTATTTCAGAAATTATTACTCTTTTTTTTTTTATTTCAAGCAGAAAAGAAAAAGAGCTTTTGGAAGAAGAAAGCCTTGAAAACTGTTCTAAGCTTTGGTATCTTGCTCCTCAAGTGGTAAGTTCAGATAAAGTCTGAACTAGGAAGTCAGCTAGCATATCAAACCCTGCATTATTTAAAAAAATATTGCTGATATTACAGATGTAATTAATTTCTCAAAGGCCTAAATTATATTTACATGCAATTACACAGCACAGCTAAGATACACAAGACATATTCTATTGTTTCCCCAAGACTGCCAGTGATCGGGACTAACCTGGAGCCAAGTTCTCATATGAGACTGAACTTAGGTTTAGGGTTCTTATGCCTCATGCCCAAACAGATACCATAAATGATGGAAATGGGGCAAAGGCTGTAAATGAGCCATGAAAAGTGCTACACTCACACAAAGCAGAGTATGAGGAAGAAAACCAAATATTGTTGTCATGCAGGTTCTTCTTGTTACAGCTTTTGTAACTTGTCAGCATCATAATCCTGAATTTAAACTTCACTATTACAGAATCACAGAATGTTACAGGTTGGAAGGGACCTCGAAAGATCATCTAAGTCCAACCCTCCTGCTGGAGCAGGGTAAGCCTACAGTACTGTCTCAAGATGTCCTACATGGGGCTCAAACCCATGACCCCAGGAATTCAGAGTCCCATGCTCTACCAAGTGAGCCAGCCAGGTAGGAATAGGGAATTCTGCTTTTCCCTCCCAGCACCTGTAGATTGTTCAAGGGGAAAATAAGACAATTTTATCTCTTATTCCTGAGGCTGCACTCGAGTGTTCAGCAGCTGTCCCACTTCTCCCTCTGTTTTGCTGGGCTAGAACAAAGCAACACAGAGACAGATTTATCTGTAAAAAATTATTCCCCAAGAGCATTACTTTAAAATTATAATCAGTCTCGTGCCAGCACGAGGTAGGGTATGTGACTGGACTGGAAGGCCTAATGGGAGTTAGGAACAAAGTGGCAACTGCTTAACCAACACTGCAAAACAAGTGATTTGTAATATTTACATGACTCATTAAAACAGAATGAATTAGAGACTAGATGAGAGTAGGAAAGTGGAATGGAATTATTAAGGCAGCTTTACCTCGTTCATCTACATGCACTCACATCCCCACATCTAATCTAGAGCAACCTGAGGGCTGT
The DNA here is from genome assembly GCA_013400115.1 of Rhinopomastus cyanomelas. Lineage (NCBI taxonomy): Eukaryota > Metazoa > Chordata > Aves > Bucerotiformes > Rhinopomastidae > Rhinopomastus > Rhinopomastus cyanomelas. The sequence goes on from VXBP01010524.1 coordinate 131,711, forward strand.
CCTATAAATCTAGGATATTCTTAATACTCTCAGATACCTTTTCAAATATTCATGAAGAGGAGCTCTCCAAAGATTAATCTCACTTCAGGTAATTAGGTCTGATAATAGATCTTTCAGGTGTCTTAGGCTCACTGGAGCCAGATTCACCTGCTCTGTTTTCAACATTTATCCCAAGATACGATGACATGCTCTCTAGAAGCACCTGTTTGTTTCCACTAACTTTAGCATGAACTTTGACAACCAGCTAGGAGACAGACCTCTCCAATAGAGATCTAAATTTAGATCAGTGAATCTCTCCTAAATTGTGATCCTAACCCAGAGCATGCTGGGAGTAACATGATGCAGTGGAGGAGTTCAATGACACCGTTTGGCATTTCTTGTGTCAGCCACACACATGACCAATGGCTGTAGCTCAGCTGGCAACACTGACAACTTCACTTGCTGAGATGTGGTCTCTTGACTGTGAAAGCAAGCTGTTAATCATAAAATATTCTCCAGCTCCTCAGGTACGCAGGAAGACTAAGAGAGACAAACCCCTTTGGATTGTTTTGGTTGTCTCTTCTTCAGCACCCTGACATTTTAATGGAGCTGGCAGGAGACAATGTGGTCCATGGGCCAGAAATTGATCAACAGTTCACAGCACTGTGGGTTTTTTTTCTGCCAATCACATCCAAGCAGCTCCAGCTATCTATACTCTCAGCACTTATTAATTTCCCTCTCATGGGAATGTGGAGAATGAAGATAGATTGGGTAGCAGACAGAAGTTGATTATGGCTGAACAGCCAAGGTTTGGATTCTGAGCCCTGAGGCAGGGTATCATGCGTCCAGTTTGTTTTCACCTCTCTGCTTCTCTGTGGAGTTTTTCTTAGGGGATTTTGCAGCTGTCTTACTCTACGAGCTTTTAAAATATCCTGTTCTTCATGTTACACTCTTGCACATGCTGACAAAAGGAATGGCATTCGAACTGGACATTTTCCCCTTCAAAAAGGCTCACTGATTTCAAAACTGCCAAAGTACTTTCTCAATATCAGTTTGTTCTAATATACAATCAGAAATACTTCTCAGAGTCTTGTTTTACCTGGCACTTTAACAGATGGACTCAGTGCCATCTGCAGCCACCTTTCTTGGCACAGAAGAGAGTGTTGAACTTGGAGTGAAACAAGCTTGAGAAACTGTGCACTGCCCAGCCTCAAAATCCATTCCAAAAGAACTAATTTTTCTTATGAATCCTCAACATTCCTTAATTATGTTTTAGCCCTCCACACTCATCTGTCTACTGAATTAAATCCCAAACCTGTATAACTAAAAAGATAACAGTAAATATACACACAAATATACATGTATACATATTACAGAATCACAAAACATTAGGGATTGGAAGGGACCTTGAAAGATCATCCAGTCCAATCTCCCTGACACAGCTGGATCACCTAGATCAAGTCACATAGGAACATATCCAAGTGGGTTTTAAAATGTCTCCAGAGAAGGAGACTCCACAACCTCCCTGGCAGCCTGTTCTAGTGCTCTGTCACCTTCACTGTGAAGTAGTTCCTTCTCATATTGACGTGGAACCTTCTATGTTCCAGTTTACACCCATTACCCCTTGTCCTATCACTAGATGACATTGAGAAGAGCCTGGCTCCATCCTCCTGACACCCACTCTTCACATATTTATAGACATTAATGAGGTCGTCCCTCAATCTCCTCTTCTCCAAGCCAAAGAGAAACAGCTCTCCCAGCCTTTCCATCTTTGTGGCTTTGCATTGCACTCTCCAACATTTCCTTGTCCTTCTGAAACTGAGGGGCCCAAAACTGGACACAAGATTCCAGATGCAGTCTCAGCAGGCAAAAGTAGAGGGGAAGGAAGATCTTTCTCAATCTACTAACCACAACCCTTCTGATCCACCCCAGGATGCCATTGGCTCTCTTGGCCACAAAGGTACTTCACTGTCTCATGGTCATCCTGCTAGCCGCTAGGAACCTCAGGTACTTTTCTCATATGCTGCCCTCCAACAGGTCAGTCGCCAGTGTAAGCTGGTACCAGGGGTTGTTCTTGCCCGGATGCAAGACTCTGCACTTACCCTTGTTATACTTCATTACATTTCTCCCTGCCCAGTTCTCCAGCCTGTCCAGGTCCCACTGAATGACAGCACAGCCCAGCTTTGTGTCATCAGCAAACTTCCTGAGAGTGCTCTGTAATCCCTCATCCAAATCATTAAGGAATAGATTGAACAGAACTGGTCCCAGTACCAACCCTTGGGGCACTCCGCTAGGTGCAGGCCTCCAACTAGACTCTGTTTCATTGACCACTATTCTCTGGCTTCTATCCTGCAGCCAGTTCATGATCCCTCTTACTACCCTATGTCCTGAAATAAGTGCATAGGTGGCCTGTCTGGTTCTGAAATCTAGCTCATATTAGCAAACAAGATTCCTCATAGCCTTTCCTTCAGAAAAATTCTGGACCAGAACTTAATCCAGCAGAAACTGAAGCAAGACAAGTATAAAAGAATAAATTTGCACTTATGTCACAGCATTTACACAAATTTCAAGGCAAACATTAATTACAATTTTTCCTATTATACCTGAAGTACCCTGAAGGGTTCCTTGTGCTGAAGGAGACAGATTACAACTTACCTCATTCACTCAAGACACACATAGCCTGGTAGTAAGGACCTGGGGCACTGAAGAGACGACAACTTGACAAAATCCCAGCAATTAATATGGGTTCAGAAAACAAGCTCACACACCTCAGCTGTGTCATGATTTAGCAGCTGAGGTGATTTAGTAGCTCCAAGGCAGGCTGGCATTCCCTGCTGCTGCACGAGTGTCCAAGTGCACCAAACATGGAGATCATAGCCCACAAAAATCTGTATCATGTCAGCAGATCCATCCAAAAGGGAACCAAGCGGGATGGTCATCTTCAGAGCACTTGTTTTAATGAAAACTCAAAATTTGTGTATTCTTGCCTTACATTGTAAAAGGAGGGGGAAAATCCTTCTTCACTTGTAGTAATAATCTGAGTACATTTTCTAGAGTACTACATTTTCTAGAGTACATTGGGCAAAGCTATCACTGCTGAGCCTGAGTGAAGACCTATTGCCTTCGTGTTTGGGGCCAAAGAGGGGGTGGACAGGCTCTTTCACTTACTCCCTGTGATAGGACAAGGAGCAATGGGTGTAAGTTGCAGCAGAGGAGGTTCCGCCTCAACACAAGGGGGAACTTCTTTGCTGTGAGGGTCACAGAGCACTGGAACAGACTCCCCAGGGAGGTAGTGGAGTCTCCTTCTCTGGGGACTTTCAAGGCCCGCCCGGATGCGTTCCTCTGTGATCTGTGTTAGATAGTTTTGTCCTGCTCTGGCAGGGGGGTTGGACTCTATCTCTTGGGTCCCTTCCAACCCCTAACATCCTATGATCCTATGATCCTATGAAAGAAGAACATATGAGGCTGAGGACCTCATTATAGAGCTGGGTTCCCTCTGAGATGAGAGACATCTATAAAGACTGAGATTATGTTAAAAACAAACTAAATTCAATATCCAGATGCAACAATTCACAGTGAAATTCCTTACACAGACTCGGGGAATGCCCCGGTTTTGGAGGCTGCAAAGAAAGGCCATGGGAAATGCAGCTGGTGCAACCTTAATTCCCTCTCACCTGATAAATAGAATTAACTCCACAGACCGGTGGAGCACTAAAGCACTTCAATACTTTGTAGCCTGGTGTCAAAACAGACTGTCTTCAAAAAACAGAACAGAACAGCAGTTTTACTGAGTGTTCAGCGTAGCTAAAGGCTTATGTACAATCCCAATCGGCTTTTACAGTTTACAAAACAAGCCACAATAAAGAGTCTTCTACCCAGATTCTGCTGCAAATATGGAACAGCAATTCTTCACACCCAATTTTGGTTTGACAGTTAAATATTTTGTGAAATTTTGCCTTCAAATAATGATAGATAAGTTTCTAAAAATTGGCACATATGGTTAAAAGAATTTTTTCTTGCCTGTTTCCTATGCAATTGTTGTCTCATTCACAGGTGAAAGAGATGACAACGTACATTTCTACAACACAAAAGTTTACCATCTACTGACTGACCTCTAGTGGAAACAGGAGGTTTGGAGTATTTTGGAGTAATGATATTATTTTGGAATAATTTTGTAATTGGTATTGGATATTAGGAGGACAAGGGATTTGTGGAGTGCTAAAGTACATTAATTTGTATTATGTGCCTGGCTGTGTAAAAATACAAAGGAGTACACGTGGTTTTTCTTCTCAGATAGACTGCTGGAAATACACTGCTGGAATGGCAAGATGAAACCAGACCCCAGAAAACAACAATAGTGCCTGCAAAAAGTTCCTTGCAAAAGTGATGTTGAGGTACCACCAGAATGTATCCTGATGTGTTTTCTTTGCATTTTATTTTCTTGTCTGTGTGTTCCCTGATTTAACCGCTCCTGTGGAACAATTACTGGTTGGTACCTGAAGAAATAAGGGGTGAATGTACATGTGTGTATGAGACAAAAAACTTCACTCCATTTTGAAGGACCTAAAGGCACTTGAAAACTCACTCAACACTGCGAACGCTGGGCATATTTCTTTGCTACTTATTCATTTTGTTCGTGCCTGCTTGGCTGATTACTAACGAAATTTCACCTCCCTTGACTCGATTGGATTCCAGATACATCCTTGCAATTAAGCCTTTGTTTCTGTAGCACATGGCTGTGGATGGGTTTGAATTAGAACATAGTAGTGTCTGGAGGGCTTTGATTAAAAAATACAACAAAAATAAAATAGGAAAAAACAGTTTCTTGCAAAGAGGCCTTTTTTAGTCAGAACTCCCTGTTATTAGGGAAAATATCACTGGGTAATTTCTAAGGCTGCTGTATCTCAAACTTGCATTTAGCTTAGACAGGTCATTCTTGTTTCATTATCTGCTAACTTTTTGAAGCTTGGAGAAACAATCTTGTGCTGCTGTGTGATGGGATTAGGGGAAAGCCAGGGAGGCTGTGTATTGGAAATGGTTAGGAATGCTAGGACAACCCTGGAGTATGTAAACATCTGATTTAAAAGAGGAGGTGTGTTGTCTTCATGTACATGGAGTTGTTGTTATCCAACATCCTAGAAGATGTACACCTTCCAGCTCAGCTGTTTCTCTAAGCTGACTCAGTTTCTTCCCCTCCTACCACTTTCAATTACCAGAAACATCCTCTCTGATTCCCATTCCTCCCAATCAGCTTCACCATCCTGATATCATTATTCACATCCTCTCTTCCCCCACTTCCACTATTACACTTACACAGTTATGTGTTTCCACATTTAATGCAAAAGATATAACAAGATCACTGTGGGAAGGAACACAGAGCAAAAGTACTGACTGATGTTTTATTAGGCTTCACAAACACATTCATTATGGGATTAAAATCAAGATAGCTCCCACCTGGAAGATGGATGGCTCCACTGAGAAGTTGGGTGAGACATACTATGATTTTTGATTCATTTACTTCAACACATTTTGCTTTACACTTTTTGATCACATTTGTAAGTGGAGTCTAAGAGTTGTTTTGGTTTACTCTTAAAACTTTTTGTAGCTGATGTACTTTTACACTGAAAGCAATACAGAAGAATACTGCAGCTCATTCACTGAGGATCTCGTGATTAGATATTGTACCACAGACGCTGATAAATGCTGTTTGATAAGGAGAATAAACTGCTTTTGTTGTGTTGAGTTTCCTGAAGAGATTCTATACATCTTCTGGAATTGTGATCACATTTCTGATAGTTCCTCCACGTTTGTTTGTTTTTTTCATATTGGCTGACCTTCCTATTAGCAATAGGGTGAAGCTGTAAAGACTAAAACATCCCCGTTTTTAGTAGTGCTGAACCACCTAGTTTAGTACTAAATGGGTACCCCAATGCAGATGCCAGGTCTGCAGTACAGTCATGTCAATTATTGCTCGGACTCAATGATCTAGAAGGTCTTTTTCAACCACAATGATTCTGCAATCTGTAAAAACTCTGCCACTTTCTAGAAGAACACACAAAAATACCGATTTAGGCAACACCACCTTCGAGGTTATTGATGTAACATTGCAAGTTCATCTAACTCAGCTTTAACAGTGGAAAGGCAGCTTGGAATTATGGAGTCACACAGGTGTAGGGATTTTTAAGTTTCCAAAGAGTAACAGAAGCCCTGAAAACCTTCCAGGCAAAGTGATTTCTCACTGAACTTGCAGAAATTAAATTACAAACCTACGTAAGAGCAATATGTAGAATGGAAAATTGATAGACAGGGATTTATTAAAACAGCTTTGAAGACACTAGTTATTTTTCCTCTACATTTTCTCAGATAGTAAACAATGAAATTGAAACATTCCTATAATTTAGGGCAATCCTCTCTTTCTCTGATTTGCTTCCAGATAGTTCTACATATTTTTCTAAAAATACTAAAAACACATCTCTAATTTCCTTAGTAGAATGTGCGTCCTACGATCAGAAAGACAACGCCAAATCAGTCGGTTAAGGACTTGGCAGCTGATCGTAACATTTTTTCCCTCTCTTCTTAGGCTATCAAAGCCTGGCTGTCTTTAAGAACCTCTGACCTGGTTACAACTTCGCATCCGCTTTGTTTCTTATGAAAAATGCAAATATTTTATACTTCTAGCACACGTGCTATTGTTTCATACAAAAATGAACAGCTCAGCACATGGCTTAGTACTGATGTCAGCTTTGCCTTTGCCCCGCTTCCTAGTCAAACATCCTCAGCCTATGCGTGACATCAATACATAGTTACTCTAGGAAATTTATTTTGGAACAGAATATCCTCCATAATTTTCCACTGTGTCAGTAGTGTCCTAATATGGACTCGGCGGAGATTTAAAATCCGTGTTTTCTTCTGTAAGACTCATGTGTCACATTTCTCACTCTTCCGTGGTACTGCAGAAGAATGTATGGACATTTTGCTTCACTTTAGTATTTGGGACTGTATATGGAAATAAGGAGATGCAGCCCAACGTACTGGTTCGGTTACAATGAATACAACATCAGGAGCATAATCCCTCCTGTACAAAACAGGTTCCCTAAAACTTTAAGTACTGCATGCAGCAACATTGTTCCACTGCAATGGGAAGTACCAAATTTAATGAAACAGGAGATTTGTGAGACTTTAGTTTTCACTAAATCCTTTTCTAGCCCCTGTATTCTTTTATTATTTTTAAAATTCCTAATCTGAGCTTTAGATAGATGGCTTAATCATTCTTCATAGAAAACCCAGTCTCCAATCCTATTTGCCTAAAAACCCGAAGGATTACAAACTGTAAGATTAGCACTCTAGAGATTGTTCTTTCTTCTACTTACGTATCAGTCTTGAAAGCTGTTCAACAGACTGCAGGCAATTTTAAGATGGAGATTAGCTCCTTATAGGAAAAAATATGAAAAAGCATACCAGACTTTTTTAGAATCATTTGGGTTTTCTACTGTCAACTCTGCTGTGTTCCACAGGCAGAAAGTGTTAGACTGTGCGGTGCTAAGTATAAAGAGGCTTTGAGAAGAAAACATAGGCACTATTTTAAACTTTCAAATACGATTCAGAAAAGGTCTTTGATAAATAAACATTTACCCCAGGAAGGTTTTAACTGGTCATATCGTAAATATTGTGAACAAATACACTGTGTTGCTCTGTTTGTTTGCTTTTGCTGTTTACATTTATAATGGACTGAAATTAAAGTAGAGGGAGTACTGGGCACCTCTTCAGTTTTAACAAAAACATTTAATTCCATGAAAGCAAGAATTTGCAAGTTTCAAACCCAATAATGATTTATTTATTTATATCACTGCCTCAGAATTTCTAAGTAAGATTAAACATAACTGGATATTTAAACCAATATGAAAAATATCAGGGGTTAGAATTATTAAAGGAACTAAACCAGGGCTGACTGGTATGGTGGGGTCCATTAGAACAAGGAAGTTTTGTTTGTTAGAATGTTCTTCCATTTTCTGATGTTTTTGTTTCCCCTTCCTTACACTTTCAGAGTCAGCCCTAGTGATGTGCAAGATGTTAAACCAGTCAAACCCCTGGCATGAGCCAGCCTGGACATCCCCCAGACAGGCTTCTCTAACAGATGAAGCATTTCATTACCTTGGCACGGTAATGAAAGACAAGACAAGATACAAAAAGATCAAAAGGGGTCCCTATCTGCCTCTCATATCACCTATTGGATGTGATACAGCCCTGTTCAGATGAACTAGCTGTTGAGACTGCCATCACCTCCTGAACTTTCAATTGCATGCCCTCATTTGAGCATCATCTGCTTTTTCATGCTACTGTTCTCTTTGTCCAACTTTTTTCTTCTCTCCAAGCTCACAGTGAATGTGGGTGCCATCAGTGGTGTTGCAGATGAAGTGGCCAGGTCATTCTTGCTGGTCACCGTTTGCTGAGTTCAATGTTATTAGAAGTCCAGTAAAACTATGGATTCACACACATGTTTCTACATTTATAGGTATAAAACTTACATTTTTTTAAAGAGTCTCTTGAACAGAAGAAGAGAACTCAAGTCATAGATCATAAAAGTCATGGAAAGGCACTGGTTGGAATGGACCTCAACAAACATGTAGTCCAATCCCTCTGCCATGGACAGGATCATCTCTCATCAGACCAGGTTGCCAAAGGCCCTGTCCAACCTGGCCTTGAACACTGTCAGGGTAGTCCTTTCGTGTTTGTTTTTTTTTTAATAAAACTTTTTCTGAATGTATTTAAAAGCTCTGAAGTGAAATATGGCGGAAAAGAACATCTATATAAACAAGGTTTTATGTTAGAGAGCTCATTGTATTTTTGCCTTTTAGAGACCTCAGTTTTGTACTTTATGCCTAGACAAAGGAGGAATTTTGGCGCCGGATTTTTCGGCGTCGGATTTTTCCTCTGTATGTCTAGAATTGTTTCACAGAAAATTAGGGATTAATTACATTTTAAGGGTTCTCACGATACATTTTGGGTCTGTCATAGGCTGAGCTGCACTGGAATCCAATGGTTTCAGACAGTCTTTTCCTCAGGAGGAACCACATACTCCCAGGGAGTAGAAAAATAATGTCGGGCTCCTGCTTGCATTGTTCATCCTCTGCATGAGTCTCACAGAATCTCGCAGAATCTCTAGTTGGAAAAGATCTCTGGGATCATCAAGTCCAACCACCTACCCTACCTTACAAGTTCACCCCTAAAACAGATCCCTCAACACCTCATCCAAACAATCTTTAAATACATCCAGGGATGGTGACTCAACCACCTCCCTGGGAAGCCCTTTACAGTGCTTGATCATCCTTTCTGTGAAAAATGTTTTCCTAATATCATAGAATCATAGAATCATAGAATCATTACGGATCGGAAGGGACCTCGAAAGATCATCTAGTCCAATCCGCCTGCAACAGCAGGATCAAATATCTAGTCTAAACCTACCCTGTTGTAACTTGAACCCATTCCCTCTTGTTCTATCACTAATTGCTTGTGAGAAGAGACCAGGACCAACCTCTCAACAACGTCCTTTCAGGTAGCTGGAGAGAGTGATGAGGTCTCCTTTCAGTCTCCTCTTCTTCAAAGTAAAGAGCCCCAGCTCTTTCAGTCTTTCCTCATAAGATTTATTGTCCAGGCCCTTCACCAGCTTAGTTGCCCTCCTCTGCACCTGCTCTGGCACCCCCACATCTCTCCTGTATTGAGGTGCCCAAAACCAGACACAACACTCAAGATGTGGCCTCACCAGTGCCAAATACAGGGGGATGATCCAGGGGGTGGTGGGGGAAAGGAAAAGGACCGCAAAGAAATATTATTTTAGGGTTAGGGGGATTATAACCTCCCTACTCCTCCTGGCCACATTATTTCTAATATAACCCAGGATGCCATTGGCCTTCTTGGCCACCTGGGNACAGTGCTTGATCATCCTTTCTGTGAAAAATGTTTTCCTAATATCATAGAATCATAGAATCATAGAATCATTACGGATCGGAAGGGACCTCGAAAGATCATCTAGTCCAATCCGCCTGCAACAGCAGGATCAAATATCTAGTCTAAACCTACCCTGTTGTAACTTGAACCCATTCCCTCTTGTTCTATCACTAATTGCTTGTGAGAAGAGACCAGGACCAACCTCTCAACAACGTCCTTTCAGGTAGCTGGAGAGAGTGATGAGGTCTCCTTTCAGTCTCCTCTTCTTCAAAGTAAAGAGCCCCAGCTCTTTCAGTCTTTCCTCATAAGATTTATTGTCCAGGCCCTTCACCAGCTTAGCTGTCCTCCTCTGCACCTGCTCTGGCACCCCCACATCTCTCCTGTATTGAGGTGCCCAAAACCAGACACAACACTCAAGATGTGGCCTCACCAGTGCCAAATACAGGGGGATGATCCAGGGGGTGGTGGGGGAAAGGAAAAGGACCGCAAAGAAATATTATTTTAGGGTTAGGGGGATTATAACCTCCCTACTCCTCCTGGCCACATTATTTCTAATATAACCCAGGATGCCATTGGCCTTCTTGGCCACCTGGGCACAGTCCCAGCTATTGACAGAATTACAGGTTGGGCAATAGCAAGAACAACAAAAGAGAAGTAAGAATACAATTGACTTTCTTTTCTCTTAAAGTACATATGTGAGATATGGTGTCAGTCAACTGCTGCACAATCTATCACAGAAACACCCCTACCAGTTATTGGCAAAACAACTGGGGAGCCGAGGAGCAGCTCACGACTGTTTCTTCAGCTGCAAAGTCTGAATATCTCCAAATAGCCCTTCAATCAATAACAGATGTTTATTCTGTGTGACAATTAAAATCCATATTTCCAAACAGAATAGATTTCCATCTCCTGCTAAAAGCAAAGAGCAAAAAAAATGGACCTCTGTAATTCTTTTATCCCAAGTGCTACTCTGCATCTGTTAAATGCCAGAAATATTTACTAGATTTTACTAACCAAATGGACATAGTCCTTTTGAATTACGTCTATTTTTATTAGCCTGTAACATGAAGGGAAATTCTTAGACTAATCCATAAGCTCTCAGCAATCTCTTATTACATTAAGTATGATTAATTCAGTTAGCTCCTCTTTATTAATTTATCCAACTACATTAATCAACTTTTTATTAATAGAAAAGGTTACCAGAATAATTTTTTTTTTCAAGAGAAAGGTCACTGAGACCAAGACCATAATTATGTTTACCCAGATACAATTTTGTTCAACAAAATATTTGGATAGTTTAATCAAAATGCAAATTATACCGCTAGCAAGCAAAAAAGACAGTGCTTAATAGATAAATGCTCCAGGATTGCATAGATTTTGCTGCTAGCAATTTATTTTGGAAGATCTCACTCTTAAAGTTCAATCACATAAATCATGGATTGGGTTGCTATGTTCTCTTTAAAAGGGCATCTCATGTATGGGAGGAAATCCTCCCAAAGCTTTTGTGCTTGTCTTGCCAAACACATGGCCCATGGTTCCACCAGACTTTGACCAAACACTATCTTTCTTGGAATTTCTCTTTCTGGTGATGCCATAGCATAAAGATATAGTAGAAATTATGAGCATGTCCTTACCCAGAAACTGCTGGTTTCTTTGCTGCAGGGGGGCGAGGTTGCTGTCTAATCCATGGAGTGTAGGTGATGATTTGTCACCCACGGGTTCCCTGGTGATGCTGTCACTGCAACTACACATTACAGCTCTACATCATCATCTCAGACTCTGTTCTTCACTACCTATGACCTTGACTTTGTCTTCCACTCCCTGTTTGATCTTCCCTGTGTAACCACACTGTGGCATTGACAACAACCCAATTATTTGTATGTCACTACACAGTGCATCTCTTGTCAGGCAGGTTCCTGTCCATCAGCACATCACAGTGACAGAATTTGGGTTCCTGCAGTTATCTCTCCTGCAGAAATCAGTTCCACATGACTAATTTAACATACTTGTCTTCTTTCTATTTATTTTGGTAAGAAATACACAAAGAAATCGGGGAGGCAATACAGATTTTTTTACATATTTTCTTCATTTTCTCTCCAAGCCCTCCAGGCTTTCAAATGTTTGAGGAGTGAGGTTATGCTTGAGAGCAGAGCAATGTCTTCCCAGCTTCTGGGCTCTTCTGTTTTAAACCTGAATTTTGGAACCTTAAAACATCATCCAAAGTATCTTCATAATCTACACAGACAGTTCGTAATAGTGGGGACATCCTAGAAAGACAACGTCTAGAATCATAGAATGATATGGTTGAAAGAGGCCTCCAAAACTCATGTAGTCCAACTGCTCTGCAACATGCAGGGACAACTCACCTACCAACTCTGCAATAATAGTTCGGCTAACCGCTAAGCCAAGCATCAAAGAGCAAAACTTGATTCCTGCAGTTCTGTGTCACTTGAAGAGTAACAGTCAGGAAAAACATAGTTTGCTTTGGGGCATCTACAAGTTACCTACAACACGATGAGCCAGATCAACTTCCATCTTGCTCTTGAGCCCAGCTAAGAACTACAAACTTGTTATTCCTCTGGCTCTTCTGTTAAGCCTTATCCAATTGACATGCTCAAAGTGCATCTCCTGGGTTGGAGCTTGCAAGGGAAAGACACAGAGTAGTATGCTTGTATGGACTGGCTTTATTGCCAGCATCCATATCTCTACATTTCTGTCCTTTCACCCTTGTCGACTCCTTCTTCTGTCTCGTGATTTGGTTGGACTAGATGACCTTTCTAAGCTCCTTCCAACCCTTAATATTCTGCGATCTCTTTACTACACTTATGAATCGCTTCAGAAACTACTCAACTTCAACAGACTACTTAGATATGTCTTCGGACAGGGAATGATGTCAAGGACGATTAAAAGTTGAGGAAATTTTCCTTCAGTGGAGAACCTGTCTTCCTGCTACTGCTCCACCATCTGTCTAGGTATTTAGTTAATCATACATGGGAAAGGGAGCTGAACTCAATCCCTTCTCCTCCACAGGCTCTCCATTACCAGTCTGGAGTTACTACCCCCAAGCTGCTAGGAAGTCAGTCCATGCAAGGAAGATTTTTGTAAGTAAATGGAGCTTAACAAGCATAATCTCAAAAATACAAGTAGCTTCATTGGAGCCAGGGATTTGAATCTACTTAGGCAGAGGTTCAGTTACAAAGTCTCTGGTAAGCACCTTCCATATGGTGCTCTTGGGGAACACTTTACAATTAATTCAGCCTCTGTTGAATTTCATTGTGATTCTTTGAAATTGGTAAAACTGGCCTGAAACGGGAGAGCAAGAGAGGCCAAGGTACTACTCGTTTGTGCAGAGAAATTTTAGCTCATGTAAAGAGTCTAGATGACACAGGAATATTTAGGTTATTCCTTAAATAAATGATGTTTACTATTGAGTTCCCACGAGTAAAAACACATTTAATATGCTGGGTAACTTCATAGTCAACATTTCTGCTCCTGGGGAGTGTATTTACATCTCAGTAACGTAATTTCAAACCACCATGAATTTCAGATGTCTTTAGTCATCTCATGCTCCTCAAGATTACTTGTAACAAAAACTAGATTTTACTTGAAAAAGAAGCAAAATTGATTCTAATGCTCTTTCACATGTTTGGCGCAGCCCTAGAATGCTGAGGTTAAACTTGGCTACTTTATTTTATCATTGTGACACTTTGTGGCCGTTCTTAATTCATCATCTCTAATGGGGTGTATGTGTTGCTGTCACATTTCGTGTTCCGCCCCTCTGAGACTGTCCATGGTTTAAAGGGATCGCCTGAAAAATAGATCAGAGGATCCACACCCTGAAAGATCTTTTTCAAGTTTGTTTCAAAATTCTGCACCTGAAAGGATTGAGAAATTCTTGTCTTTGATGTTTCAAGTTCTTCTGACACTTTCTTCTTATTAAATAGACTGAAGGATACAGAGAATGATTAATTGTACTAACGGGTACAAAGAATGTTTAATTTACATAGATATCAAACACCTTATATGCACCTGACACTGAATTGGTTTAAGAATGAGACCCAGCAAATCTCCTAATGGTTTCAAGAGATTTGTATGAAAAATTCTTCCAATTAAAATTTTCCAAATCAATACAAAAAAGCCCCCACTGTTTTATCACTAAAATGTCTTTGACCACATTTGTATTTAACTTATTTTATTTCTTTCAATAAAGCTTTATAAACCAAAAAAGTTGGATTTCAGAGAACAACAGCAGTAGGAAAGAACTTACTGTTTAATGTTAGTAAGTTTAGATTGGATGTTAGGAAAACTTCATGGAAAAGGTCATCCGGCCTTGGAACAGGCTGCCCAGGGTGGGTTGAATTGCCAGCCCTTGATGTTGTTTAAAAGTTGTGTCGATCTGGTGCTCGATAACATGTTTTAGCAGTGGGCTTGGTAGAGTTCAGTTAATGGTTGGACTCAATGATCTTGAAGGTCTTTCCAGCCTAAACAATTCTATGATTCTAAGTAATCTTGCAGCTTAAGTGGTTTTTTCTAATACTTAATGCAATTACAAGATCAGTCTATTGCTAGGCTGCTACAACAGTGTCACACACTGGGAGAAATAATTTGTCTTGTTATAAAATGGTAACATTCCTACAATTCTTCACATCATTCATGATGTAGGCTGACATTTCCCACGACCTTGAGAACAAAAACTTCATGTAAAAACTGCAGTGACAGAGCACTCACAGGGGCAGCATGTGGGAAGGGTGTCTACTATCATCATGTATCTGGGGGCACGTAACCTGGTTGACCACATATTGAATATTACCATGACTAGAAGAAAAATTACCACCGGTATTCACACCCAAAACTGGTGTGGAAGGCAGCATCACTTGCAAGGGACAAGAATAAATGAATAAGAGCTATCAAAACCAATGCCTGGGCATAAACTTTTCCCTGGATGGTAGGAAAGGATGTTCAAATTAACACAAATCTAGCCTGCAAATATTTGAGCAAACCTAGGGAAGGAAAACGTGACCTGTATTTATAACGTATTTTTAAAAATGGTACAATTTAACACAATTATTGCTTTTTAAGGATGAGGACAGCAATTTGCAGTCAGTACAGAATGCTCTCTCCTGTCACACGCATTATTTGCTCCTGATTTGCACTATTATTGTGGCAAAAGATGCATCATCATTATTACAGCTATCACTTATAGAACGGGATGGGACAGAAATTGGCCTCTTTTATAAATGTCCTATTACTAACAATTCTGGGTTTAGTTTTAGGAGGGTTCGTCTACCTGATAGATTTAACTAATTTCAGTTGAAAGCGATGAAAATCGGGGACTGCACATGAACCTGGAATGAGCACCTGGCATATGAAACACATTTGCCAAGTCTCCTCACTGAAGTATCACCTTTGTTAAGGATTATTCATGAGAACTTTGTAGGATTGCTGAAACTCTCCTTTGCAACATAAATCCAGGAAGGAAACTGCAGTCAGGCACAGCAATTTGCAGCATATGGACAATTCTGGAATACATCTACTCTAACTGAACTTATTCTGCCATGTCTAAAACTTTCCTAGTTTGAATTCACAAATGGAAGCTTTACTTATCTATTTATGTGATGAACAGGTGATTTTTTAATTTTTATGTTAAGCAATTGCAGTTTTCTTTTTCCCTTTATTATTTTGGTTTTTTCTATTTTTTCCTAAGAAACAAAGCTTTCTACTCTACTTCAAAGTCTTTCCTTAATATAAAAGAGACTTTTCAGAAATTCTGCTCAGGGATTATAAGCATCTAAGAAGGATTTTTGTCTGCTCTAGAAAGAAGAGATGCAGGTATCTGCTCCTTTCCTTTCTGTGGTTGTGTGTAGGATGAATTAATATGTATCCAGCACTCGGGACCCAGTTTTTTATCCCTTATTCCTGATGCTTCCCATCTCTGTGCCATTTTCATTGCTCCTCCACCCCCGCTGGCTCAAGGGAGGATTAAGCAGACTCCACCAGGGATGAGAAGGAAAAGAAAGAAATCCATCCCAGATGAAGCTAATGGCAAAATTCCTGTTACCTCCCAGTGGCAGCCAAGATTTCATTGGCAGCATTTTGCCAAGCTCTCCCCAAGTCATCAGGCACAATCCATGTGTTTTGAATTTCTCTAAACTAACACACAGGTTGGTCTACACTCTCATAGTACTGAGGAAAACTCAAAGCATAATGTTAGACCATAAATCATTTCAGGCCCAAATTCTCCTCTGATTTATGCATATTTCCGGTAAAAAGCCATTAAAGTGCTGCTTGGTCCAAAATATTAGCTGTGCTGGAAAGACCAGTGACAAGGTTGAGCTTTGCACATGAGTTGCTTGAGCCAATGTTGTGTTTTGCCACCTAGACAAGCATAAGGATTCAAAAGAAAGCCAAATCAAGGCATAGCTCTTAAAAGTGCACCAGGCTTTCCAGCAAGACATATCTCTCATTATTCTTGCACCACAAGAGGACAGAGAACTGGTAGAGCTGACTGACGAGTTAAGCAAGGATATTTAAAATGGACACTTCTCCTATTTTGTTTGGAATCCCTTCACAGCCAATGCACTGTTATATCTCAAATTGTGAAGAGAAATAGAATTGTTGGTGTGAAACAACCTTTTTCTGCCTTTGATAATCAGTTCTGAATGACTGTTCCTCCCAAGACTTAGCAACAGGTTTTCATGCTTCTTCACAGCTTCTGATTCATTGAATTACAAGATTAGCCCCTAAATGAGAAGCTTGAGCTTTCAAAAAAAACATGTGTGAAGAGCCTTCAAATCTGAATGTAAACATTTTAGTCACAAGACCACTGGTAAGATTCAGCTTCATTACCCAAATGCTTCTGTAACCCAGAACTTTTATTTAGGAAAGTTGTGAGAATACAAAATAAAATCTCTCCAGAACAGTGCATCCCATAACTAAAACTGTGCAATGGCATATTTCCGGGGCTCACAGAAGAAAACACACACCCTTGTTTATTCAATAAGAAACAATAATTGATTTGACTCATTCTTGTCACCTGCTAGGAGGTTTCAGACCTGTCTCAGGGTCCCTCACAGAATCCCAAAAGGTTTCCTGCACAACAGTTGTGTTGCACAGGCACATTCCTCATCCCCATAGAACAAATGCAAACTGGTCCAACAGACCTGAAAAAGCAGTGGTACGCTCAAGGTGAAGTCCATGACTTATGTCCTTGCCCTTGCTTGCTTTTACTTTCTGCATCAATAATAAATTCTTGTAACCCCTACAGTCTTGTAGAACCTTAACATTTTCATACTGATACCGCAGCAGTTATTAGAAGGTGGACAGCAGGATGACCATGAGCCAGCAGTGTGCTCTTGTGGCCAAGAAGGCCAAGGGCATCTTGGGATGGATCAGAACAGGGGTGGTCAGCAGATTGAGAGAGGTTCTTCTCCCCCTCTACTCTCCCCTGGTGAGAACATATCTGAAGTATTGTGTCCAGTTCTGGGTCCCTCAGTTCAAGAAGGACACGGAGCCGCTGGAGGGAGTCCAGCACAGAGCCACAAGGTTGATGAAGGAAGTGGAACATCTCCCTCATGAGGAAAAGCTGAGGGAGCTGGGTCTCTAGTTTTGAAGAAAGGAGACTGAGGGGTGACCTCCTTAATGTTTATAAATATGTAAAGGGTGGGTGTCAAGAGAATGGAGCGAAGCTCTTCTCAGTGTTGTCTAATGATAGGACAAGGGGCAATGGGTATAAGCTGGTACACAAGAGGTTCCACATAAATATGAAAAGGAACTTCTTCACAGTGGAACGGGCTGCCCAGGAAGGTTGTGGAATCTCCTTCAGTGAAGAGGTTTAAAACCCATCTGGATGTGTTCCTGTGCAACTTGATCTAGGTGATCCTGCTGTGGCAGGGGGATTGGACTCAATGGTCTTTCAGGGTCCCTTCCAATCCCTAATGTTCTGTGGTTCTGTGGGTAGATTTAGGTTAGACATCAGGAAAAAGTTCTGATTTCAGCATAGAGAGACAGACAAAATGATGTGATCCTCAAAAATATTTGTTATTTTATCCAGTCTACTGTAAAACCTAATCTACCAAAATCAAAACCCAAAACTTCACTGGACACGCGTCCTGACCTATCTGAGGTGTTTGATAACCTGCATTTTTGACCTGCTTCAGTCTCTTTGGGCACTACCTGCTGGGTTTCCAGCCCTGGACCATAATCCTTGCTGATAGGTTGAGGGGTGATGGTTTTAAGTTGGAAAACAGGAGGTTTAGGTTATACATCAGGAAAAAGTTCTTTCTTCTGAGGGTGGTGGATCTCTGGAACAGGCTGCCTGGGAGGTGGTGAAAGACCCATCCCTGGAGATATTCAAGGTCAGGCTGGATGGGGCTCTGGGCAACCTGTTCTAGTTAGAGATGTCCTTACTTGTTATAGGGGAGTTGGATTAGATGACCTTTGGAAGTCCCTTTCAATTCTATGATTCTATGAATTCCCTTTTACCTTTAACCTATTGCCAGCAGCAATGACAAAAAACCTGCACCTTAGTAAAACACCTTTGTGCCTCTTTCAAATCTTGGCCCTCGTGTTCTGATGAAGCCATGATATAGCTTTCTGCTGCTTCTTACTTGGCCCTCATCCATCAGATTGATGCATTCATTAAGGAAATCTTCCTTTTACTGCCCAGATGATGAGCAGGCATCATAAAACTGTTATATTTGACAATTCTTATTACAGGTTTTACATGGTGGCTACATTTCTGTTACAGAAAAGATTCAGAAGACTCTTCCTGATGTATAATCTTCCTGACTAGAGGAAGAATATAATTAAAGTGGTTTTTCTAGAAGTCTTCTGCTTTGTTCAAAGATGAGGCCATATCTCATTATTTGCATTCCCTTAGCTTCACAGTAAGAGCACATGAAGTGAAATGGGCTGCAAATATCTTTACAATTAGTTTACAATTATCTGATCGTGCCAACAAATGCACGCTTAGCCTTCAAGCA
This sequence comes from Rhinopomastus cyanomelas, assembly GCA_013400115.1. Classification (NCBI taxonomy): domain Eukaryota; kingdom Metazoa; phylum Chordata; class Aves; order Bucerotiformes; family Rhinopomastidae; genus Rhinopomastus; species Rhinopomastus cyanomelas. The sequence continues at coordinate 150,616 of VXBP01010524.1, forward strand.
GTAAAAGCAATGACGCGCGTTTCTAGCTGTGATCGTGTGCAGGCAAAAGCAAGAATTAAACTTTAAAAGCCGAACTGAGTCTCCTTTGAAAATCAAGGGTTTAACTCTCCTAAAAAAACCCCCCAAATAACAACAAAAAAATGTTTCAAGATATTTTAGGATGAACTAAATACACTTCTTTCATTTTCAGTGCAATTCAATAAATTTTTTTTGTGTCTGAGAACTCTGCATTTAGTGGTGATGGAGAAATTTCTAGTTAAAAATGCTCAGAGCTGTACCTTAGACACCTGGAAACCCCATAGCTTACCCTTGCCACAGACAAGGAATATTGCCCATCTGCATATTAGAGGCGTTGGCCAAGTTCTTGGGAAGTATGTAAAGAAGAAAGGACCTTGAATGGCTGTTGTGCCTTAGCTCCTTCTGCAGCACTGATCGTTTGGGATCTTTCATGGGCTGTCTGCAGGTGGGATAAACGTTGTCTGTCTCATGGGAATCTTTGCGTATGTTGGAATAAGGACTGAACATACAGTTAAGTTGTAGTTTTCCATACTTTCTAATGCTTATGTCTCAGCACTTCAGAGGAAGGTAAAAAAAGTCAAATATCCACAGTCCTTAAGCATCATCATATAGTTAGAAGTACCTCCCCACATACTGACAGTTTACAAATGTGGAAATATCTGATTTGGTCACCACAGTGGCACCAAGACAGAACAGTTCTCAGTCCCATCCATTACTGCCCATCTGTATCATTGAGCATCTCCCCACATGTGTCTGACTTATCTGTGAACAAATGCTCCATCCACTATAAGCCATGTGGGTCCACAATCCTGTCATTTAACACTACATGACTCAGTTTTCTCTATCACTGCAGCAAAATGTCTTGAAATGAAAGTGGGCAAGTGTAGATGTTCTTTTTTGGTTCAAATAGTGATCATATTAATATATTCATCTGTATTTTAAACTGTTAATAAAAGGCATCTTTGTAGGAAGTTTCATACGGATTTTTGTTAGTGTCTTATGTCTAAGAGAGAGAACATTGTCTAATGCCTTGACACATTCTGGTTCTGGTAAGATGAGTAAGTGCAAGTAAAACCTAGCTTAAAAATTCCAAACCTTAGGAGATAAACATTTCTGTGTAATGACGTACAGATTTTCCCTCAGGTGCGTGTTTGGGTGCACCAGATACTACGTGGCTAACAAAACCAGATTAAAATTGTATTTCTTTACCTGTTGTCCTAAAATCCCCCACATAGTTGCACTGTAAAAATTTCGTTATACTCAAAATCCAGTCTCCTAGGCAGACAGAAGGACTCAAAAACTTGCAGCTCATGATTTCTTCGTGGCAGTCAAAGAGCAGTGCTGGGTAATGAATTATTCTGTGAATCAGCAGAGTAAGGAAAGCTAGGGCTCACAGCAAGACACAGCTAATGAAAACCTCTCACCTCTGACAGCCACCTTTGGAGATCTGACATCCCCAAACTCATTTGGCAGACAATCCTGTCCCGTCTTCCAGTAACAGCCATTGAGCAGACATTTCCCTGCCACCCCAGATAAAATGTAGACCCTCAGTTTCATTTAGTCATTCCTTCTTCACCAAGGTCTGTTTCAACACATTTTTAAGAGTTCCTGCAGCAAAGCCAGGGTCTGGGAAAGAGAAGAGAAGCTTCTTACACTGAGCCATAAAATAATTTATGTTGGAAAAGACCTTCAAGATGATCAAGTCCAACCATTAACCCAACTGTCTCAAGGCTACTGCTAAACCATGTCCCTAAGCTCCAGATCTCCCCAACTCTGAAACACAACGAGAGACGGCGATTCAACCCTGTCTCTGGGCAGCCTGTTCCAATACACTCTTTCCAGTTCATTAAAATCTTACAAGATTTTCATCTTTAATGTGAAGACTGTCGTACACCTGATATAATTCTACTAGTCTGAAAGAAAAGGTATTTTAAGGTATATTAGTATATATATATTTCAACCTGATTTTTCAGGTATATTAGTAATATATATTTCAACCTGATTTTTCTATAGTTTGTTTTTGTTTTGTTGTTGAGGGATAAAAAGACACAGAGCACAGCGGAAATGCGATCATTATCTCCAGAGATCAGGACAGGGATAATTGGTGCCAGTCGGGAAAGATTAAATGTGATGACCAGATGTTAAGTGCACGGTCATAGAAGTGGGTGCATAGGCAAATAGGCATTGGTAGTCATTGTTCTAAAGGTCTTTATACTGCTAAAAGTAGGGTACTGGTACGAAATGTTACATGTCTCATGGAAAGCAAAAATTATGTATTGTTTGAGAGGGTGTCATGACAGTTAATAGGTCATATTATGACAGGTAATAATAGGTCAATCATAGAATCATGGAATAATTAGGGATTGGAAGGGACCTTGAAAGATCATCCAGTCCAATCTCCCTGCAACAGCAGGATCACCTAGACCAAGTCACACAGGAACTCATCCAGGCGGGTTTTAAATGTCTCCAGAGATGGACACTCCACAACTCCCCTGGGCAGCCTCTTCCAGTGCTCTGTCACCCTCACTGTGAAGAAGTTCCTTCTGATATTTATATGGAACCTCCTATGTTCCAGCTTACAACCATTGCCCCTCGTCCTAATATTAGATGACATCGAGAAGAGCCTTATTCCATCCTCCTGACACTCACCCCTCACATATTTATAGGCATTAATGAGGTCAGCCCTCAGTTTCCTCTTCTCCAAGCTAAAGAGACCCAGCTCCCTCAGCCTCTCCTCATCAGGGAGGTGCTCCACTTCCTTCATCATCTACGTTGCTCTATGCTACTCCAGCAGCTCCACATCCCTCTTGAACTGAGGGGCCCAGAACTGGACACAATACACCAGATGTGGTCCCACCAGTGCAGAGTAGAAGGGGAGAAGAACCTCTCTAGATCTGCTAACCACCCCTGTCCTGATCCACCCCAGGATGCTGTTGGCCTTCTTGGCCACAGAAGCACACTGCTGGCTCATGGTCATCCTGCTGTCAACCAGAACCTCCAGGTCCCTTTCTTTTACACTGCTCTCTGTCAGTCCCCAATCTATACTTGTACCTGGGGTTGTTCTTGCCCAGATGCAAGACTCTACACTTACTCTTGTTATATTTAATTAAATTTCTCCCTGCCCAGCTCTCCAGCCTGTCCAGATCTCGCTGAATGGCAGCACAGTCTGCTGGGGTGTCAGCAACACCACCCAGCTTTGTGTCATCAGCAAACTTGCTGACAGTGCACCCTAGTGAAGCTGTAGTTATGAAAGTAAATCACGATCACTCCTGAAATACAGGATCTTTGTGTAAATCCATTAAAGCACATAACAGAGATAAAAATCTGAGTGTCGCAGACTAATTAACAAACTCTGGTGTGGCAACGAACCTCCAAACAGGAGCCTTTGTGCCAATTCCCATCTTCAGTGAGTTTAAACAGGATGAGGTTACAGTGGAAAACCAGTAAATGTTGAGCAATCCAGACTGTCCCACTTATTAAGGAGAGTTTCACAAGATTCCATGGCTGCAAACTGGCCTATAGGTACATGAAAGACATGTCCCAGTCCAGTGAAATTTCAGCAAGGAAGAATTTAGACTAACACATCTAATGCAAAGAAAAGCCCAAAGCATGGGAAAAACATTAGAATGTCCATTTTAAGGACAGTATTGTTTTACTTGATTCAACTATCTCTGTTACAGCAACATCAACATGACAAAAATGTTGAGTTCAGGAATATTGCAAAGACTTCTCCTAATTCCTGATCATTACCCTGGTAAACGTACAAATATAATTTTTTTCTGCATGGGGAACCTTTACTTTTTGACTCTGAATTTGCAGAACAGCATTTAAGAGCTGCAGTCTGCTTCTCACGTGATAGAAGACTAAATATTTCCATGCAGATTGCCTAGTCTGAGTGATTTTTTTTTTTTTGTCACTGCACTATAAAACTTTTTAAATATTGGGAACTTTTGATGTTCCCCTGAGCCAAAAGCACCCCTTCTGGATTTACTGAGGCATCCCAGAACCTTTCATAGCCTTCCAGTTACTCAGTGCAGAATAGTCTTCTGGTCCACGTCTAAAAATATTCTTCGCAGCTGTGTTTGCACACACATTTTAGGACTGTTAGATGGGGCTGCATGTAGCTGCCTGTGGCTGCAATGTGGGTGGGAGGCTGTGCAGTAACACCGCAGCTTTCATTAGAAAAAACAAGCACTAGGAAAGACCGGACCCTCAGTCACAGAGGAATTGATCATAAGAGGAAGTTCTCCCCTTGTCTGTTCTTTCATTATTTTTCCCCAGATGTACATTGAAATGCTCTAATTCCAGCAGTTTTATTCCTCAAAGTCATAGAATCATGGAATTGTTTTGATTGGAAGAGACCTTTAATATCATCAAGTTCAACTTTCAACCCAATGCCACCAAGTCACCACTAAATCATGTCCCTCAGCACCACAGCTACACATCCTTTATATCCTTCCAGGGCTGGTGGCTCAGCTACTGCCCTGGGCAGTCTGATCCAATCACTGACAACTCTTTCAGTGAAAAAATCTTTCCTAACATCCAACCTGAGCTACCCCCAGTACAGCTTAAGAGCTTTATGTATCATCCTATAGCTCATTACATGGGAGAAGGAATCGACACCCCCCCCCCCCCACTACGACCTCTTTCCAGGTATTTATAAGCATTTGGGACCCAGAAATCCTCAGAAATATTAGGGAAAAAAATCAGCATAACTGTACATACCTGTACAAAGTCTAGCAGTACTCTAATCCACTGCTGTATCTCTGTACTTGCCAAATTTTGAAGATTGCACGTGATGAATACCAAAACATTGGGGGATGCTCTTCTACAACCAGCTACGATAAAAACTGCACAATATTTTTTACCTCTTTATAAAGCAATTAATTCATGACCTACACTAGAAACTGCCAGTACCAAGGAATTCTGAGGTCAGGTAGAGCCATACATGCTAAGCATGGCCACATATTAGGTGAGAAATGGATTGTTTCATCATACACATATTACTAGAAAATAAAATAAGGAAGCAACATGCTATCCGTTCTGTCTGGTCAACCAGCCAGATCTCCACCGCGTCAAATTTCTTGTTCTACTTCTGTGGAAGCAACTGAGGAAATACACACTGAGGCCCTGTGGAATCTCAGGGTACTCTTCAGGCAGCTCATTTACATCTTGATTTGCAGAGAGAGGAAATGAAAAGGTCAGCCCCACATTTGCTGCATTACTGATTTTTTTCTCTGCTTCTCTGTCCAACAGCTCTGGAAAGCCAATGAAACACAGACAAAACAGTCCCTCCTCTCTCTGCCCACCCAGCAGCAGACCCTCTCTGGGATGTTCCAGAAATATGCTCCCAGCTGCAGTGTGGCTGCTTCTAGATCCTCCACTTGCTGCTCTCCATCTCCCACAGTCTGTTTTCTCTTAAATACCCAGTTACCTGATCCACAGGGTTGGTGAACCTTCCATTAGGAGAACTGTGATGGAACAGTGGCCTGGAACTGGCCTGAGAGGAATGCTTTAAGGGATAACTGCACTTGCACTGGGAAAGAAGCAATTAATCCATTCCAGCATCCAGGTTTATTCACGACAGTGGATTATTCAGGTAGGCTTTGCTTCTTGACTTTCTGCTGGGATTTGACTTAAAACTTACCTGGGAAAACATTGCCAGATGGGGTAATGAAATCACCAAGTAAACAACAACTAAAGTAGTGTCACCAGAACGTTTCTGATGGAGGAAGCACATGGGTGAAGTTCAACCAGCACTTAGCACTTAGTCTTTTCATGCAGATTTTCCTTCTCTCACATCATTTTCAGCCTCCCTTGAAATTGTCACATCTTGTTGGTGTTGGGTTAATTGTCAGACGTGATGGTCTTAGTGATCTTTTCCAGCCTTAGTTGTTCTATGAGAAGCAGGACCTGAGACACAGCAGAGACTCCTCTCCCTGACAGAGCGTCCAGCATCCCCAGCCACTCACTGGTAGTGCATGAGACAGCATGAAGGGGTTTGAAAGCCCATGGGAGATGCACTTTGCCATGGTAAGGCATAACTATAGAGAAAGGATGTGTTGGTTTGGCACAGATGCATTGACAATACTCGAATCCAGTTTGTGACATGAACATCATTTTTGTGAGTGTGACTGTCAAGCAAGCAAAACACTTTCAGCATCTGTCCAACTGACATCCAACTAGCTAGGATGTAGTGTGCCTTCTGTTGTTCTCATAAATATATTTACTGCTTTCTGCTGACTTTCGGATTTTAATTGGAGATTAAGTTATTCCTAGACATTGTCTCATCACCGTAATTGTGTGGCAAAATCACAAATAAGTTTATCTGTGACCTTCTTCCCTTTGACAGAAACAAACCTGCGGAGCTCAGACTTCCAAAATTCAATCTCAGCACAGAAACTCCCTGCCAGATCCACATCATAGATGATGAAATATGTCTGCTACAAAGCATCCAGCAAAGGCTGTGGGAGCTAAAACTTGAAGACATTTTCGAGTTAAAGGCGAAAATATAGACCAGGCACAAATCTAACCACTCTTTACTTTGATTTTATGCTCTCGTTATCTCTTTCAGAGAGCAAATGTCCTTAAAACACAGAACACAGACTTGTAACAGCAATGATGTCTAAAGGGGTAACATGACATGAGTCTAATCTTTCCTGTTTAATCAGCATATGGGACAAAACACGACTGTCCATGGCCTCTGCAGCTGGAGCTCAGAGAGAAAGCTGATACAAAACAATCTCATGGGGTGGGAAAAGACAAAAAAAGGGGAAACAAAACCTTTACACACAAAGCACAGTTCTCTTATCAGGATAATTAAAGCCATTTACTGTAAATTAGCAGCCTTCCAGATCCTCTTGACATCCTGAACTCATCCTGCTGTTCTGTGGTAATTAGAAGGGTTTCGAATGTTGCAAAACATAAGCCTGTTTATGGAAAAATGTTCTGCTAATCAAGATGTCTCCGAGTACTTGCTGCGAGCTTTCATCTCTAATCCTTCTAACAGCTGTCATATAGGGGAGGCAATGGAGCTTTGCAAAAACATAACCAATACTTCTGCCACTCTAATCTGATTGAGCTTAAACCATAAACATTGAGAAACAGGAAATGCTGTAAGAAACAAGCTAAGCTGGGGTGGCTGCCAGGGACACAAGGAAAATTAGACATATAGAACCACAGAATGTATTGGGTTAGAAGGGACCCCCAAAGGTCATCAAGTCCAACCCCCCTACCACAAGCAGGGACATCTCTAACTAGAACAGATGGTCCAGAGCAACATCCAGCCTGACCTTGAATGTCTCCAGGGATGGGACCTCCACCAACTGTCTAGGCAACCTGTTCCAGGGATCAGCCTCCCTCAGATTCAAGAACTTTTTCCTCATGTCCAGTGTAAATCTACCCTTTTCCAGCTTAAAACCTTGACCCCCCCCTCCTTGTGATGTTCATATACAAGATGAACATCCCATCACAGGCAGCTCAAGGAGGATAAATGTCACTCTTCTGAGTGCTGCTGAAAGATTTGAGTCCTGCTACACTAGATATTTGATGCGTGAAAAAATAAATGGCATGGGCATGCCAGAGCAAGTATCCATCTTGATTCCTAGGACTTAGACAGTGGAAGTATTTATTGTGTTCATATATTTCAAGACCAAAGAGATAACAGCTGCAATGTGGTAATTCCCGCTTTGGTCTCAAGCAACAACAAGGGAAGTTTAGGCTGGACACTAAGAAAAAAATTTTACTGAAGGAGTAGTCAGATATTGCAGTAGCTGCCCAGGAAGGGGGTTGAGTCACCACCCCTCGATGCATTGAAATTGCATTAAGATGTGGTGCTTAGAGATCTGGTCTAGTGGTGAACAGTAGAGTAGGTTTATTGGTTGGACTTGGTGATCTCAAGGGTCTTTTCCAACCTGAACGGTTCTATGACTCATCAGAACACTTCCTACCAAGTTAACAACACAAGGAAATAAACAGATGCAGAAGCAGTAAGAAACCAGTCAAATAACATTTTTAACACCCTAAATCAGGCATGTCTACAGAGGATGCTCTACATGTAGTACATTTAGATCACAGTCTCATATCTTCTGGTTTACAAACAGTTTGTATCCAAAGTAGAGTCAGTCTCTGTTAATAATAATTGCCTTTCAACTTGCACCACTTTTTCCTACCATCCATAAAGGTAAATCCCGCATGAACCTGAACATCAGAGCTCTTTGGGAAATAATACACAAACGACTACCATTTTTATTTAATAACATTTGAAATGCTGTTTCTCATTAAAAATCAAGTCAAATCCTGCAAACTACCAGTTTTAGTCCAGCTACTGGGCACTAACACGAACCTGAAATCCTCATTTGCCACAATTTCAGGAAGTTACTAGCCAGAATTTCAAGACTGAAGACCTGACACACCTGCTGCTGGGTCTTCCTTTTTGTTATGTCTTTTCTCTTGAGTGTTAGCTATCAGTTGTAGTGAAGGTAGGAGCACACCAGGATTAGTTGGACCTGTTCTAGTGTTTGAGTAACTGAAGAGAATTCAGTTTCTGAAACTGATTCATTATTCATTCAGAGTCACGTAACTTGTGTTCGAGTGGAAAGTTGATCTTTTTCCCTCTTCTTTTTCATTAATCAGATTACAGACCCATATGTTTTCATTAGAACAACTATTTTGAACACTTCAGTGTGGCTTCTGGTAACACTTTGAATCAAGAGTACTGTTAGCTTCATTTGGACTATTAATTAATACATTAAAACAAATAATCTTAATAATCAGATGTCTGATGTGCCATCATGGAGAGGTGCATCAACCACATCATTGAAGAAAACCCCACAACCCAAAAGGAGGGGGGAACTGAGCTACAGCACCATCTCATGGTGTCAAACCCACCAGCACTTGCCACATGTTCTGGCACGTTCCATTGTGGGAGAAAGTGTCATTGGCAGAACAATTTTGGGACTGGTTCCTATTGATTTGGACAAAGAGGCTTTGCTACACTGGTACAGAAGCTACAGTAATTTACGCTACTATTTGCTCACTAACAGAAGTTCAGCTGTTAGAGGGTTTGGACTGAAGTTTCCGCATGCACTTGCAGAGGGATGGTGCATATAGAGAGAGGAAATTCAAGCACAAGAAACAGTAGGAGGACTAGTGATGGCGAGAGGCAGCTTACATCAATGCTTTATTTTTAAAAATGTTTGCTGCCAACACACACTCTCTCCAATTTTACTGTTGCTTGTATAGATAATTTTGTCTTTGAAAAACAAAATCCAGTTCAAAGCAAAGAACTGCAGCCAGTTCCAGGTAACAAACAATAGCTCTGCGCCAAGACCATCAATAGATCAGTGCCATCTGTAAGTAACAAAACGGCCCTGTCACATGGTTACACCGTGAAACAGAACTGTTTGCCTTTAAATGAAATACCAGCGACTAATGACTCCACTCACTAGCAATAGAACAAGACGAAATGGCCTCAAGTTGCACCAGGGGAAGTTAGGTTGGGCTTTAGGAAAATTTCTTCACTGACGGAGTGATCAGGGGTTGGAACAGGCTACCCAGGGAGGTGGTGGAGTCGCTGTCCCTAGATGTGCTCAAAAAATGAGTTGATGTGCTCCTGGTCCCCCATGGTTTTGTGGGCATGGTGGGGCTGGGGTGATGGTTGGACTTCATGATCTTGGAAGTATCTTCCAACCTTAATGCTTCTATTATTCTATGAAATTATTTCTTCCACATCTACAGTGCTTACAAGAGGCGAGCAGTGATCAGAGCATGTGAATGCAATGTATCTCCAAGTTTCTGTAGAAGCTTTGTTGACACCAAATACAGTCACTTGGAGTTTTTGTCAGACTGGTTGGTAACACTCACATGTTTTGATAAAAATGTTATCTCTTTCTTTCTCTTGCATTTACACTGTGATGCTGAAACAAGGGGCCTAACAACCTTTTCTTTGTTCTATCACATAGCTCTCTAGTCTTACCCTGACTCAGCCAACCATACAAAATGTTTGATTAAAATAGACACAGGTGTGTGTCTGGGATAAGTTGCACTTAAAGCAGAAATGTAAAACAGAGTTAAGCAGACTGTTGTCCCTACCATTAACTGCAGTCTTTCATTTGATGTGAGGTACATGCTAACAGCTGCTTTCAACATATTCCTGTTGCTTCGTCTCTGTTTATCCATTCACAAAGGCAATAGGGTTGCAATAGGCTTCTCGAAGTGGAAGGTTCTGGCAGTGGCAGGCTGGCAAAAGCAGCAAATTTTGTTCCTCAGCCTTTAATTGTTCTGTGTGTTTGTGTAACTGGCACAGAAGCTCCATCCTGCACAGTGGGAGTTTAAATTACAGGAGGAGGGGGCTTTTTTTTTTTAAAGAAAAAACTGCAGTATTTCTGACAAAGCTAAATCAGAAGAGCAGCTATTGTTTCGCATATGTATATGTAGTTATAATTACTTATATGTCTATTCCTTTTAGAGATTAATATTCCCTGTTGAAGATGTTGGGATCCTGCCTGAGCTCAGTTCAGTACCCTATGACCATAACACACAATTTCTGCCATCTGCCTCTCTGAGCAACACCAATACCTTTCAGGTCCTCCCATATTCGGCTTCCACTGCCAGACAGAAATCACACTCTGCAAGGCAGCTTGTAAACATCTCCCGGAGCAGCAGCACAAGGACTTGTATCCGTAATTTAAAAATCAATGTAAGTGCTTGACCACAATCAAGCGTGTACCTCCTCCTGCTCACTGGGGGGGTTATTTATTTTTTGGAGTCAGAAATAAACTTACCACTCCCCAGTTTGCAAGACAATTGCTTTGATAGCTATTCACAAAGAGAATCCTGACCTCTGCATCATGGCCACTTGCTAAATTCCTCCCTTTGCCAGCATTTTAAGCCATAACCCTCTCTTCGTTAGGAATTGGTTCTTTAAAAAAAAATAAATAATCAGCTATAATTATTCTTTGAGAGGCAGAAGTAATAGCTGCACAATTCCGTATGTTCTCAGTTTTAATTGTATTCCCTCCCAGTCTCACAATCCTCTTTCCTTTTGTTCCAGTAGTTCACTCCTAGGCTCCCTGAAGGCACCTCAGACTGGCCACTTCTTATCTCCTCACAGCAAATGTGACATAACCTCAAGCAGATCCTCAACAGTGGAATCGGTCCACGTGTCTTCCTCTCCCTTCCTCTGTCAGGGCACAGAACTGACTCGGCCCACTCCTTTGCACTTGGTATTCACTGAGGCAAACAGTAAACAGTCAACAAATACAAGCTGTTTCCTGTGTTTTCTTAAAAGCCTGCCGTAAGGAGCACATCTTGCTGGATCCGGATGAATTTCAAACTATTCCACTATGCATGATAAGCTGATTTAAATATTTGTGTGTGATGAAAACAGCACTTTGCTGGGTTGACAGTGATTTGGTGATAATAAAGATTTTAAAATTAATTGCTGATTCTGTTTAATACTCAGCTGCTTTATCTTTTTTTTAAATTTTTTTATTTCTTTTTTCTTAACACCAGGGATTGGAATGGACCTCAAAAGATCATCTAGTCCAACCCCCCTGCCACAGCAGGATCACCTAGACCAAGTCCAGGCGAGTTTTAAATGTCTCCAGTGAAGGAGACTCCACAACCCCCCAGGCAGCCTGTTCCAGGGCTCTGTCACCCTCACTGTGAAGAAGCTCCTTCTGATTTATACAGAATGTCCTGTTTTCCAGCTCACACCCATAACTCACAGAACCACAGAACATTAGGGGCTGGAAGGGACCACGAAAGACCATCCAGTCCAATCACCCCGCAACAGCAGGATGCCCCAGACCAAGTTGCACAGGAACACGTCCAGGAGGACTCCAAACCTGTCCAGAGAAGGAGACTCCACAAACCCCCTGGGCAGCCCCCTCCAGTGCTCTGTCACCCTCACTGGGAAGAAGTTATAGAATCATGGAGTCAGTCAGGGTTGGAAGGGACCACGGGATCATCCAGTTCCAAACCCCCTGCCATGGGCAGGGACACCCCACCCTAGATCAGGCTGGCCAGAGCCTCATCCTGCTCGGCCTTAAACACACTGCAGTTCCCTAGAAAATTTGGGTAGTCCAGTCAACATACTGTGAGTTATATGCTCAGAGGACAACGCTGAATAGCTAATCCTTAATTGATTAAATCCTTCCTACCTGCAACTCAACCAGTGTTGGCAAACCAACCGGTACAAAAATTACGATGTTCCTTCAGAGCTCCTGGTGAAACAAGTTGTCTGTCTCTAGAAGGAAAATAACTGCTCAAGTGCACTGGTCCAAGAGCAATGGAATGGTTCATGTTGGAAGGGACCTCAGGGATCATCCAGTTCCACCTCCTCTGCCATGGGCAGAGACACCTCTCACCAGACCACGTTCCCCAGGGCTCCATCCAAGCTGGGTTGAACATGAAAATAAAGACCTAGTAAGTCTGTTTGCACAAGAGGACATCACAGTGTTTGCCGAGAATAACATTTCACATTAAGTCTTTCGATTTCTTAGCTTTCTGTGTCAGGGACAGTATATCTGTGTGGTGGTAGCAATCAGCGCAGGCAAGACAGTTGCCATCAAAATTGGTTTTGCAGAGAAATAACATAATAAAGACTTTACTATTACTGAGAAACCTGGAAAATACAGTCACAAAAGAGTAAAACCCGGTTACTGAGAGACCAGGGGAGAAATTGCTCCCCTACAAGCATCTACATTACAGTTCAGAAATTATTGAATTTTTAATCCATTCTTGAATAGCAGTTGAAAACAACAGTTGTTAGATCAAACAAAGGCTTCAGTAGCCCTCCTCCAGGGCTGGGTGCACAGTGTCCTTACCTGAGCTGCCTAAACTGGTCTGGGAACTATTCTGGCTTTCAACAAGAACAGACATTAGAGCAGAAAATACATGGTCTGTGCTCTCCAGCTTGTACCTCTGTGAAGGGTCTCCAGGCCTTGGAACAGGCTGCCCAGGGAGAAGATTGAATCACCATCCCTGGATGTGTTTCAAAGTCATGGAGATCTGGGGCTTAGGTTTAGTAGTGGATTGGGACAGTTGGGTTCATAGTTAGACTTGATGATCTTCCAAGACTTTTCCAGCCTAAGTAATTCTATGATATGAACCTAAGTGCAGCATTTCACCCTGGGTTTAGCATCTGGATGCTCTTCAAAACATTCCCTGGGTGCCATATCATTGTATAATTATGCTACAAATAATTGCAGCATAAACCAGATTGTTGGGCTGTGCCTATTAAAAACATATAACTGGTCTTTCCTGTGAATTTACAGACTATTTTAATATCACTAGTAATAATTTCTAATACAATTTTAGTGCAAAGTGTAAACAAATATTATATTACTTGAAAATACTCTTTTTGAACTTCAAGAGACTTTAGAATGATGGAAATAAATACCCAGAGCTTAGTATTACAGTACAAGCAATCACCTATGTCTGTCTCTTCAATTTGGCCCCTGGGATTATTCAGGGCTGGACTAAGCTCTAGTGATAATTCTCGCATGATTGAGTCAGTCATGTGTGTCGCTGCAGTGCTGCCTTTGCTTAAACCTGATTGAAGCTTAAGTAGATCAGGAGGATGGTCAGCCCACGACACACTCTCAAACGCCAAATATGCAAGAGAGGAGGACAAGCCCCCAGATCATAAAAATTTATTTTGAAGTTGCTTAGCTAGTCCAAACCAAACAAAGATGATGTTCTAATTAAACAATCAGAAAACTCTTTCAGATCTTTTATCTGGTAACTCGGACAAAATTCCACTGTTTCTATTTCTGTAATTTTCTTTATAATTTTCTTTAATGCTTTTCATCCTTGATTATAAATCAGTGCTTTAATCTGAAGATAAATTGCACAAGAGCAACAAACCCTAGGACCTTGAGCCTTTTGATTTTCAGGTCTAGTTTGACCTCAAGGAACCCCGCGCTCTTAGAATAGGTCAGCACAAGCCTTCAGATCTCATAATCACAGAATCATTTTGGGTAGAAGAGAACTTTCACAGCAGCAAGTCCAGCCATTAATCCAGCACTGCCAGGTCACCACTAACCCACGTCCCTCAGCACCACATCCCTTTAAATCCGTTCAAGGATGGGACTTGCACCACTGCCCTGGACAGCCTGTTCCAGGGCTTCACAATGCTTTTGGTGAAGAGCTTTTCCCTAATGCTCAAACTGGTGCAATTTGAGGCCATCTCCGCTTGTCCTGTCACTTGTTAGTTGGGAGAAGACACCAGCCTCCATCTTGTTTCAGGTGAGGAGGTCTCCTCTGAGCCTCCTGTTCTCCATGCCTGGTTTGGTACTGTTTCAGGCTCAGTCCAGGGTTTCAACTTTTAACCTCTGTACAGACGTAAATTTAGATCAGTCTTTGGTGTCCATGTCCAGAGTAGTGTGCACGCTTAGAGTTTGAGATTAACTTGCTATAGAGGGGGACAGTTTGTATTCCTCATTAGAGTCTCTGTTGTCTGCTCAGCCCTTTTACTCTATTTGCACATCAACCAACAAAGCCGTGTTAGTCAGTAAATGGTTATTTTTCCATACTGTCAATATGAAACATCCTACTTGTAGTTTAACCCCTGCTCCTTTATCATAGAATCGTTTTGGTTGGAAAAGACCTTCAAGATCATAAAGTCCAACCATTAACCTAAATCTACAAAGAACCTGCTCTGGCAAGGGGATTGGACTACCTGATCTTTTGAGGTCCCTTCCAATCCCTAATGTTCTGTGAAGACCTTATCACTAAAGAAGTTTTTTCCTAATATCAGACTTGAACTTCTCGTCGTTATGGCAGAGATGTGTAATTACCTAGTCAAATTCACCAAACATCAGCATTTGCTGAGGTTGGATTTCTACCCCGGACTGAGTTTTAAGCTCAAGGAAAAAAAAAAAACAAACTTGAAAGCCGTAGAGTGTTTGGTTTGGGTGGGGGTTGTCACTGGTGTGATGTATTTCCCTCGAACGAAGCCTGAAATGGATCTCAGAAATAAAGGAAAAAAATACCTTCCAATTCAGTTTGCCTCAGCTGAGGCTGCAGTAAAATGACAAGGAACTGTCACATATGGCAGAGTTTTCTGCAGTTGTTCCTATTCAGAAGAAAACAGGAGCCATCACACCACTGCTTTGTAATTAGAGGCCTCAAGTCAATAATCGTTATGATGAAAAATGTGGCACTGCTCACCTGAGCTGAACATAAATTAGAGGCTGCATTATAATAAATCCTGGCTAAAATATTAAACTCAATGCAGTTACATCCGTTAATTCTAGAAATAAATTACCCCTGACGTGTGAAAAGTTCCATGCTGTTACACAGAGCAACTGAAGTCTTTGGGAATGGTTAGTATAGAATTTTTTCGCAGCAAGTCTGCCAAATGTTTATAGGGAACCTTCTTGGAAATACAGATAAATAATTTTTCAGGAGGCACTTGGAAATACGAACTGGAAGTTTTGTGCTCGTAATATACCAAGTGAATGTATACAGAAATAGTTTGCACTTTGTGAAGTTCTGGCTCCTCTTAAAGAGGACAGAGGCATGGGGGCTGTTCAGCCTGGAGAAGAGGAGGTTGAGGTGAGACCAGATTGCTCTCTACAACTACCTGAAGGGAGGTTGTAGTGAGGAGGCTGCTGGCCTCTTCTTCCTAGAGACTAGCAATAGGACAAGAGGAAATGGGGTCAAGTTGTGGCCAGGAGGTTCAGACTGGATATTAGGAAAAATTTCTTTGCAGAAAGAGCAGTCAGGCCTTAAACAGGCTGCCCAAGATGGGGGTGGAGGCACTGTCCCTGAGGGGGTTCAAAATATAGGTAGACATGCTGTTTCAGGAGATGATTTAGTGGTTAGGGGTTGTAGTGTAGATGGTTGGACTTGATGATCCTACAGGTCTTTTCCAACCCTGATGATTCTATGATTGGTTGAAAGACCATGTTGATTCCCAGGGGATGCTAGTGCCATTCCCAGTAGACTCCAACCCATTGCAGGATACACCTTTAGCTTGGGCTCTTACATGATCTCCTCCCTTTTGAGTCCTTCTGCTTCCTACCAGCAAACAAAATGTTATGCTAGAGTTGAAACCAGTAAGGATTTGACCTCTCCAGTTTCTTTACTCTCCAGTACCTCACTTCTGTCCCAGAATTTGTGCCAGCTGGTTGAAGCAGCAGATTATTTCAGTGGGAAGCTTTCAAAGGTTATGTCCCTGCTTGCAGAAAACCAGTGAATAAACGTGCACATGGGCTGTGCCCAGCTTTGATTTCTGCTCCTGAAACCTGATGACAAAGACAGCAAAAAGGGGTGAGCAGTGTGTCCAGCTCGTAAAATCAAAGCAAACAGGCAACAAGGACAGCTGGGCAATGTAGAAGAATGTTATCAAAAGATGTCAATATTTCATTCTCTTTGAAAATAAGACTTGCCAGAGGGGTGCGAGTTGGATAATAGGAAACAGTTCTGTAGTACAGGTAGAGGATCACAGGCACAGATTACCAAGATATTGTAAATCCCTAGTCAGGGGGACTTTTAGGGTCAGGGCATAACTCAGGCACTAAAGACAGAAGTAAACAAACACAATGAAATGCAGGTAGTCTCTGCAGACCCACCATGAAACCTTCCCTGTGATTCCACACATCCTCAGAGCCTGGGAATGTCCATCTCCCACTAACCCAGCTCCCAGGTGCCTCATCACAGCTTGGGCAGATGAAACAGATCATGTACCAGAAACCCAGAGCCATGGGTTCCTGTGGACTTTCATTTCCTATTTGGTAACACAGCTGGTTATCTGTTGTAGTGTACACTGTTTCAGACCTAAGACATCATAGCTAAGGAATGCTGCTAGCTGGTGGAGAAGAACCAGGTGCCATGGAGATGAGATAACTGAGAAGGCCACAAGAGACAAGGATGGGGCACCTGGGTGCAGAGCAAGGGGAAACTTTGCCTGCCCACCAGCCAGATGTGAGGAAGGACCAATTGGGAAGCCAAATAGAAGGCACGGTTGCCTCGTGAGCAAGATAGCACCACTTGTTGTCATAACTTGCGGGATCATGTGCAGGGAGAGATTGTATATAAGGGACAGCCTGAGAACTAATAAACAGCTTTTCACTTGATCACACTGAACATAGTGTGATGGTCCTTTTGTAGATCTCCCACAGAATTGGCAATTATCTGCACTGGAATGCACGAAGAGCACATCCATATGGGATGAGTGGAAAAATCATACTGGGCATGATCCATGTTATACTCCTCAAAGTCGGCCAAATCTAACCAGCGATCATACATCTTTATTTTCACAAGATTGTTGTAGTACGTTCACAATTATCATTATTGGTGATTCCTTGCCAGAATGGGGACACACTGTCACATCATACCCTGACCAGGGCATCTGTCTGGGTGGGGGAACTGGCAGCACTGATACTCCAAGTGTCCTTACACCTACTCAGCTCAGGTGGTCTTAGAAACTAAAGCAATCAACAGACAAATCAGACACATGCAGAAAAAAAATAGCACTGAATCATCCAGGAAAGAAAGAAGAGCAGCAAGAACATAATGATTCAGACTTGCGTACGTGTTTGATTTTGCAGACTCACAAAGAACCAGTTTGCTGCACACAAAGGTATAGGAAAACCTGCCCACAGAACTTCCATCATTTTCATAGCACTGGTGAGCTGACAAAGCCAGCATCAGGCTTCCCAAACGGATCCTTCATTGTGTCATTTCAGGAAAAGAAAACAAGTCTTCACTGTGTTTGGTTTTGTTGCAGTGAAGCACAAAGTCTAAATCATCCCTTTTTGGAATGCTCAGGCTTTAGATTAAAGAAATATAATAGAGCTGACTCAAGCTCACTTAGTAAATCTTTCTGCCAATCTCAGTATTATGCTCTAGCTTTCACCTGTTGTGTTAAAGATCTTATATTATCTGCCTGTGGGAGGAACAAGATTAACAGCTGATATTCTGGGGGAGGAAAGGGAAAACCATCGTTATTAATTTTGTACCTTTTTTAAAAATAGATGGTTATTATCCGCTGTTTCTATAGGCTTCGTTAGAGTGCACAACACAGGAACTTCCATCTGCTCACGCTTGATAGTTCAGTGGGTTGTCCTGGTTTAGGATTATTTTTTGCCTGCGTTCAAGTTGCAGTGGAACCACCTGGTCAAAGAACACACCATGACGTGGGTTTATGCACAAAAGCAAATCCAAATGAGGGTGGGTGGAAGGTGTGCTTCCAGAGAAGTTGGAGTCACACATTTCTTGGGGCACTGCTGAGGCTGGTGGTTTCTCTGCTATCTCCAGGAGCCAAACCTGGCCTCATCAGCCCACTCCTAAGGCTTCAGTGCCATGATCTGGGGGCAGATCTTCAGTGGTAGAAAGTGATCTGGAGAGGGTGAAAACACTATGCAAGAAAATGCAGCCAATTCTAACCTCAGTCACTTCAGCTTTCCTCCTTCTTTCACACTGTGAGTAGGCAATGTTTTGGCATTCACACTCCATTATCATCTTGTGACCGAGTTTGAAATGTCCCTGATAAAAGCCCTGTATCTTACTTAGTTTCCACACTGAAGTGACATTTCCAACTGTCAATCCTAAAAGCCAGAGGCAAGTTATATTCTATCTCAAGAACTATCTGTCTCTGTAGTTCTATCTGTGTTCCATCTCTGTAGTCAGAAAGGTCCCAAAGAGCTGTGTTTATTTAGTCAATGTCTTAAAAACATATTTGTGTGGTTTGGGTTGGAAAATGATTGGAGCTGGCACCAGACTCATTATAGGAGAGTCTTTCTCTAAACATGCCACCCCGTTGTCATCACAGCCCCTGGTCTATAGAAAAGGTGACAAACTTGCTGGGGTGGGGGAAGCAGAAGCATTTTATAGAAAATATATTTGATTCATTGATTCCTTCACTACATGCAACAAAAGTAAACCAAAGCTAGGAAAGCTAGGAAATAATATCTCCACCTATGTAAGCTTCCTAGCAGGAGAAAGCACCCCTTATTGCAAGAACAGGGACAACCTCAAATGCCCAAACCTCATGCTCTTTCCTTGTTCCTCTCAGAAGTGACACCCTGAATGTAGAATCATAGAGTGGTTTAGGTTGGAAGGGACTTCAGAGACCAACCAGTTCCAACCCCTCTGCCAGGGGCAAGGACACCTCTCACTAGACCAGGTTGCCCAGAGCCCAGTCCAACCTGGCCTTAAATATCAAATCCTTTGACCATGGATGGACAATTCAACTTACCTGAGGCTCCATCACTCTATACTAGGTATTTCCAGCATATTAGAAATATCTCTAGCTGAGGAGTTGCTGGATTAGGTACTGCTGAGTGCAGAATGTATATATGTGTGACTCTTCCCAGTGCTGATGATAATCTCTTGGAACAAATTTTCTATGAGGATAGGCTGAGGAAGCTGGGGTTTTTCAGCCTAGAGAACAGACAACTCTGGGGGGACCTTATAGCTATCTCCTAATATCTGAAGGGAACCTACAGGAAGGCTGAAGAGCTACTTTTCCCAGGGGGATGCAGTGATAGGACAAGGTAAAATGGCTTTAAACCGAAGGAGAGTAGGTCAATTAAAATTTCAGTTAGCTTATATAGCAATTTTATCAAGGTTCAGTCTAGATCTAAGGAAGAAGTTCTTCAGTGCCAGAATAGAGAGAGACTGGAATGGATTGCCCAGAGAGGCCATAGCCGCCCTCTTCCTGGAGGTGTTCAGGACCAGGCTTGATAAGCGCTTGAGCAACTGAGTCTCGTTGAGAGGTGTCACTGCCCACGGCAGGGAGGTTGGGGTAGATGATCTCTGATGTCCCTTCCAACCCAAGCCATTCTGTGACTCTACATGGACTGGACTATATGTGTCAAGTATCTAATTTCGTGTCAAGTATATAGTTTCATGTCCAGCTGATCTGCCTTGTGACTGCTGGGGCAAGCATAACTTAGAAAACAATTGCTCATTACATCAAGAAGGCAAGAAGGCAAACAGGCCTGAACAGAATAACAAGCCAAATTCTATCCACTGTGGGGGTCCATCCCTAGAGATAAGGAAACCAGATGACCTGTACATTGTTCTTGGAGATAAAGATAAGGGTGCTTGACCAGCAGAAAGAATCTCATCACTAAAAACAGCACGGGTTCAAATGGGAAGAGACTTAATTTGCATGTGAAGTGGGGCAGGTCATTACTATGTATTAGGCGTGTTGGGAAATCTATTGAATATGTATTATTGTACAACATATAAGCATGGTTTTGGGTCCAGTTTGGTGCGCATGATTGGAGAGGTATGAACCCTGTGCGCCCACTAGTGAATACATTACCTCCTCAAAAACTCTAAAGAGAGTTCTTGTGTTCTTTCCTTGCATCACTTGTCCCAAAATCTCAGCAGGTTCCACTGACTGTCACCTTCTCAGTTTCAAGGCAGTGCTCTTCTCTACCATTTTCCCAGCAGACCAAAATCCAAGGGGTCACGAGGCTTATCTACCCACCTTGAAATAAAGAAACATTACTGTTGCATAAAAAACACCCCTGCTGTTTACTGAGGCATCTGACAGAACCCAGCCCTGCAACAGACAGTTATTTTTGGCTGCTGCAGAAATCCTCTGAGCAAATCCAGAATCAATTTTAATGCTGATTTATTTAGATTAATTGGATAGACATGCAGATTAATTGTATTTTAATTTTTCCTTCAGGTATTCTTGGTGAATGGAAAAAGCAGGAGGGAAAACCATCTGTTCCAGGTGAATGCTATATACAAAAGCCATCAGCAGGAGTGAGACACAAAGGCTGAGTGAGCCAACTAACCATTGCTCTGCAAGCCACAGCTAGTGGATCTCAGTAGGCTGAGCCTATAATGCATAAGAAAGCCTTTGTTCCTGACTAGTTATGCTAATCGAGGTTAAACACACATAATCAGATATGGAAGATAAACTGAGTGCACAGGAAACTCAATAGATCAAAGACAGGACATTCTAATGAGGTACTTAGAGAAACAAAGAGGCAGTTCTGCCTCCAGCCCTGCTGGTGCACTGGTTTCTGTGCCATTACTCCAGATTTACAACAGCTGTAAATCTGTTGTAAAGCTGTAGGGCTGCCTCTGGTCTGACCTAAGCACAGAATTAGATGATAACCCAGCAAAGGATGGGTGTTGTATCTGCATCTTATTTTTACAAATTGTACCTTTTATTTCTACCCCACCGTTACTACAGTCCTGTGAAAAATTAATACAGTTTAAATAGAGTCAATGAAGAGTTTCCAGCAGCAAATACCACAGCAAGTAAAAGAAAAAGGACACAAATATATTACCTGAGAAGCAGTTGCTTTTGAAAAATGCACTGGCCAGTCAGGATTATGAGGTATTGAATTATAGAATCATAGAATGGTTAAGGTTGGAAGGAACTTCAGGGACTACCCAGTCCCAACCCCCTGCCATGGGGCAGCAACACCTCTCACCAGACCAGGTTGCCCAGCGCCCCATCCAACCCGGTCTTGAACACTTCCAGGGATGGAGAAGCCACACCCTCCCTGGGCAACATGTTCCAGGGCCTCAGCACCCTGACACAGAGGAATTTCTTCCCAAAATCTAATCTAAATCTCCCCCCTGTTAGCGAGAAACAATCCCCTTTATTCTGTCTCTAGAGTTCCTCCTAATAAGTCCCTCTCCAGCTTTCCTGTAGCCTCCTTCAGGTACTGGAAGCTGCTCTAAGGTCTTCCCAGAATCAAATAACTTATTAAATAAAAAAAAAAAGATTCATCCAACCCACTCAATAATGGTCATGCTTTAAGGATGTCCACCCGTTTCACAAGGTGTGGCACACTGCAGGTAGGAGTGGTTGGTTAGAACGGCTGCTTTATATTAGCAGCACTTCCCCAGGAGCACAGTCTTGTCAAAAGCAGCGCACGGGGAACACATACGGACTTATCAGCAAGCAAAGCACTTTTGCTCGACAAGCATCCTTTATAGCCACCCGATTCGCTCCGTATAAAGCTTTACCTTAATCCAGCTTTCTCTTTTCCTATTAGGTCAGACCTTAACTCAGCACAACAGATAGGGGCATGGATGTGGAGTTAATTAGAGGCACTGGAGAACTGCCAGGAAGATAGACTGCTGTGAGATGGTTCCTCACATTCCTGAGGTCATCCAGACAGCGGTAATGGGATTCCCAGCCTTAAGACTGCATGGAAATGAAAGCAGGGAACCTCCCAGAGGAGTACAAAAATGTAAGCTACAAGGGGAATTCAGACAGTAGGGAAGAAAGCTTCAGGACTTATTAATACCAGGAATCATGTCATGATGAAGTGAACACACACCTTTTTTTTTTCCTGTGAGGCAAAGATTTTAAGGTCCTGCATGTGGAGGTGTTGTGTGAAAATAGAGGGAAATAGGTGCTGCCAGCAAGTGATCCCTCTCCCTCCAGTGTCCCAGCTTTGAGGGTAATGGTCACGTTGTAAATAGCAACCATCAGG
Organism: Rhinopomastus cyanomelas; assembly: GCA_013400115.1. NCBI lineage: Eukaryota > Metazoa > Chordata > Aves > Bucerotiformes > Rhinopomastidae > Rhinopomastus > Rhinopomastus cyanomelas. The sequence goes on from VXBP01010524.1 coordinate 173,064, forward strand.
CAGATTTTCTAAATCTTCCTTTCTGACTTTCTTTGTCTTGATTTAGTACTTAAAACTGTGTAGCCAAGATTCAAAAGATCCTGGGGTTTGAGTTTCCTGGAATTAATTCCCTATTAATGGAAACCCCTCTGGTTAATCCCCCCACTTCTGTACAGTCAAGCTGCTGACAGCTTTGTTTGGCCATACTCCTCACAGTCTCCATCAGGACAGACGGATGGATGCACAGACATGAGGAGGGTCAAGACTCCCAGCACTACTCTCCCAGAAGGGGGACAGAGGTTCTGTTGTGTGGCCCAGAGAGCCTCTGAGCTCCTTTAGGTCAGGAGCACAGTTCTGAGGCAAATCTCTGCACTGAGACCACTCACTGTGTTTTGGTGTGCATCCCAAGAGTATCTCAGAGCACACAACTGATTCCTTCTGCGTGAAATTCCACAGTATGATGCTCTCCAAGAATGTTAATTGGCAACGAGTCCACGGGATCAGAATGGAGCTGTGCAAAACAAAATCCCCCCTAGGCAGATGCTGCAGACACCAGACTCTCCAGCACTAACTGTTTTACTTTACACTTCACCTTCTGCCACAGAGCATTTCTTGTTCGTGTCAGTGTAACCTTAGGGGGACATTTAGATCATCCAAACTGGTCTGAAAAGCAAGCAAACCATAGAATCACAGAATATTAGGGGTTGGATGGGACCTCTGGAGATCATCTAGTCCAATGCTCCTGCCAAAAGCTGGATCACCTAGGACAGGCCACACAGGGCTGCATCACTGTGGATCTTGAAAGTCTCAGAAAAGTAGACTCCATAGCTTCTCTGGGCAGCCTGTTCCAGTGCTTCATCACCCTTACAATAAAGATACTTCTTCTCATATTGAGGTGAAACTTTTTACATTCTTGCTTATCCCCACTATTCTTTGTCCTGTTTTTGGGCACCACCAAAAAGAGACCGGCCACTTCCTTTTGACGCCCACCCCTCAAGATATTTACAGACATTAATAAGATCCCCTCTCAGCCTTCTCTTCTTCAGACTACACAGCCCCAGCTGTCTCACCTCTTCCTCATAGGAGAGATGTTCCAACCACATAATTCTCATGGCCCTGAAAAGATTTATTCATTTGTGTTGCCTGTTCGCCGGCATTTTATATTCCTAATTCAAGTGCTTCTGGCGGCTTTTCCACCCACAACACCTCACCTGAAACATACCACAACAGACCTGAAATGCATGTCTTGCATACCTCTCATATCTATTTGTCTCTGCCACAGTGAGTCGCATATCTGCTATCAGAAGAGGTGGGGCTCTCGCTCTCTGTAGGTGTGCAGACTTGATCCCAGGATGTACTTTCTAACTCCTACCCTCATGAAGATGCTGTCAAAGGCATGGATGGGTGTGTGGCAGAACTCATTACCAAGGCTTCTGAGCACTTTATGTTCACCCATCTGAATGCCTAGAAACTGTTCTCTCAGTGTATATCAAACGCAAACTGCTCTTTGCAAACATTCAGGTTTGCTGAGATGACCACAATTCAGGTTCCTCATTGCAACTTGCAAAGAAATTGTGTCTAAAAGACAAGCCACATCCACAACAAAGATCAGCCTCTGATGCCACAATTCCTCATGGAAGCATTAGAAAAATACGGAAGTAGCCTAAAATGTTAAGTGACTATCAAAATTCCCATTCAAAGAGCAAGGTCAGATCCACAACATCTCATTGGAGTCGACTCAATCAGTAGAACATTCTCTGATCCTTCAAAGAAAAAGAGGGTGTTGCGAAATGATGCATCAGCCGCACACCAGGTAGTCCATGTCTGAGGGGTCATGTTGATGGATCCTCTCAACAGGCTCTAGATACTAACGTTGGTGTTTTCCCTCAAGTTTCTTTCATCTCTAAGGTTGCATTTTCATTTGTATTTTAAAAATAAGTTTCTAGTTCTGGTAGCAGTAAACTTCTGTAAAGAAAACCGAGAACGTTGTTTCATTTTGTGAGCAAGAAAAAATGAAAATAAAAAAGAAGCTGAAGTATTTAACATGAAGATAAATTCTCCATGCTGTAATTTAACTGTAACTTAAGGGAGAGAAGGGACTAAAGCTTAAGCTTTAAATTCTTGTGGTTGACAGCTCTTTCATACATCTCACATGGTGACACACCCCATGAAAGCATTTTATGCAAAGTGAGACCTGCACATTGTACCTGCAAACCAGAGAGCTCTCTCTAATCACACAAACCCCAGAAGGTGACCAGGTATCTTTCCAACAAGCCCCTAAAACTCAAGTGGAGGTATATGGGAACCTCACCCCTGTGCAGCTAGCACAGACTGCACAGTAGTAATGGGTTTCTCATCCTCTCAACTGCTGCATGAATTCTGGATGAGCTAAACTCTTCTTTGAGAAAATGATTGGCAACCGGCAAGCGTTGTGGCTTCTTAGGAGGTTCACAGCTCCACCTATGAGAGCTCAAAGTGATATAAAAGCACAGATGTTCTTTGGTTCAAATAATTTAAGTCACAGGAAAATACCACTGACTCCAACAAAGTTTTCACAAGGAATCGCATAGGAAAGACAAGGGCTTATGGTACAAGTTGCTCCAGAGGAGATTCCGATTGGATTCCAGAGGAAAATTTTTCACTGTGACAGTAATTAGACACTGGAATGGTCTTCCCAGGGAAGTGGTGGATTCCACAACTATAGACAGTTTTAAGGCTCAGCTTGACAGGGTGCTGGGCCAGCTCATTTAAACTGGATTTCTTTAATTGAATGGGTTGGACTCAGTGATTCATGGGGTCCCATCCAACTTGGTCTACTGTGATGCTGTAAACTTGCTGCGGCTCTTGTGTCTGAAAACATCTGAATCTGGCCTCTAACCTCAAAAAGTTGGAATCTTCCTTCTGTCATTCACCCGGCAGTACTTTTAATCTGTCTTGCTGACATCTCATAGCCACCACATACACCCAGGCTTTATCAGGCTTTCCGATCAGACTCACGTATGTGTGGGATGCAGCTCTATCCTTCACGCAGGCTTTCTTGAAGAGAAATGCAGACTATTAAATGCATTCCTTCCAGTTTTGAACAGGACTCTGCCAAAGCACTTAACTATAGCTAGCTGGTCAGCAGACTGCTCAAGGGTTAGTGCGATGAAGTGAGACACCACCTTAAGCTCTGTCTGCACCACAAATTTAACCACGCTGCAGGTGGTTCACAGCACAGCATGTTGATCTGGGTTCATCTCTCCATAAAACACACCCTGCGCCAGATTTGCTTCCTTCAACAGGGGGAAAGCATGTGAGTGGGTATGTGCTATTCACAGACGTGATGCTACAGACCTTCAGGAATGCAGCAGAAGACATCGCTGAGGATTGTTTAACCTCTAGTTCAAGGCCAGGCTATTAAAATGAAAAAAAAAACAAAAAAAAGAGAGAAGGACTGGCTCCCGGCACCACTTTGCAAACTGAGACCAGGTGAGTTTGCCTTCAGAGTGTTGGATGATTTCCTTTCTGATTCATTTCCCTGGATACTATCCTCTCATTTTTCTCACAGTGCTGACGCAAAAAAACCTCACTAAAACAACAAGAGAGCCAACCGATAATGAAAACTTTCCATCACATTGCACTGACATTATCAAGCCGTGGGTGGATTCCCTGACACAGTAGTGGAAGTACGAAATCTGCATTGGTTCCATTCTTTAGAGATGCAGTGCTGCTGGCGCCCATACAGAAACGCCTACAAGTCTTGAGAGAATATGAGTGTTGACCTAAAATATTTGTATACACTGGGTTATTCAAACAGTTTTGAAGATATTTCGGAGAGGGAGCCTTATTTCAGCTTGGTCCCTGGCTCTGTGCTCGAGAAACATCTTGCACTTTGCTGAGAACTTGCTGGAAATCTAGATTAGATCCCAGTGCCGAACGCTTGGCCAAGGAGATGTAGGGTCTCTGCCAGAAGAAATACACACTGGAAGACAGGCTGCCTCTGGGTGTTTTACCAGCACTCTCCCAACGTATTGGGCCAATTTGAAACCACCCAGTCACAGTTGTATCCCACCAGAAGGAACCCGGGCGCAGTTCAACACGAACCACCCCAGAAGGATTTGTATTTGTATGGAAATGTCTGTAATAGAGCTGGTACAGGGCGGGAAGAAAGAGAAAATATTTTTTAATGTTTACAAACATTAAAAAATAATTTAAAAAATAGAAATATTAAAAAACAAATGAAACAAAATGCAGCCTTTATACACCAGTGTGTGTGGATTGCCAGTTACTCTCTTTAGGCTTTATCTTCCTGTGCACGCAATCCTCCAGATGGAAACACATGAGTTTTGAGATTTCTTTCCCCTCACAAAAGAAGGATTCTACAAAACATGCCCCTTTCTGCCGTTACTACCACCAGACATCTCCTGTAGAACAGGGGTTAAGTTAATTGCATGCAAGTGTTTGAAAGGGAACAAACAACAAATGCATTCCAAAATACCGGAGCTGCCTTAGAGCACAGAAACTGGCCATGGCTAAAATTCAGGGGAAAAGCACCCAGTAAACTGACTGCTGGAAGAAAAGGGCTAAGGAAGGGATTTGCCCAGACAGACAAAAGAAAATAGCATCAGTCGCTTGGGGTGATAAGAACTGGTCTACACAGAGGAGAAAAGGTATTTCAGTAGGAAGCCTTTCATGTTAGGACTTACAGACCTACAGATACACAAAGACACACACCCCCACATGAATCGTGTTTTCTCTGCTTTGGCAAAGCCTGGCATTTAGAGGCTCCTGAAACCCAGTCCTTCACCTGATCAAATGTCCTAAGCACTGGGTTGGGCTCTCTCCCTTTCCCCACATCCAAGTCCCAAACTGAGTTAGGCTAAAGCAGTTGAGGTTTTGACTGCCTCCAGCTTTTGGTGTTTCTGGTCACATAGGAAGTCTCTATCATCAGCCTCCAACTGTCACAGCAGTAATCCCAGGGCTGGGTTTCTGTCCTGATCAATAGGTCACCCTTCCTCTGAAGCTGCCCAGAAATAACATTGACGTAAGAGTATTTTCCAAGTCATGCATTTTGCTCACCAGCATCCACTACCTGGGTTTTCCTTCCTGGTAAGCAGCACAAATACCAGTTTTGAGCCATCCTTGAGAAAAAGGGGTTTGAGCACCTGCAGAAGCCACACACAGCACTTGTGCTGCTCTGCCCAGGGCTGCTCACTGGCACTGGCTGACGGTCTACAACTCACCTGCATGAGAAGGGATGAGGCAGCAACTCCAGAAAACACAAACAACTTCCAGTGTTTTGATCATCTTCAAGAGAAGGCAGGAGGGCTCCTTTTCTAGGTATTGGCTGCCCTAGGTGCAGTCTCAAAGCCTCTGGGTTTAAAAAACAAAAATAATTTTTAGCAAGACTCGGGAGAGGTCTTTTAAAACACATCTCCTGATCAACATTGAGATCAAATCCATGGATCTGGACACTTGGAGCTGGGCTAGATCTAGCCCAGGACAACTGAGGAGCCTTTACGAGCTGGAGGGCATAAGGCTCCTCAATTGTCCTGAGCTAGATCTAGCCCAGCTCCAAGTGTCCAGATCCATGGATTTGGTCTCGCTGGGCTGTGTAACTCCTTAACAGGGACACAATTTCTGTTAACCGAGATTATGGCTCCCAATTTGGTCCGGGACATATTTGGTCACAGAGGTTTTTCACTCAGTCCTAATTCAGGAAACTGTCTTGTTGCCTATCCCTTGTCCTACTGATATTGACACCACTATAGGGGAACCTGAGCAGCATTCCCAGGCAAAAAAAATCGGAGTCACCATCCCTGCACATGTTTAAAAGTCACTTAGATATAGTGTTGGGGGGATATGGTTTAAGAGTGAATTTGTAGAGTAGGGTTGCTGGTTGGACTCAATGATCTGAAGGGTCTTTTCCAACCTGAATGATCCTATGAAAAACATCTTCCTGGGATTACAGGATTAATTAAAACAGGTGGATCGCAATGCCTCACTCTGAGGTTTCTGGGTTATTCTTTATCAGTATAAAGTGAGTTCAACTGCTCAGGCGCTACATCCACTGGTTCCACTTCCTCTAACAATTCACTATCCCAACATGACCACATCACTAACCACTACCAGGCCCCTCCACTCAGATCCTGAACCCACCCAGGCAGTATCTGTCCCAGAAATTCTGTAAAGCCTTCACACATAGCATACATTCAGCCCATTAGAACGAGAAAAAACCCCAAGCCGAAGAGCTGCACAGCAGCGCACACCCATACATTTCAACTAGAGCAACTTCCCTGCTTCTGTCCCCAACAGATGCAAAACGTATCCAGAACAAACAGGGTGGAACAGCCAAAGAAGTGTCCCACAGTCCCCATCCTATTCTCTTCTGTGTGTGGCCCGTAGTTATTTTTGATTGCAATACTCAGCACATAGAGAACAACACTATCAGAGGCTCTCACTTTGTCCCTGTTCTCTCACCCAGCAGACATCAGAGAGTCTCAGGCAGTTCTACAGTCGAGTTCAGATTCCCCTCACACCACCACAGGGGAACCTGCTAATGAATCTCATCTCTTCTTGTTCCCATCGCTAGAATGTTTGCCAAAACTTCCCACCGAGAGCAAACTAATTTAGATTATAGAGGAGCGCCACCTAGTGCTAAGCAGGTTGGAATTCAAACAGCCTCCTTTTATCTGGAACAAATTACCGACCACAAATTCCATCCTCAGCGTTACGCATCCTCTCTGTTAAGGCTGCAAAAGAGCCTGGACTAAGTATGTTCTTTGTAAAGTCGAGGTGGTTCTGATCTTGAGAAAGCCCTAGTCTAGGTGATCCACGTCTCAGGTGTTCCACATCCTCTAGATTTCAACACAAAACACGATGCATGTAAATGGAAGAAGAAAATGTGACAAAACCTACCCTCAACCACTCTAGAAACATGCAAGAATGAAGGGGGGTATGGAGAAAATAAAAACCAGGTTTATTTCAAACTGTGATCCACAGGCCTTGATTATTTTTCCCAATAAGAGAAAATCTGATTTCGCTGCAGAAGCAAATACATCTCGCCGAGTCAGGAACACCTCCACCAGGCATCTACAGACCCCAACAAACCTCATTCAAAATTGTTATCTTGCTCCACAGCTCCCTGAAGAGATACAAGATGAAAACTCTGCTTGTGGGCTCTGAAAACAGCCTTAGGCTTGAACAGAGATGCGAGATGCACCGGTTTTCACCCTGAATGCTTCTACTGATGTTTGGGCGGAGACTTTAGGCTGAGGGAGGGAGGAGGCAGGAAAAAGTTGCCTGATAGCTCAAGCAGAGATTAAGCATTTCCTAGCATTAAGCAAGGGAAAGGATTTCCCCGGCTAGGATGATGTTTCCATGCTGTAGATGTTCTTCTCTGAAACCAACAAATTGAGAGGTGTCAGATTTTTATTGTTGTTATTTGTAATTTCTTGAACTTTCAACACAGCCAACTCCAGGTGTTTTGTAAAAGCAGATTTCTCAGAAACTGACACCCAAAGTACAGAACCCTCAGTCCCTTCTCTTGGTGAGAACTGCACGTGGTTATGACAACCAGTTCACTCAGATAGTTGGGGTGGAGCACAGATATTCCCAGGAAAACAGAGTCTGAGCTAAAATCTATTTGCTGCTCAGAGCTGTCTTCTTCCTTGGGTGTGTTTGAGAGGAAGCTGGGACTAATTGACAGTTATTATGAAAAACAACCTATCTTTAGCCTTGAGGACACGGGTAAAGAGGATCAAGAAATAATTACATTGATTATTCAGAATAATATTAACAATAATTTTATACTTTTATTATTTATTTTAATTATTTAATGCACTATTTAGATTTATAATTTCAATTATTTTAAAATAACAATATTAACTATTATTATTATTTTCTCATCCCTTTCACTGCTTTCAGACTGCAGCAAAGCCACAAAACACTATTTTCACTGCTGGTATTTGGAGCCTGATATGATTTACAAATCCAGACTGCAGCATGAAATTTACCAGGTTCTTCTGTGCCAGCAACCAAACAGGGTTTCATAGCTGCTCAGAAAATTATCCCAAATACAGGAAATACACCCTCGGCGTCGGAAAAATGACTGTGAATCACAAGTTGCTTTATTTTGGTTAAAACTGGTGAAGTTTGAGAGGGATGAAACACAACGGTGCAGTGGCTGGAACCCTTTGTCCCCTTTGCACCTACTCTGTGAACAAAAGCAACCTGGAGTGTTTTCCCTGTGCTGCAACCAAGCCATCGGCTCTAACCCTCATCCTGAAAGGCAGAGGTGCCGCCCTGCTGAGACAGAGCCTATTTGTAGCCTTTGTTAGCATCGTGGAATACTTTGGTGTAAGTCCAGCAGTACATCAGCCGGCAGGGTGTGGAGATGCCTCTGTTTGACCACTCGTATCAAACATCAGGCTGGCCCCACCACACGCTTCCCACCCTCCCAAAGCTTGGGTGGCTCCCACTAGGAAAACAGGCTGCTCAACTGCCCTCAGTGCGATAGCACTCATATCTGCAGGTAAACGAAGTGCCCTGGTTTTTAAGTCCTCAAAGCAGAAGGCACCTCATTCAAAGCCTACAATTATATCAAGAAAAAACTGAATTTGAACTTTGGCTGATTCCAGTCTTTAAAAAGAGGAATAAAAAAAAAAAAAAAGCTGGGAGGATGCACTCCCACCCACTTCTCAGGATTATCCTAACATCCCCCAGAGAGCCTGTATCTTTCTTTAACCTCAGCATTCCACCATCTTCAGCACACTGCGAGACATGAAACCTCCACAGCTGGATCTGCTCTGGTCCTGCATGCAGACCTTCTTGGTTTAACTCCCAGGATTAACTCCATCCTGGTTAGAGCAGTTTGCAAAAAGCTCCATTTCCTCTTAGAAGACACCCAGGCAGAGGCAAAGCATGGTGTTGCTGTCCCTCACTTTTCCCAATTTACTGAAAAGGGCTTTTCAACCTGCATAGAATGAACCCACTTTGGCCCAAGTACAACAGGCACAACCTGCTTGAAAGAACCTGCTGTGTGTTCCTGGCCCTTGTGCCAGCTTACCATGGAAATGTGCAAGTGAAGATCGTAATTGCCACAACACCTATTTTTATATGGATTAAAACATAAATATATATATATATGTATGCATGTATGTTTCTAGTAGGACAGCACATATCCCAGCACTACAGAAGTGAGATGCCCTCATTCTGCTCACAAGGAAACACAGATATAAGGCTGATGCCCTTTGGCAAAGAGACCACTCTCCATTTTGAACCTGTTATTCCAGTCCAGGACCTTTAAACCCATCAAGAGGAGTGAGTACATCTCACTCAAGGAGGAGCCCCATCTTACAGACAAAACACAGGGGCTGAGTCTTAACAGCCTCCGCAATAGCCTCCGGTGGAATCCTCCACCTCCTCGGGTTATTGCACTGGAGCCGCCTGGAGTGAAATGCAAGGCTCAGCTGCAAAATATTTTCTTCTTGGCAGCTCACAACCTTGTTCCAGAGGCACATGTGAAACACATTCCTGGGTAATCTGGGAGTGAAGTGGGCCAGATGGTAGCAGTCAGATGTGACCCAATTCTTCTTAAGCTCTCGCAGTTTCAAAGACTTGTGCTTAAAAACCTCACGCTTCTTCCCCGCAGCATCCATTGATATTTGGGAGCAGGGTTTTCAAGACAGTCACAGTCAGGCTCAGGACTGTCACCTTCTGTCACCCCGAGTCCAGGGGATAAGGAGCACTGTGTGTCTGCAATGGAACAAGTCATCTCATGGCAGTTTTCATTCTGTGGACCGAGGGGATATCTATCAGGCAGCCTCCTGGTTTAGGGAGGGTGAGAGAGTGGAAATATTTTTGTTCAGGCTTACCAAAGGGAAACAGATAAAAGACGGATAGGGGGAAGAACTGGTTCCAGTTGTTGTATCAGCTGGAAGGGAGGGAATGGCTTAAAAAGTGGCCACAGAGCATTTTAGCTTAAGATTTAGGCTTGTTTTTCCTCAGAGAGAATTTCAAGTGCCCAATTCCCGTTCAATTTAACATGCAGGCAGGCCCTCCCCTCCTTCTGGAGGTTTGGCACAGGCACCCAAATCATGTCCCCAGCATCCAGATGTTTCAACAGTATCATGCAACTCAGGGTAAGCCCCTGTAGCTAATGCTGCAAAACCCATCACTGCAGGAGCAGGGAAAGGAGAAGCCCCACCAGCCCAAGGCAGGGCAGTCCCAGACCCTGCTTTGTGCTGGACACTTCAACCAGCACCTCACAGGGTTTAAGATCAGCAGGTCTGATCACTCAAGTGAGTGCAGGCAGATGTCTCCATAGACCTTTTCTCCATACAACTCAACTTTCTCAGTGCTGTTCTCCCTGGTGAGGAGCTTAGTTGGTTTCAGTCATCACTACCTCACACAGTCATGGTCTCTCATGAGAGCTGCTCATTGCAATGGCTGTTCTCCCCATCAGGAGAGTCCAGCAAACACATCAACACATTCAAATGCTGCAGCTGGAAGTTTTACAGGAGAAGCATACAAAGAAGAAAGCAAAACTAACGTTCAAAAGTTACCTAGAGGCCACCGTGGCAGACTTCGGAAGATCTGTGTCTGGATTATAGATTGGGCAGGAAATGGGATGTCACCAAGCAGAGAGAAGCATTTGCTCCCACACCAGTGAGGCCACAAAACGCAGCCAGTGCTGACAGGCTCCTTCCCAATGAATGAGCAGCTATGCAAAAATATGACTTGAAAATTTAAAAACCACAACAAACCACCAAACCCACCACAGAATACATCAAAGAACCCACCTAAAACAAAATAAATCTCCAAAAGTGCATGGAGGAAAAATCCTATTTCTACACTGCCCCCCTCCCCACCCCATCGACTCTGGTGTAACACAATCGTTCTGGCCAGTGCCCAGAGGAGAGATCCTGATGACTGATGCTGTTCACCTTGGGGGCAAACTTTTGGTAGAGAGATTAAATAGTTAGTTTCTACCTGCTGCAAAGAGAAACATCAGATTGGAGACCCCACCTGTATTTTGGCCAGGACCTTTTAGCTCGAGCGTCAGGCACAAAAGGGAGGGTTCAACGGGAGTCTGCTGGCAATGAAACAACCGACACCGTTTGGACAAGAAATGTACCCAGACATTTTAATTCAGTCACCCCGCCACAGACCAGAGACAGTCGCCCAGAGGGGAGAAGAGGAGGCAGTGGTGGGAGGAAGACACTTAGCAACTTTTTAAACCCGTGTTTTAAACTTTTCTGCAGAAAACACACAGATAAGACTTACAGATCCTGCTCAGCTTTTAAAGCACCACGAGGTACAAACTGCAGCTAGAACAGTGTATCAGCACCACTCTTTCAGTGCACAAGACAGCACAAATAAAACCTGTGAAAAGTGCATCCAGAACAGGATACATTTCTGGACAACGTTTCCGAAGCCGAAGGGTGACCACTCAGCACTGGTTAGCTCGAGGCTTAGTGCAAGCCCGCTCACAGGCGCTTAGGGAATCGCGGCTGCAAACTGCACACGAATAAAAAGATGTAATCAAAAATAAACTCATTGTCTAGAGACAAGTACTGGAAAACAAGAATTCCAACCAACTGTTAGCAGCCCTACAGAGAGTTGATCCCATTCTAGTGACCCTCAGAAAAAGGAACACACTCCAAAAATTGGTTAAAAATAATCAGTGAGAAAAATCCTCTAGGAAAGTCTGCCTTGTACTAAGTTTTGACAAAGCATTGCACAACATCCTTCCTCCTATTGCCTTTTCTCTACTGGAATATAAAAGACTATTTTAAAAGGTCAAATTCTTGTAGTTTAGAAAATGAGAATCATAAAACCACCGTCTAGCCTGCAGAGCACCGTAGTGGTGAGCACAGTCCTTTGCTGTGGAAAGCGGGGTGAGCCACCCATGCAAATCCCCCCTCACGGCTTTCTCTCCCCTTTCTGAGGCAATTACTCATGAAACATTTATTTCCCAGAATACAATCACTGCTGAAACTAACACAGCTGCCTACACCCCTGTCTGCAGACCACTCATCTGTTACCACAGAGAAAAATTCGGTAGTACAACCCCCCCTTTTGTGGTGTCCATCATATGGGACCACGTATTCCCTTCCTGTTGTCAGCTTGCAGACTCACTTTTCCATTCCAAAGCTTAAATTTGTACCCATGAATTTTTTATATGAATGTAGCCATGGTTTGAAGCTAGAAAAGGGTAGATCTAGGTTACACATCTTTAATCCAAGGGTGGTGGATCCCTGGAGCAGACTGCTTAGAGAGGTGGTGGAGGCCCCATCCCTGGAGCCATTCAAGGTCAGGCTGGATGGGGCTCTGGGCAATCTGTTCTAGTTAGAGATGTCCCTGCTTGTTGTAGGGGGTTGGACTAGATGACCTTTGGACGTCCCTTCCAACACAACATATTCTGTGATTCTATGATTTGTCAACGCCGGCTTAAAATTTGTGTGGTGTGAAAGTTCCACATGGATGATGAAAAAGGGAAGGACTTTTTTCCAAACGAACATCAACAAAAAGCCACAAGTTGTAACTTCCTACAGGTCAGGAGGCAAGAATTGTCATCACATTCATATACAGTCAGTGGTGGGTGCACGAGAGGCAAGGAAAGCCAAGCATCAGCATTACTCAGTAATTTCTTTTAGCGCATAGACGGGGCTTCCTCTCAGCAACTGTGCAGCCTCACTACTGTAGATTCATTGAACCATTAGCTGTTGCTTCATCAATTTTGCATCACAGGAGACATCACATGTTTGGGCATTGCTGTTTAAACACAGTCCACCCTGAAAACAACTCTGAATTGCAACTCCTTGAGAACTACCAGGAATAAACTTCATGGAGGTTCTTTGAAAATCTGATGGAAAAAGGGAAAACAAACAAATCAGTTGAAGGGTTAGAGCAGAGCTACATGTTGTGCTGATCAAAACATTGCCTGCTCCTTTGCACACATGATTTCCATTCCCTCCTTCCCACAATTCATTAACCACATACTTCAGAGACACAGCGCCGCAGATGTGCAGGACCAAGAACAAGTGCCGGGAGCACACCACCCCCAGGCCAAGCTCTCTGCTTGTACAGCTTCATGCAGATGGATCTAGCCTGATAGATGAGCTGATTCCTATGAGTTTTGGTGAGGAAAGTCTCCAAAAATGCTGGACTGTTCACTAAGATGTCTGTGGTGACTCTCCCCATCTGCAGCCCCCACCAAAGCACAAAAGTGCTTTCAGTCATAACTGTGGAGTTATGACTTACTCCCACAGCAGGCATCTGGGAAGACAGTGCATGCAGTGGGGAGATCCTGTAGCTGGCAATAATTCAGGATCCCACAATGGGATAGATCCCGACCAGAGTTCCTCTAGGTCTTTTTTACAGTACAGCTAAGGCAGAACTTCTGTCCTGCTACCTGGGACATTAAAGCCTGTGACCTTGTTCAGACTCCAAAGGCATGGGGGAATGTAGGAGGAAGCTTCCCAGTCAAAGCAGCAGCAGGCTTATGCTCCTTCACCCATTTCCAGTCAAAGAAATTTAAATCTGTGGAGGGAGGAAGGATTAAAAAACATTAAAAATCAAACTGGTAAATGAGAATGCTTCCAATTAATAATGCTTCAAATAAATTAATAGATTGAATGAACTAGAAACAGTGGGATAGAGATACTTCAGAAGCACAGCTCTAAGAAGGCCTTCAATAGAGTAACGTGGATGATGATTATCTGTGGAGTGTTTGGCTTGGGCTATTGTATTTTTTTTTCCTAGAGGATTACTGAGTCTAACTCAAAAAATTCCACCATAAGCAGAACTTATCTGTATGCACAAGCGTGAGACATAATGTGAGCAAACCCATATGGTCTTGGCAAAGGGTGAAACGGACACATGTCCTGTAAAAATCCTTCCTAGGTATGTAGTTTTGAAAGCTTAAAACGCTTCACATCTGTTTCCCACCCAGCTGGCAGAACATCCACAGGACTGAGATCTCTTAATTTTCTGAAACCATCTAAAAAATGCACAGGAACTTTTGACATAGAAACCCAGCTACACAGGCTCAGCGGACACTGAGCCTTCCATTTGCTGAACTTGGGGCAAACAGGATCCTACTGATAGACCTGCCAACTCTAGAAACACCTCATGTTAAAGGTTCATGAAAAATCTCTGTTCGGCATTAGAAACATAGAATCACAAAATCATTTAGGTTGGAAAAGAACTCCAAGGTCATCGAGTTCAACCATAATCCCAACTGTCCCAAAGCCATCACTAAGCCTTGTCCCTAAATTCAAGATTTCTGTGACTTGGAAACACGTCCAGGGATGCCAATTCAACTTCCTCCCAGGGCATCCTCTGCCAAGGCCTGATGACCCTTTCCAGGAAGTTTTTCCTAATGTCCAGCCAAGGCTTACCCTGGTGCAACTAGAGGGCATTTCCTCTTGTCCCATCACTTACCAGTGTAGCAAACCTGTGTGGGGACAACGTGTTGACTGCTCTCTCCACTCTTAATTCTGTACTGACACTTTGAGGATAAACTCTGATCTATGCAAAGCTGAAACCAAGGCTTTCCACAGAACCTTTGCCTACAGTAGAATCTGTACATGCCCACCCATAGGTGCTACTCATACTCACCTTCCAACAAGAAGAAACATTCAAAGTTTGGCCCAGTTACCTCCTCCAAACGCACCCCACTACCTACCTTTGATCGCTCCACTGTCAAACTGAAATCTTGTTTGGCCACCTTGATAAAGCCAATGGCTTCAGCTGTTGGGTTTTTTCTTGTTTTGGTTCGAAGTTTTTTGTGTGTTTGCTCAAGCTCTGATGCAAACCTCCAGGCTTCTTTGAGGTAGCGGTAACATCAGCTTTCTTCCAAACTCCTTTTGCCTACAGCATAAACTAGATTTTCAAGTTCCCAATTCTGTGTGAGTGTCAACACATCCCCAGAGCCGCTCATTTATAGACTACAAAACACCAGGGGGTTGTTACTTACGTACCAGACAGCACTTGAAGATGTATCGCCCACCTGATGCAGGCAGCTTATGAGGTTCCTTCTTTATGCTGTTCCTGGATGCCATTAGAGATGGCATCAGAGATGGACAAGAAAGTCTGAATGAACTTAGAGGAGGTAAAAGGAAAAATTATTCAGAGCAAGGTCAACAGGCAAAACAAGAGAAGCATAATGGGAACATCCTGCTGCGGGACACTGAGTGTCTCAAGAGTAATGTGGAGCACTTCCTTTGGCTCAACACACCAAAGTGTGTTCTAGAAGGCACTTCCTCAAAAAAAAAAAAAAAAAAGCTGGGAGGATGTAACTACCTACAATTTAGACAGTTTAATTTAACAATTCATAGAAAGTGGGATTTTTTTACAGTTGTCTCAAAGAGGGCACAAAGCGTAGTTGTTACCTGAGAGCAAAATAATGCAGCACAGACAGAGGCTCACAGCAGAGGCTGCTAAAAGGCATGGACTTTCTGACTGCTGTGGTTCAGGGAAAAGGGTTGATTTTTGGTTTTTTAATATCTGAGCTTCCCCACTTCAGGATTTTCTCCTGTCCTGAAGAGGAATCTGACATCTGTGGAAGTTGAAGGTAACGAGGTTAGCAGACATCAGGAGGGCCTTTTCATTTCAGACTGAATGAGGCTCTGAGCCTGCTCTAGCTGAAGATCCCTGCTCACTGCAGGGAGTTTGGACTAGATGAGCTTTAAAGGTCCTTTCCAACCCAAGGCATTCTGTGATTCTGTTTAAAACTATCACCTGGAGTATTGTGTCCAGTTCTGGGCTCCTCAGTTCAAGAGGGATGTGGAGCTTCTAGAGAGAGTTCAGCGTAGGGCAACAAAGATGATAAAAGAGGTGGAGCACCTCCCTTACGAGGAGAGGCTGAGGGAGCTGGGTCTCTTTAGCTTGGAGGAGACTGAGGGGGTGACCTCATTAATGTCTATGAATATTTGAGGGGTGGGTGTCAGGAGGATGGAACTGGGCTGTTCTCGGTGTCATGCAGTGGTAGGACGAGGGGCAATGGTTGTAAGCTGGAACATAGGAGGTTCCACATCAACCTGAGAAGGAACTTCTTCACGGTGAGGGTGACGGAGCACTGGAACAGGCTGCCCAGGGGGGTTGTGCAGTCTCCCTCACTGGAGATATTCAAGACCTGACTGGATAGGTTCCTGTGTGACTTGGTTTAGATGATCCTGCTGTTGCAGGCAGATTGGACTAGATGATCTTTCGAGGTCCCTTCCAATGCGCAGTGATTCTATGATTCTATCACAGAATCATCAAGGTTGGGAAAGACCTTCAAGATCATCAAGTCCAATCATCTACCCTATAGCCCCTAACTACTAAACAATTTCCTGGAAACACCATGTCTACCTGTTTCTTGAACACTTCCAGGGATAGTGCCTCCACCCCCTCCCTGGGCAGCCTGTTCCGAGGCCTCACCACTCTTTCTGTGAAGAAATTTTTCCTACTATCCAGTCTGAATCTCCTGGCCACAACTTGAGCCCATTTCCTCTTGTCCTATTGCTAGTCACCAGGAACAAGAGGCCAACAGAAGCCTCACTACAACCTTCCTTCAGGTACAGAGAGCAATGAGGTCTCCCCTCGGCCTCCTCTTCTCCAGGCTGAACCACCCCAGGTTCCTCAGCTTCCCCTCATCAAACCTGTTCTCCAGACCTCTGATCAGAGCCTTTCTCTGCACCCTCTCCAGCACCTCTATGTCCTTCTTATGCTGTGGCACCTAAAACCACCCACAGCACTTGAGGTACGGCCTCATCACGGCTGAGTATAGGGGCAGGATCAGTCCTTGGCCCTCCTAAACCTTCCTAATCCACTGCAGCAGAAAGTCATTCACAGTTCTCTTGCAAACAAACAAGAATCAAGCCTTGAGCAGCCCAGTTTCATGCCCACGTATGCATGTAGACACACAAGGACACCCCATGAACATTAAATATGTTAAAACACACGCACTGCCCAGATTTCTGGACGGTATAATCCTGCTGTAAGCAGTTTTCCGCTCGCAGTTGATTAAAGTATTAGTACACAAAACATCTGTCAGAAAGAACTGTTAGGCAATGGGCTTGGGCTTGTTGAGGAAGAAAGCAAACAGGCGGCACAAATACCGCACAAGTCAAATCCACCTCACGCAACATTAATCCTTTCACTGCCAGGAACCAACATTTTATCAGTGTGAGGTAGCGGAAAGGAGAATCTGTCGTTTGTTTGGCTGCGCCGAGTGTAAATTGCACAAGGACATCCTAGTGCTTTTATCCTGATTCACCTGAATCAGAGAATACGAGGGGGTGTAACACATCTTATGGGGTGAAGCACAAAGTAGAAAATCTGCCGTATTTCCCAGCGTAGACTGTCATCAGCATAACTGCCAAAACGTAAAGTTTGTCTGAAAAGAGACAACGCTGGGATCTACACGTGATCGGGATGTTAAAAAATAGCAAGAAGTTGACCATCATCATAGACAAAACCCAGCGCTCAGCATTTGTAACCATGGGATCATTTAGGTTGGAACAGACCCACAAGATCATCCAGTCCAACCATCAACCCAGCCCTGTCATGCCCGCTAAACCACCTTCCCTAGAGCTGCATCTACTCAATTCTTGAACACCACCAGGGATGGTGGCTCTAACACTCCCCTGGGCAGCCTGTTCCAACACTTAATGAGAAATATATAAATATATAATGAGAATCGTTGAAAGATCACCTAAGAAGCACTTGGTTCCTCACTACCCACTCACACCCCCAGCCCCCTCCTCACCTATCCTGGAACTTCCTTGGGGAAAAATCCCCAACAAACTGCAGCTCATGTTCATATCCTTGGAAGTGCTTTTTACAGGCAAACCCCCTATCACTTTGGATAACACATGGTTGCACGCTGCCAGAACCCATAAGCTTGGCATTTCATAACATGAAAGTATTTACATCTTGCCTTACAACCTACATGAAAAGTTTAATGCAGATTTTGGATTTAAAGCTTCAGTGCAAACTGGAACAGTGTTACAGAGTTCTACACCTCCAGCAGAGCTTCCATCCTGAACTTGAGATGCCTACGACTGTTGTTGCAGTGACCTGAACTGAACTGTTCCTGTGCCAAATAAAAGAGTGGGCACTCGGAGCCCTATTCTGCTTTCTACCACAAGGGAAGCTCACAAAATCATAGAATGGTTTGGGTTGGATGGGATCTTTAAAAGTCATGTAGTCCAACCTCCTGCAGACCAACCTACCTACTCTTCAGGAAGACTTGTGCCTTACTGAGCGCCCCAGAAGAGGCAACGAAAGTCTTGATCTGAATTTGGAGAGAAAGGGAGCAGAACCTAGAATACCCAGCACAAACCGGTACATGACGCTGAGAGAGATGGAAACTGCACAGCATGATCTCAGCACATCTGCTTGTTGCTCAAGTCAGAACAGCAGCACTCTCCTGACAACTTGGTGGAAGAGTCATTGAGCTTTCCAGTCAAATTCAGAGGGTGGCAACAATGGGTTTCTTCATCGTTTTTCTTTAAGCAAACATAAACATGAGGCATTTACACGTCTTGCAGGTTTCTTTCTTCTCTGCTCAGCCTCCCCTTTTGTGAAGGACAGAAACCAGCTGCAAGAAATGTAGAGGACCCAAAGCATTTTGAATGGCTCAGAATCTTTGACAAGGCATGTTTTAAGTGTATCGCGACCTTCTGCATCTGCATCTGGACAGAAACAATGAGAAATGTGGAAGCATCAGGGTATTTAACACGCTACATCCAAAATGAGCTCATGCCTTCCACATGACTTACAGCAGAAAGCTTCTGGCAGGAGTCTGGAAGGTTGACAAACTCCACATCAGGACTAGTTACCTGTTGGCAATCCCGTGCTACCCATCAATTAGCCACAGCAGGGTGATGCTAACAGGCTGTTAATCAAAACGGGAAATGTCACGACACTTTCAAAAAAGTAAGATCAATATTTCCAAGTGCCAGCAATATCTGTCACGTGGAATTCGCTTATTTTTAGGTAGTCTGGGAGGAATCAGAAAAAGTACAAATTAAAAGAGGTTCTTCCAAACCAAATGACTCCCACGCAGTGACTGTGATCACAGGAGGAGCCAAAGCAGATAAGGAAAAAGACACTGCAAGATCTGTTCTTTTGATTATTTTATTTTCATTTTTTTTAATCTTCAAAATTTTCTGCCTTGAGACAGGAATGCATGATAGATAGAAATGGCTCAAACATCTTCACATGAAACACTCTTAATCAGAATTCATTCACAAATTATTTTCCTAACAACACCTACCAGTTATATAATCCCACCCATTTCCATCCATTATCACAGATTTAATTATTCATTAAACAGTAGTTGCCAGCAGTTGGAAGCTGTAAGGCTTTTTGCATATTAGTAGAGTCTTCTGAACTACAGACACGAGAATACACAACTATTAACTCTCACTTTACATGGCAACCCCAGGTGGCAGACGTTCCAAGAAGAAGTGTGTTGCTTAACGCAGAGAGTTCATAAAAACGACAGAGAGAGAGCTCTGTGTCTCTTTAGCTCTGAAATCCTCTCCCTTTTTACTATTTTCTACACCTACAGCGTTTTCCTCATTTGGAACCAAGAATTTTGATGAGTCAACCTTGACCTTCCATTGTTTGACTTTGGTGGATTTGCAAGCCAGGCCTACTAGCTCTCCAGTAAAACTCTGTGTGCAGAGCACAGTCTGAACAGACGGGCTGCTGGGAATCCATTTCTCCCTCCGTCTGAAGGGAGCTACTTTGAGGTTTTCTGGAACTGTTGTAAACAAGAGGATACTTTTTTTTAATTATATATATGTGTGTGTGTATATATATATTTATATATTTCATATATAAATGATCTAAATGTCCTTTGGGAGTCCATTTGTTTCTTATCTTTCCAAATGATGACTAAATACCTGATCTGTAGCATTTCTCCTGAGAAGACACTAGTAAGGGAATGACAGTTTTGATGCACTTTGGAATGGCACAATCACGTAAACGCTTGCACAATTAAGACTTATGAACTCATCCAAAGTTTCTAAACATGATAGTCTAACTACGAACTAAAATACCAGCATGATGCAGCAAGTTAAAAACAAAAAAAGAAAAGAAAATTCTATGTATTCAAAATATAAACAGGTACATAGAAAATGGGTATCTGTCAGTAAATCCGTATCTTGTCAAAATAGGAAACGTATGCACTTCAGAACAACAAAAGTAAAACGGAGCTATCTGACAAACTTTGTAACAAAAAAAAGTACTTTCCAAATGCATAACAAATGCCAAGATATCCCGTAACTGGCCAGGTATAGCCACATGAGAGCTGCACGGCTTCGAGCAACCCGGGGAGGAGTGGGGTGGAAACAAAAATTCACAAAAAACAAGAGATCAGCAAGTCTAGGAAAAGAGAAAAATTAACAAAAACAAACAAAAAAATCACATCATCATCACCTACATTACTGTATGGTTATATCACAACTGCTAGAGGAGCTAGAGGGAGGAAAAAAGTAGAGATTGCAACTTAATGATTCTTAGAGTTACCTCTAAAAATTCAAAAGAGCAAAAAACATATCAACTTAATACACTAATCCTAAGCACCAATTTAATAATTTAACTGCATTTATATTTCTCCTACTAGGGATGGAGCAAGTTCTGCTTGAAGGCTGGACTCTGGAGCCCATCTGACTTCTGTGTTTTTGCCACGCTTCCTCTGCTGTTCACATCACAGTCACTGTAAAGATTCTCTGAAGTTTTCAACTCTAGGCAAGCAATTCTTCGAAGAGACATTTAACATCCTACAGTCTCAATCAACTTGCAGGTCATGAGAAGTGAAACACTCGTATTTGGTTAGTCTGTTATGAACTAGTCTGTAAAAATGGAACAGCCAACACCGTTCCTCAACAGGATTTGCCTTGGAACTAGCAGCACCCAGGGCAGACCAACTAAGGACCCATCCAGACTCCACTAGGAATTAGTAGTGTTAGAAAATTGCATATGTGGTAGATTGAGAAGACATTGCCATGCACGTGGCATTGTTACGTTGCTTTTCCTCTACTTTTCTCATCGAGAAACACCAAAGGAAAACAGCCCTACCAAAGAGCTTTTTGGTTGCTTTGTTGTTGGTTTGTCTACGCACCTGGAAAAAGCAGCACTGTGCTCCCCAGCTGGAGCAGCTCAGAGCTTCCCACCAGCTTAGATCCTCCAGAGAGTACTTTCACATAGTCATGGTGGTCTACTTCAGCTAATTCTCAGAGCTAACCCTTTTTTATCCAGTATATATTTCATGCCACTTCCTGACAGCAACTTCAGAACTGCAATGCATCTACAGTAATGTCCACTACTAACTGTGACCAGATCATGACATTGACCACCAAGCCAGGCCCTTGGGATGGTTCCACACATTGAACTGAAACTCAGACTTAAAAATCTCACTGAAACTCAAAAAGCTGGAGTGGTCATGAATCTCAGCTACTTCTCCTTATTTGAACCCTCACCCTGTAATGAAAGCACACACACCAAGGGAAAGTAACGACCGCCTGAGCTCTGAGTGTTAAGACACTGGTGAGCTATCATGCTGCTCTTCAGTGACCGTGGACTCGCTGTGCTCCTCGCTAATCTCGTTGGAGGGCTCCTCATAGCCTGTCTCAGTGGGGTCCAGGCTGCTCCCTTCACTTTGCTCTTCACTGGCCTCTGCCGACTGCTCCAGGTTGCTCTCCAAAGAAGCCGGAGAGCTGCCAGTTACGCTTTCGTTTTGGTTCATTTCGTTAAAAGGCTGTGGGAGAGGTGTGGGAGACTGTACAGCATTTTCACTGGTGGGGAGGGGCACTTTGGTGGCACCGACGTCTACCACTACGTCATTCTGTGGTAGAGTTACCTTCTCCACAAGTTTCCATTGAATTATGCTCATGTCCTTCCCTCCAGTTGAAATCAAGTGACCATCGCTGTGGGTGAAGCTGACGTTTGTCACATGACTGCTGTGAGCACTGTATTTGTGACTTGGAGCCTATTGAGAATGAACAGGGAGATCAATTGCCCATCACCAACTGCCCATCACACACAACCTTGACTAAAAGAGGTCATTAAATGTAACTCTACGATTCCTTTTGCTTAGCCTTTCAGAGAGCTCCTTATCTACATAGGAGTAAAGAAATACATTTATGTCAGGTTTTCCCCCACTACACAACCCCTTGAAACTTGGGACATCATCAAGACTCTGCTCCAGAAAAGACAAACTACTGCCACTTGGCTTTTGGGTATATTGTATTTTTAATTATTTTATATATAAATGTAGTTAAGAAAACCACGCTCTTGCCTCTAGCACTGTTCTCAGGTATAAATGAGCTCTTTGGCTGCCATGTTAGAAAGGACCAAGTGGGAAGCAGGTGTCTGGCAAGGAAACTTCACGCAAGACAAACAAGCGTAAGGACTACACTGGCCTAGACTTACCTTTGGCTTGGAACAGGGATACTGAAAGAGATGGACCTTACAGAAGTCATCAGCAACTGCGATCACTTTTCGGTTATGGGATCTGACAAGGGCATTTATGTCTGTCCCATCTGATCCTTCAGGCCAAACTCCTAGGAGAGAGTAGAGCAGATGTTTAGCAACAGTAACAAAAACCTCTGCACTGTTTAAAGCTTAAGTTTGGTGCTAAAATTGGTAACTCTTAATTTAACACTTTCATTCATGTTTTAAAAGCAGAGATGCTGCCTTGAATATGTATTTTTAATTAAAAAATAAGGGGAAATGTCTTAAATTAAACTAAAAAGAAACAGGTTTTTACTGTGCATGTGTTTTGGACTTTGGTATTTACATAAGTCAAAGGAGACAATTGGTGATTTTTTTTTTGCACAGAATCCCAGCCTGTACGCGGTGCTGTCGAGTGCTTAAGTACAATTCAATATGCTTTTAAGCAAAAAAAGAATGACATGGATATGTCTAGACAAAAGAATAACACCACTGCCTGGGTGAGAAGCACTGAACAAATTGGGGAGGGGACAGGCTCAGTTTTTAACAAGACCCCAGAGATTCTCATAACAAACTTGATGATTCACATCTGCAAGAAAAGCTGCACAAGAGGTAAGAAAAGGGTTATAAGATGCAGATTTATGCCAAAGGTACTGTATTTTTACAGCTCAGATTTGAACTTCTGGTTAGTTCAGGAGTTACGAGGAATTTCCCCCCTCAAATTTCACTCTCCACTGACTGAGAGGGAAGTGAAACATCATATGTGAAAATATCTTCTTCCTCCCTTAAAAATCACTGACTTTATTAGAATAAAAACCCCTGTTTACTATTTTACAGCACAAGACAAACTTTTCTTTTTCCACCTCCCACACTATATTCTCTTGTTTGTAAGCAAAATGGCAAATAGGGTTTAACTGGGGTTTTTTTCCATTCTTCAGTGGGTGAAATAAGACCTTTATTTTCTCCGTACAATAAAAAAGGCAGCTCTCTTAAGCTTCTTACAACACCAGTAATCTACACTGTAGGTGATTTACTGAATATCTACATCTAAGGGATGTATTTAGAAACATTTCAGTCCTCTCACTTCAAAGAAATCCATCTGAAAAATATATACTAATAATTAAAAAAACATATTGAAGAATTGTTAAATAGCTCAAAGAGAATGAGCTTTAAGTTTCTCTCTCTCTATGGTAAATAAAAGAACTTCAGTTCCATTTCCTGAAATTTCAGCTACCACCTTAGGCAGACAAATGGCAATGTTATTTCCTCTTCTTTTTAATTAAAAAGAATAACATTAAAGATCACATCTCTTATTAAACATTCTTTATGTTCACAAATCCCGTTAGCAGCTCTATAGGCAACACAGCCCTTTGTCATACAACAGTGGGGTTTGCTTTCAATGCATCAGGCACACGATGGGAAAAAAAGACATTACAATATTAACAAGTTCTTTGTTCTCAACAACTCTAAAAGTAACAAAAAATGCAAAAGAATAGGACTTTGTTATTAGGTTATTAGGACAGCAGCACTCTAATGTTAATAAATTCTGCTGGCCAGCAGTCAGCTTCTCAAAATAATCTGCTCTGACAAGTATGGGAAAAGCACAGTAAATCTGAGTAAGCTCAAGTGCTGCGAGTGCAGACTGTGGATGCTGCTGAGCCAATACAGGAACATCCCAAGCCAAGACAGAGTGATGCTATTCTCATCCGATCCATACGCCTCCACCATCTTCTTGTCTGCTGACAACAGTGCAATGCTTGAGCCTATGGACTCCCTACACACAGAGCTAAATGAGCAAAGCACATACCCTAAAAAGCTCAAACCCCGTAAACTCTCCTCCTGAACATCAAAGGCAGCAGCTCCTGGCTTGTTTGGATCCCTGAGCCAGCTGACCCTCAGGTCAACACCAGCAAACCTCTGCGAGGTTGGCTTAGCTGCACTGTCTGATTTAATGGGAAAATACTTGCCTTTGTCTGAGACCAAGCCATAAGTTTAAAGTTCTGCAGACTACCAGACAACATAAAAATCAAGGCAGGATGAATCTTGGCTGGGAAGTTTCACTTTCTGCCCCAGAATAACATCACACTATCTACTCTATCGGCTTCGCTCCCAGGTCCTCTGGTACAGCAAAGATTCTGAGAGCACTTGAGACTCATTAAACTTAATCCAGAGTGGTTAAAGTCCAGATTGATCCAAAAGGGAACGCAGACAAGATCATCAGACTTAGCCACTTTTTACGAACAAAAACTAAAAAGGCTTCTCTAAAGAGGGGCTATAGGAGCTGCTCATCTCAGCCTGGCCACACTCACTAGTGGCTTCTATCCAACAGCTGTTAAAGAGACAAAGCCAATGGTCTGCACATGAAAGCAAATTCTTTCTGCACTCCCACACCTCATATCCTTGGGCCAGGAGTAAAGCACACTTCTGGGAATGCTGGAGAGCTGCTCCCCTTATTCTCTCTGCTCTGCCACCAATCATAGCAGCAAAAGTTCAGCAGCAACAGAGCCACTGTCTGCTACTCCCATGTTTCTGGTAGGTTTAAATCCCCTGCATAAAATGTGAAAGGACTTGGAGCTCCAACACTATTCCAAATGGAATACCCAGTCCTTACAAAGTGTTTTTATTGCTCCTGGAGAAAGACATCACAGCATCAAGGGAGGGAACAGGCATCCACTCTCTATTTCATCCAGACAGACCAAACGAAAACCAAACACGTACGCAACCCGTTCACACATCAGGCTAACAGGAGCTGACAGGTGCAGAAAACTATAGAAGGCATTCAATCCTAACTCATTTTCTTCTGCCCTTAATATAGGATCATAGAATCATCAAGGTTAGAAAAGCCTTCAAGATGGTCCAACCATCTGCCCTACAACCTCTAACCACTAAACCATCTCCTAAAACGCTGTGTCTAGCTGTTTTTTGAACACCTCCAGGGATGGTGCTTCCATCATTATCCTTGATAGCCTGTTCTACTCTTTCTGTGAATAAGTTTTTCCTAATATCCGATCTAAACCTCCCCAGGCACAACTTGATCCCGTTTCTTCTTGTTCTATCGCCACTCACTAGGGAGAACAGGTCAACACCCACCTCACTACAATCGCTCTTCAGGTCATTGTAGAGAGCAGTGAGGTCTCCCTTCAGCCTCCTCTTATCTAAGCTGAGCAGCTTAGCTCCCTCAGCCTCTCCTCATAATAATGAATATCCATTTATACGGATATGAAGAGTTGAACTAATAGTTGTGAAGAAAATATGTGTAGACCTCCAACTCTAAAGAATTCGCTAGTTTACCTGCTTTTGATGTTTCCACTAACACAAAGACCAGAGGCAGATACCTAATCTCAGTGGTGGAAGTGAGACATTGAGCATCCTGCTCACACACTACAGTTTAGAACACTGGCAGGGTGTACT
This sequence comes from Rhinopomastus cyanomelas, assembly GCA_013400115.1. NCBI lineage: Eukaryota > Metazoa > Chordata > Aves > Bucerotiformes > Rhinopomastidae > Rhinopomastus > Rhinopomastus cyanomelas. Next base: position 198,891 of record VXBP01010524.1, read on the forward strand.
ACACGTTTTAGCCACTCACACATAGGTCCTCATTTATGGTCAACAAAGCTGCCTTCAGCAAAAGCAGTTTGAACTGTCTGGCCACAACAGCAAACTGCACCATCAAAATCAAATCTCCAACCTCCAGAATTCTGTGATCTGTCAGAATTGCAAGTTTTTTAGTACATTTAAAAAACCAAACTACTAGATAAAGAATCTGTTTAATATTTAAAGGATTTTTACTATTCAGCAGCAGTACATGCTGCTCACCTTTGAGTACAGGTATCCAGGTGCTGACACAATTTTAAGTCACCTACTTAAAACTAACAAGACTACACAGTTTTGTTCCTAAAACAAGGTAAGCAAAGGGGAATGGAGATGTGCCATATGAGCACTTCAAAATATCAGCTTTTTGCTTCAGGGCCTCCAAAATGACAGAGGATTAATCCCAAACTTCAAGCCTAAACAGAAATGAAAGTGCAGTGTCTCTAGAAGATCTGGCACTCTGTATCACAGACCAGTGCTGTGGTCAGTCTCTTTTTCTGTCACCTCAGCACCATCCTCAGTGACCATTTAACAACTTATTTCTGCTGAGAAACTGGAATAAAAAGCCACATAAAAGCTTAAAGCAAGTTCAACAGAGCTCACCAAACACTTGGAAGCCTAAGACGCAAGTGTACGTCGTCCAATCTATATCCTTACAGTCAGAACGATTCCTGATTAGCTTACAGCCACTTGGAATGTCCCCTGTAAAGAAAAGGGAACGATGAGTTGCACCACATAAAATATATAAGTGTTCACTGAAGGTGCTGGGAAAAAAAATAAATGCATCTGACACCCAGCCTGGAATCATTGTAGAGGCAATGACAGATCAAGCACCTCTATCAAATTCTGGATACTTGATGCTTCATTTGGTGTTTAAGAGTCACACTTACTTCTCATTTCCCTCTTTGGATCAGTGTACCTGAAATACACTTCTCTGCAGCTCAAGCCCCCAATACCAATACTAAATGGTCCAATAGAGTCTGTAATAGAAGAATTTCTCCTTCCTAGCAGCTCTGTTCATGTACTAAAATCCAGTCACGCAGGAGGCTCTGCTTTAAAACCACTGAGCAACCACCACCAGAGGAGCCTTAGATTGCTCTTCAGTTTCTAACTAAGGAAAGGAAACTAAGGAAAGGAAGGTTGTTCATCTTTCAATATATCACTAATGTCTCACAGAAATTTGCCCCCCTGTAGAGGCCATTGTGGGCTCCAACACTTCATAAATATGAGCAGGAACTCCTTCACATTCTTCCCTGGAATGGGCTGCCCAGGGGAGTTGTGGTCTAGATGGTCCTGCTGTGGCAGGGGGATTGGACTAGATGATCTTTCAAGGTCCCTTCCAATCCCTAATGTTCTATGATTCTATGATTTTGGTAGATTGAGATACTGCACTACCCAGATTTGAAAATTTCTGACAGACAGGAAGAACATAGTAAGGTGAGAGATACTGACATTTGATGCCTCTTCTTTCCTCCTCTTGAAGTAGTTAAAGCCATGGGAAGACAAGAATACTAAAAACCACTTTAAGAGCAGACTCAATGCCCTGTGCAAGTGGTTATTTATGTCAAAAGTTCAACTGGGTGTTAAATTCATATTTTCACGTAGTAAGAAAAACAGAAAACATTATTACCACCAACTCATTAAAGGAGCTGTGTTTGGTTTTCAACACCACCAGCCAAGATAAAGCTTAGAAAAAGAAACCCCAGAACAGAGCCCACTGATTTTACTCCCCCAAAACAACTGGCACTAATTAGACAAGTGCATATATTATTTTCAATCGAAAGGACTTTGGGCCAGCGTCAAAGCGTAGTGCCACTCCACTTGTTCTGTGAATTCTACACTGTTAGACTGATTTATGACCTTGTAAAGAAGCCAGCTATATTTGGCAGTGCCATTAGGTAATACCTAGCTCTGAATAACATCACAATATCAGGTTACACCAGTTCAATTTGGCTTCTTTGTCAGGGAGTGTTTTGTACAGTCCCCATCGAGCACACTCTTCTAAATACCCTGACAGCTAATATATCGTTCCCAGTGTATTTTATTTCATACTTACAGTATAGTATTTCATAGTCTCCTGAGTTTGACATTATAAACTTGTTGTCTGGGGACCAGTCAAGGTGTGTAATATAGCTGGAATGTCCCTGGAGAAGAAGAATGCAGCAACACCAATGTGAGACACTTCTCTCAATTCAAAAAGAAGCAGAACTTGCACCCACAGATGGGACAACTCACACCAAACAAACCACTTCCCTCCTTCCGCATCCAATGCACCCACCCCAGCCTTGCCACAATTCATCTGAGATCCTTTAAAAAGATTCCTTTAATTGTGCAGATAAATGGATGAACACTGGGTATTGTGTCTCTCCCATCTCTCCACAAACCCTCCACTTGTAAACCGTGTCCCTCTCAGACCCCAGAATGATTAACTCCTAGAAGGCACACTGCTAAAACAGAGGTGAACTAACATTTGTACTTGAATGAAGAAATTCTGTGTTGCAAGTTACAGGCAACTAACTGGCACAGGATCATTTTTAGATCACAGCAGACAAGTGATGGACAAGACTATTTTATTTCTCCATCCATTCAGAGTAACTTCCACTAAACTTTTAGGATGCCCTTGCTCATCCTAAAAAGTTTTGGTGCCTATGTTAAGAACCACCACGTAAAACTTCAAGATCGAGGACCTTTGTACGCTGTTTTAAAGTTTTAAGTGTGTTTCCTACACTGGATGTACGTTAATGCCAGCTTCTTCCCTACAGGCACAGAGTCACCTGTAGAAGTATCAAACCATTTTGGCTCAGTTGCCTCGTTATCACTATCAAGAGCTCACTGAGGTCTCAACACAAAGTGTGTTGAGATTCACATAATCACAGAATGCTTTAGATTGAAAGGGACCTTAGAGATCATCTAGTTCCAACTCCATGCCATGGCCAGGGACACTTCTCACCAGACTATGATCGACTCCAGAGAAGTCACTAACTTGTATAAGGTGAACACTGGCTTCTATGCCACCCACCATGCCGGCTTTCTCTCCAGAGATGCTGATTGCTTCCAGAACTACATGTAGAAATACACTCATGTCTGCCTCCCTGGACCCAGGTCTTCTGTGAGAGACTGCAAAAACATTTATGGGAAAACCTAGCGCTTAGGATTTATTTACTTACGAACTAGTCTCTGCCTCAAGCAGAGGAACTGTGTATTGACATAACTGCTTTGCAGTCATGGATGGGATATGTGATACTGACCTGCAAACTCAGAAATTGGAAAAAAAATAAAGAAATTAAATCCCCTACAATTGGCTGGGGTTTTTTCTCCTCCCTCTCCTTAAATTCCAAGTCTCCACATTCACAAGTGAACTCCAACATGGAAAAGAAATGGTCAGTCTTCTACCAAGTCCTGCCAGACATTTGGCAGCTGTTAAAATTCCTGGGAGGAGGCGGGAAGGGAACAAGGCAATTGGCTGGGGGGCTCCATGCAGCAAAATCTCTTCAGGCAAGCGAACACCAGAGGATGAACTGGGTCATAACTTGGTCATAATCTTTTCAATAGGATGATCCCCTTTTTTGTTAAAATCTTTGGTCAGTAGCTGCCCATGGATAGTTTTACTCTTTCCTTTTCAGTCCTTCATTCCATCATGGACATAATTACTTGCATTGTCACTAATAAAACTGCCTGGATGTAAACCCTCTCCGTCACTGGCAATTATTTATCTGCTTCAGACCTGAGGTGTACAAGGGTTTAAACATCCATATGATGGGCACATGAATTATTTCAGCTTAATTCCACTGAATCAGATACTTCTGGCTGCCTGTGTGGCTGTCATCACAATACTGTCTTGGTAAATGTGTGGAATTCACCTCTCTTTTGTCAGTAGCTCTCTCTAATGTAAGGCAGAGAAAGCACCAGCTTCCTTGAGGCTGCTGACATGCTCATTCCCCAGCCCAAACCTCCACATAGCTTTCTGCACAGCTGGAACCCTCAATAAACAGCTGCACTAGTCTAAATGGTTGTTTTGGCTCATCAGAAACTCTTTCTGATCCCAAATGACACCATCCCTTGCTGTGGAAACACACTCACAGGTCAGACTCGCCTGTCCGGCAGCAGCAGAAAGGGGATTTAAATATAACAGTGGGCACAAAGCCCTCATGCACAAGCTGCTGCTGGTTCAGTCGATAAAACTCCTCTGAAAGTATGTGAGCTATGTATTCAAGCTGGAAGAAACAACCAGAAGCTGACTACCAGGAGAACTGAGTCATCCTACTTGGAGGTCACCCGCGAGGCTACTTAACAACAGAACATCATCAGGAGGACACTGCCAGCACCCTACCACCAGTCAGGAGACTTGGTATCTCCTTGGCAGCCAGGGGAATGCAAGGAGCAGGGAAACGGATTGGCAGCACAAGTGAGAAGGGTTTTGGGGAAGCTCAGCCCCGACAGAAAGCAGTTGCTAATTTTAGCTTCTACGTGAACTCAGATTGAAAAAAAAAAAGGTTAAGAGAAATCTGCTTTGAAGCCTTTAATGTTTCTGCCTAACAGTGCTTGTTTGACTCACTGTGGTGTTTACAAACGCCTCTCCTGCTCAGACAGAAGGACAGAAATACAGATGCTGGTTTAAGTTATAGTCTCTCCTCATAAGTACCACATGCACTCTACAGAAATAAGTATCACCAAGAAAAGGAGGTTGCAGAGAGATGAGGGTTGGTGTCTTCTCACAAGGAACAAGCAACAGGATAAGAGGAAATGGCCTCAGGTTGCACCACAAAAAGTTTATGTTGGACATGAGGGAAAACCTCATGGAAAAGGTCACCAGGCCTTTGAACAGGCTGCCCAGAGAGGAGGTTGAATCAACACCCCTGGATGTGCTTAGAAGTCATGGAGACATGGAGCTTAGGGACAGAGTTTAGCAGTGGCCTTTGGACAGTTGGGTTAATGGTTGGACTTCACGATTTTAAAGGTCTTTTCCAATCTAAATGGTTCTGTGATTCTATGTATGAAGCTTATCTCCTTTTGCCTAGACTGTGGCTTTACCCAATTCCAAATTTTGGAGTAGCAACTACAGCTGAATATAGTGCATATCTGCAACCTGTAAAATTCCATATTCTGAGGAAATATCACCATCTAATGTTATGTTGGTTCAAGGAATACTTTACCAGTACCCATCAGCCTTACAAGCTGAAAAACGCCTGTTAAAAATATATATTCAAAGCTAAAAATGGAAAAGGATCAGCCCAGAGAGTTCCCACTGCATAAATCTTAGTTAAATGCAAGAGCTGCTGATACAATTCCTCCAAAACTTACAGTGCATTTTCCGTATCTGCTATACTTTCTTCCATTTTCTGTTACTACGTAGAGGTAAATAAAGTTGTCATGGGATCCAACTGCAAGCAAGGCGCCATCTACAACACAAAACATTTGATACCAATTAGCAGAGTGTTTGTTTTCCAGACTTTGGTGATTTCAGATTTATCACTAAGATGATAGTCTTGACTAAACTTCTGAATTATATTTAAGAACACATGACTGCTTATATTCGGTTGGTTCTCAGTCAGCATCTCCTTGCTTTTTGGGTATGTTTGTTGGGCAATTTCTTCCATTTCTGCTTTTTTTTCCTTAGTGTTTGACAGGCAGGGTATAAACCCCGATTACACTGGATTCCTGGAAATTGCTGACAGCAAGCTTTAGAGGTGAAGATTGCATAGAAATCATTATCAAATAATGTCTGAACAACTGGAGCATTCAAACATTCTAAGCAGTTTTACAATGCAGACAAGAGTGCCCTTGAATCATAATCGAACACCTCCACTGTCAATGAACATCAGCACTTTGTAAGAAATTGCTGTGCTTGGCAGACGTGGAAGCAGCAGAGGGCTATTTTGTCCATGACATGGCAAGTCATTCAAAAGCAAACAAGACACAGATTTACAAGGGTGTTCTTCAATCCAGTTTTAACACAGATGAAGCTATCTCTGATGTTCTGTCATGTCACATCTGAAGAAGAGACTCAGTCCTGGCTTGGACAACTTGTAATCCCATAGCAAATACCCCAAAAATAGCTCCAAGTTTCAAACAGACCTGAGCTTAGTTTCATGGGCTTGCATTCATAAAAACTGAAAACTGGAAGTATGTAAAAATTTCACTGCAATAATAATCTTTTAAAATGCTTTTCTGTTACTGTGTCTATGATTTAGTTGAAACTTTTAATTTGCAAATAAATTAAAAAATAAATAAAATAAATAGAAATAAAATTGATGAAATAGATATAGAAACAAAATGAATGAAAGCATTTATTCTAACCGCACAGTTCAACACGGAGGAAGGGCTGAAAAAGGGGACTGTAACATTTTCAGTTACAAAATTCCAAGATTTAGCATACACAAACAAATCTGTAAGCAGGTGTTCAGTCATACCTTAAGAACCTTTAAAGATTTTTTTCAAAGCTCTGCTTTTTCTAGTGACAGGGGAGCAGTTACTCTGGGTGTACAAGTCTGCCTACCTACTGAGTAGCGCATCACCGAGAGCTGCTCATTGCCATCAGTGTGTATAGAAACCAGATCCCTCGTCTCTGCATCCAGCACAAACCACCTGGACAGAGGAGAATCCAATGAGTATCACTTCCACCAAACAAAACAATCAAGCACAAGAGCAGTAATAACTGCCTGGCTTCATCTTCTCGTGATGGTCCCTCAAGGGCAGCAAAGAGAACATCTGGTTATAACGGAACATTTTTCTGGTTCACAAAGCAATGCAAGTTTCAGTGAAATACATATAAAAGATTTTAAATACAGCCAGTATTTCACTCCCTCCTTTGAATGCTAGAAACACCAAGGTATCTCCTGAACGATAAACATGCCACCACACATACACTTCATATGACTGTACCATATTGCCCTTAAGGGTGTCTTAAGGCAACAGCTGAACTTCAATCTATTGCTTCTTCCCCATTCTGAAGAACAGTTTTGATATAAAATCCTGACCCTGTGATTTGTATGAAGAGGTAGAAGGGAAGGAACTGAAAACATTTCCAAGCTCATTTAAGCGCAAAGTATTCAAAGTGAAAGTGTTCAAGGCCAAGTTAGATGGAGCTCTGGGCAATCTGGTCCAGTGGAAGGCATTGCTGCCTATGGCAGGGTGTTGGACCTAGATGACTGATCTCTGAGATCCCTTCCAACCTAAACCTTTCTGTAATTCTACATAATGATTATATAACTTTCCTGAGTCCTTTCCACTGGTATGAATAATCTCATTGAAGTAAGAATCATAGAATCATTAGGGATTGGAAGGGACCTTGAAAGATCATCTAGTCCAATCCCCCTGACACAGCAGGATCACCTAGACCAAGTCACACAGGAATGCGTCCAGGCGGGTCTTAAACTTCTCCAGAGAAGGAGACTACACAACTCTTCTGGGCAGCCTGTTCTACTGCTCTACTGCTCTGTGAAGAAGTTCCTTCTCATATTTTTATGGAACCTCCTTTGTTCCAGCTTACAACCATTGCCCCTCATCCTATCACCAGATGACTGAGAAGACTCACTGAGAAGAGCCTGGTTCCATCCTCCTGACATCCACCCCTCACATATCTATAGACATTAATGAGGTCATCCCTCAGTCTCCTCTAAGCTAAAGAGACCCAGCTCCCTCAGCCTCTCCTCGTAAGGGAGGTGTTCCACTCCCTCCAGCAGCTCCACATCCCTCTTGAACTGGGGGACACAATACTCCAGGTGTGTGTTGCAGTGCCTCAGATAGCCTAAGTTGTAGCTCGCATCCAGCGAATTG
>VXBP01010525.1:0-25897 GCA_013400115.1 Rhinopomastus cyanomelas
GCACCTAAGGAACCTCCTGGACTGTGGGTGGCTGAGACTGTAAATAGTTGCATTATAACCCCTTTTTATAACTTTTCAAAAAATTCCCCTTGGCAAATTTGTCTAGAAAATTGTGTAAATGCTGCAAATTCTGTTTTAACATTTTGGAATTCTAATGGTATATTATCTTAAAGAGTGCCACTGCACAAGCCACTGGATTTTGAAGCTGGAAGTACTGTTATTTATACTGACAGCTGTCACTGCTGCTTTCCACTTAGGTGAGTCTAATAGGATAGACAGCATGATAGATTGGATTTTGTATCAGAGCTCGGACTTCACATCAGTAGAAAGCAAGTTATTTGTAGGCAGGTTTCTATTCTGACACTCACACAAGCAACTAAAACCCCAAAATTGAAGTCAGTGCTATTATCAATCTCATTCTGCTTTATGGGAAGATAGTCATAAAACCATTAGGGATTGGAAGGGACCTCGAAGAATCATCCAGTTCAATCCCCCTGCCACAGCAGGATCCCCTAGACCAAGTCACACAAAAACATATCCAGGTGGGTTTTAAACATCTCCAAAGGACGAGACTCCAAAACCACCCTGGGCAGCCTGTTCCAGTGCTCTGTCATCCTCACTGTCAAGAAGGTCCTTCTCACATTCATTTGGAACCTCCTATGTTCCACCTTCCACCAGGTCCCTTTCTCCTACACTGCTCTCCAACAGGTCAGTCCCAAACGTATCCTGCTACCTGAGGTTGTTCTTGCCCACATGCAGGAACTCTACACTTACCCTTGTTATATTGCATTTCTCTCTGCCCCAGCTCTCCAGCCTGTCCAGGTCTCGCTGAATGGCAGCACAGTCTGCTGGGGTGTGGTGACACTACCCTGCCATGTGCCATCAGCAAACTTGCTGACAGTGCATGCCAATCCCTCATCCACATCATTAATGAATAGATTGAATATGACTGGTCCTGGTACCGACCCTTGAGCACTCCGCTAGACGCAGACCTCCAACTAGACTCTGTCCCATTGACCCTCCTGTCCTTGATGTGCTTGGAGACAGCCTGTAGAACAAATTGTTCCATCACCTTTCCTGGGGTGGAGGTGAGGCTGAGCAGTTGCAATGGGTGCAAGGTGGAACATAGGAGGTTCTAGATGAATGTGAAAAGGAACTTCTTGACAGTGAGGGTGACAGAGCACTGGAACAGGCTGCCCAGGGGGGTTGTGGAGTCTTCTTCTCTGGAGATGTTTAAAACCTGCCTGGACATGTTCCTGTGCAACTTGGTCTAGGTGATCCTGCAGGGGGACTGGACTAGATGATCTTTCAAGGTCCCTTCCAACCCCTAACGTTCTGTGATTCTGTGTAAACATTAAAATGAGCCATTCAGTCAGTAAACAAAAACATGTTACATTACTATAAAATTAAGCTTTTGAAAAACATGAGACATTCAGCTCCTGTTTGGAGGTTAGATTATTTGCACTGTGTCAGAACAAATTTGTGAGGGGAATCTGCATTGTTAGCTATTTTTTTCACCATTTCCTAAAAATGTTTTCAATGTGTAACTTCTTCACAGATCATTTTCTTCTTTTCTCAGCCAGACATCATTCTTAAAAGGTCAAATTGATCTTTTAGAGTTGCTTTTTCTTAAAATCCATTCACTCACAAAACAAAGATGCTGTGATTGTTTTTTTCCTCTCATTTTACACATTATTCACCAGCAATGCACAATGAAACTGTTGTTCTTTTGACATTGCGTCTCAATAAATGGATCAAATGAACTGTGAATATCAGCATTTAACCAATAAAGAGGGATCTTTATTTATTTAAAATGTATCAGAACTGCTTCATCTAAAAGGCTAAGTGAAAAGGCTATTCAGGTCAGCTGTGATATTAGAAGACAACTGAATCACACTTAATGCTATGTAAAGGATGTGAGCAGGCAAAAAGAAAAATTAAACCATGGTCATTAAAATTTAATTTGACTTAGTGGGCCATTAACATTTCGGTTTTGTGCAGTGGCAAGCATTCTAAAAATATTTTCATATAATTCAGAACCCAGAATTGTCAAATGACTGACCCTTATGTACTAAAAAAGATTGAAAGTGACCTTAAAAAGTAAATTTTAAGAATGGAAAAGGATAAAAATTCTTTGCATATCATTATTAGTTGTCTTTCTATTATTTCTTCACATTTAGAGTCTTTAATGTATAAATGTATTACTCCTGTAGACACAAATACATATTCCTACACAAATTATCAGCTCACAGCAGATTTTTCACTTGCTCTGATTCACATGTGTTCCATTGCTGCTGTTTTAAAAACTCCTGCATCTTGTCACATTTATCAGCAGGATTCCCTGTAACAGGGCATTCCTGCCTCTAATAATGGCCAAACCTATCTATGGAGTTATCAGACCAAGATCACCTGGCAAACTTATCTCATATACTTTTAAAATTTTATAGGAAGAAGCAGTTTGTGGTCAAAATCAGTTCCAATCCTGTGAATTTTAGTTTTCTTATTACACAAGAAAAATTTGCATCTTTACTACAAATCGTTGTACTTTTTCTATTAACAGCACAGTTTGGCTTTCATTCTAACACTGAATATCAGATACTGTATGGACAAAGCACTACTTTTATGTGAACTGTAAAAGTCACATCAATTGTATGACGACAATACCCTGTCTTACTCCTTCAGCCTGTAGCGGCAAAGCAACAAATGAGTTTTTTTGCCTCAGCAAGTTTGCTTTTGTAATTTGAAAACGTTGCTGCCAATATTCGCTACTCTCTGTGTAGAGAGAGATGATATCAATAACACAAAGCAGACATCAGGGCAGTACTTTTAAAGATTTTAGCCACTTTCATGTAAAAACTTTGTTGAGAATTAAAATTGCAACAGTATCACCACGTGCAAAATTTCAGAATGCCTGCCTGACTAGGAAATAGAGTACCCCTAGGTTTAGTTTTCATTCTCTTTTTTTAAAAAAAACATAAAATTACATGCTAATACAGAAGGCTTTGTTGCAAGAATCTTCAATAATCTGGAATTCCGTGTCTTGCTGTATGAGATTACTTGTATTGGCCTGGTTTACTTACTAGCAGTCATCATCAGTATTGTCAGGACATGGAAAACGCTAAATACTGTCAAGGTTGTTATACATGCATTCCAAGAGGTGTAGGGTGTCATGGAAACCATCAGGCTAATCCAGAAAATATCTGGCTCTGCATATATAGTGCGAAACTTCTGGCTTCACAAAAAATTATCTCCAGAGAGAGGAGAGGTGTATGTCCAAACAGCATCCTTCTAATAAACTGATAGGCTTGTGAGAGTGTTAAATGTTTCAGTAGAGTAGAGCATATAAAAAAATCTGGAATCAACAATTTTTGAAAATTATTTGAAAGAGCACACTGTGCTGAGAACTCAGGTGTTTCACAGGTTCTTACAAAGTTCTTTTTGTCCATGACTTCCAGATACCTTATTCATCAGCTTCTATTTCATGATTCATCATGGCTAATAATAGATTAAATGAGTGGAAAAATAATCAAAGCTCTAATGACAAAAGGAAGTGTCTGAATTACTCCAATAGATTATCTTCTACATTGGTTTGACTAGCCATTAATTTCAATTAAAATTATTTTCCCTTTCTCAAATAATATTTAATGGGTTATAGAAAATAGACACAGAAACTAGTGATGACCTGGGTACTTTCTCAGTTGCAGTGCCCCTAACTCCTGCCACAGAATGTTTTTATTCACAGCATCCCAATACCTCAAGCTGAAACACTTAGGGAGTTTGGTAACTGAAAGCTGTTTACTAAGCTTTAAGACCAACCACATCAAATTAGAACATCTCTGGGTTAAAAGCCTCACCCAAAGCAGACTACAGTTTATCAAAGGTGCGCTCCTGAATGATACTCAGTTTCTTTTGCTTGCTGCAGGAGTAATGCTAGATTTTAGCAAGATCTGCCCAAATCAGTGTGTGCAAACTACATCAGCTCAAGTGTTCAGTAAGCCACTTGCCTCACAGCTCCTTTACAGCAGATTTCTCCCTGACAAAATGAATTAAAAAGCAGATTAAACTTTACTTTTTGTAACAGCAGTAGAAGAAAGTGAGCAGAAATTACAGTATTTGGACTTAAACAGCCAGGTACAGTTTATCTCTTCCTTATCTTTCTTTACTATAGCTTGTGTTTTGGAGCAAAAAAAGCACAAAAATGGCTGTAACTGAGAAATGTGTAAATGCAAAGACACACTATGACAGTACAACGTGAGTAACATAAGGAATCACTGCTTAGGAACTTCAGTCTAGAACTTAATGAGGTAAACTAATATAACTCATTTAGCGAAAGTTTGAAGTCTGGCATGATTTTAATACTAGATCTGAGCAGAAAGAAAACAATTTGTGCAATAGGATTTCAAATACATTCATTTCTCGAAACCTAACAAAGGTTTGGAGTCATGTCAGGTGTTCTAGCCTCATTGCAGAACCTCTATGGCATGTTAAATAACATTATTAGAAATATCCAATATTAAAAAAATCAAATATATCTTCTTATCACGATGTATAAAGAAATTCAGCCAGAAGCCTCAGCAGCTCAGTCAAATAAAGCCTGAAGACTTGAATATACATCGAGAACTTGGGAAGTGTAATGTTCTTCATTAAACAGATCTCAGAGTCTCTCTCATTTATGAGCGTGTGTCAATATGGTTATGGAATTGTGATTCCAGATGCCTTACAGAAGTCTTATTTCTGAAATACAGATGCAACAATAACCTTAGTTATTCTTCAGTGAGTGAGCTTGTAGAATAATCTCTGGAAGTTTTCTTTGTCCCAGTAATTCCCTTTTAGTTTGAGGTTGAAAAGAGGGATATCTTTAAATGATTTTTATGATACACAGGAAAAAGGAGTTCTGTCCCACATCATTCTGTTCTGCACTCCTTTGCCTTGTGGAAATGTCACTGCACATACGAAAGAAGCTTTTGCACTGCGGTATACAAAAGCACAGCAGTGCTGCCTGGCAAACGCGCTAGCACTGTCCTTTGCTCTCTTCAGGGCTTTTTTATTAGGAATCCTCCAAATTTAGAGACCACTAAATCCTGAATTTTGAAAAGATAACATAACATAAAAACAAGATAGCGATGTACAAACAAGTTCATATTAGCACAGAATTCAATAATAACAGATAAATTAGTCCCCCACCGATACGGATAGTACACTATAGGCTCTATCCTGCAAAGTTCTCTGTCCAGTTGTTATTACTAAGAGCCACGAAACAATCTTACTATTATTAATAGTATTAACAGATTACTAATAGGAGCAAAATTTTCTGTAACTTACAGTAACACATACAAAAAGACATAATGCTATTACTACAGGAGAAAAACCCTTTATTATGTTAATTGAATAAAATTCAATTAAATTTTCAATAACCATCAAAATGTATCAAGTTCCTAATTTTAACTCTCATTTAAAAGTTCTAACATACCTTAGCCTAAACTACACTCCCTTGAATGTAGTTCACACCAACACAGTACTACTTACAGGACTAATATTGCACACTACAATAGAGTTTCTCTTTTTCCCACCCTAGGCCTCTCGAACTCAATGCTGGAAGGGAAATTTCACCCTCAGTGGCATTTGGAACATTTATAATGAGGTGTTTGTTATAGACCAACTCAGAATTTTAATCTCACTAACTTTAAGGAAAAAAACCCAGTCTTACATGTAATTCAAAATAAGAGACTGAGCACTGAAAAAATGGTCGCACTGATTCCTGATTCAAACAGAACCCACGGCAAACTCAGTCTGGCTGACAACACTGCCAACGGTGTGGTTTATATTGCATTCTCAGCATCTTCAGGACTTCGTTCTTCAGAGCTGAGCTCTTAGGCCTCACCAGGCAGACAAAGCAATGCATTTCACACCGTATGGATGTGATTGAATTCATTTCTTCCATAACTGCTATTGTTCTACTTATGTGCTTCCACTCAACTCAGTGCCATAATTTGTGTTTTGAATTTACCCAGGTGTCAGAAAAATATTTTGCAAAAAGAAAAGATTCTTGTATGAAAGCAGAGCAACAGAAACTCAAGAAATAAGTTTTACAGGCGCCTAGCAAAGTGTTTCTGTAGGGGAGTAACAAAGGATAAACTCATCCCGATTTCATTAACGTATTAGTTTCTGCTCCTGAACACTTTCAAATTAGAGAGATACTGGAGGATTGCCATTATGACCCTTACTCTCAAGTAGTCTTGAGTCTTTCTGTTCCTTTATAGATTCAGTTACCTTGGAAGTCAGTTGTCTTCAACCATGATATTGTTACGAGTTCCAACTAAAGACAAAAGAAGATCTCTTCTGGTTAAAGATATTTTATTAGGTATTGTTTTGTAAAGACAGGCTGAAAGGTGAAAGAATCTGAAAGAAAATACATCAAGGAAGTAGCAGACACTGAAGTTGCTTCAGTAATAAACCCTTCAGTAAAAAAAAACCCTTGAAGATAAGAGAATTTTGGGGCTAAGTTGAAATTACAGAATGTTAGAGGAAAATAAGGAAATAAACTCCATGCTACTGGTCACAGAAACATGTTCTCGGCAACACAGCATCAGTTTTTCCAATTTTCATGCCTTACTCTAACTTCAGTCATCATTTACTGCAAAGCATACATCTAACACTACAGACTCTGCCTCAGCACATTCCAATCTCACGTGACGATGGTCTAGGTGATCCTGCTCTGGCAGGGGGATTGGACTAGATGATCTTTTGAGGTCCTTTTCAATCCCTAATGATTCTATGATTCTATGATTATGTTCTCTTGAAAAAAACAGATGCAAAAACCCAAGAGGGCCAACAGCATCCTGGGGTGGATTAGAAGAGGGGTGGTTAGCATATCAAGAGAGGTTCTTCTCCCCCTCTACTCTGCCCTGGTGAGACCACACCTGGAGTATTGTGTCCAGTTCTGGGCCCCTCAGTACAAGAGGGATGTGGAGCTTCTGGAGAGAGTTCAGCGTAGGGCAACGAAGATGATGAGAGAGGTGGAGCACCTCATTATGAGGAGAGGCTGAGGGAACTGGGTCTCTTTAGNCCCCCGCCGCCCCCCCCCGCTGGCGGCCCCCTGCCACTCGGGGTCTGGAAGCAACCCCAGACGCAACTTTCGCGCGGCCCCGGACCTAAGAAGTAGTGGCTCCAGACCGGACAAAAAGCTGCGGACCGACGCAGTTGCTGCAGCAGCAGCGCGGTGCCACCGCTGCTCGCCGCCGCACCGCACCCAGACTGGAGAAGCAAGACTGGCGCAGAAATGCCATCACAACCCCTCCACCACGGACAGCCTTCAGCATTGGTGAGCTGGGCTACTCCTCTTCCCCCTGGAGCTGAGACAGGGGAGGGAGAGGAGAGGAGAGGAGGTCTGGAAGACCCTCTCGGCCACGTGTGGAGTGTGGGGGGGTGCGGCCCTGCTGACGCCATGCGGTCGGTCTCCATGTTGGACCCCGCACGCGGCTGGGGCCCTGTGACTGGGCCGCCGCCTTTTTGGAAATAGTGATCAGCAGGAGGAGAGACTGTCGTTTCTGCCGCTGAGAAAAGACTGGCAGCGCTTAGGTTTGGGGGAGAGCTCCTTCGTGCTTCGCTAAGGAAAGCAGGAGGACTGGAGAATCCTCAAACCTTGGATGTGAAAGACAGAGACTGGGTCTTTTGAAACGCATGCAGCTGCATAGAGGGATGCAGGTGTGGGCGCTGATCAGTCAGGCCATCCCTATGCGTTGAGCTGGAGAAGCCACGCTGAAATGCATGCGGCTGCACCGAGGGATGCAGGTGTGGGTGCTGAGAGACTCAGGCCATCCCGAGAGCATTGAGGATGCATGTCTGCTGCACCGAGGGATGCAGCTGTGGGTGCTGAGAAACTCAGGCCATCCCGGACTGACATGCTTTCCTTCCCAGGTCTCTAAATTGGAAGAAGATCCAAGGCCCAAACTGGAGTGGTTTCCCATTCTATTTTCTCAGGTTCTGTGAGGGCATTAATGACACAGTTTGTATGCACCGACTTGCATAACCTTTTCTGTGTATAGTTAGTGTTAATAAACCTTTCTGGAGTTTCCCTAAGCCATCGATTGTCTGGTGAATTTTATCCGAGATGCCAATGAGACCTCACTGCTTTGCTTCCCTTTCTTTGATATTGAATTGTGGTCCTGAACCCACCACAAGACCAGACTGGATGAGTTCCTGTGTGACTTGGTTTAGGTGATCCTGCTGTTGCAGGCAGATTGGACTAGATGATCTTTCGAGGTCCCTTCTAATCCGTAATGATTCTATGAAAACCACTATATCTTTCTCTAAACCATGGCCTCACAACAGTCTCAGCCTTAGGAATTCAGCTCCTCTGAAACAGAACACAACTGTGTTCAAGTACCATATGTGAGCTAAATGTGTTTCCAGCAAGCTGCTCTTCGAGTTTGTTTGGGCAAATCGACCCTCTACAGTAAAACAACACACTGACCTGTGAATGGCACAGGATCGCTCTCTCATTTAAAAAAAAACTCAACTCAACCAGTGAAAACAAGCTCTCATACTTTCCCACTATGATTTTACTTTTGATGTCATTTGTTTGCACTCACCTCCTGAAACCACCAGTCATGGTAACTAAAGCATCCGGTAGAAACGTACACACAGTATTCTTGACAATCCAGCTTACTGCACCCGCTTCTGCCTCAGATACACAGCTGACAAGGTCCTCGTAGTAGAGAAATCCTGGGAATCAAAGGCAAAATAGTGCTGATCGCTCTGTGATCTGATCTCAGAATTTACATAGCACTATATAAGCCTCATGTGAAATAGCCACTTCCTGGCAACATAAGCGACATACCTTGTGCCATGAGGCAAGGGAGCCCTTTCGAATCACAAGAATTAAAAAATTAAACTACAGGTTTGTTTCTGGACATGCTATGGGAATAAATATATTTTGCTTTAGACTCTTTTACTTCCTCCTCCACCATTCCACCTCCTGCCTTGGGAGTTCAGTGACTGATACTTTCTTCCCTTATACTGATCTTCGCACATATTTGTCATAATTTCTTAGAGATTGTAACTTTATAACTTTTTCTGTCTTCCTTAGCCTCTCCTATCAGTTATATTTCTGGACATGCTGCTTTAAAGTGTACTTTTTCTGAAACAAAGGCATTCTAGCTCAGAGTTCAGGGCTCAGAGGCATGTGAAATACCCCAGCTATCTTTATGTTGATCATAGAGCCCAGTCCTGCAGTTTGCTTCATATTTTAACATGATAAGTGAAAGAATAAAGGCCAAAGGAGCATGAATGTGGGCAAGCTGATCCAAGGGAAATTTCTCAGGGCATGTAAAACACAGGTTGAGGGCAAAAAAAAAAAAAAAGATTTTATGTTGTATTCTCCTTAACATAACCAATTCCTTTACTCAGATTAGTTCCTTTATTTAGGGAAACAGCACACACAAAAAAAAACTAATAGGAGGAGGAAACAGGATTCACTTGACCGTGTTCAACACTGGAAAGTTAAGATATGTAAGGTTTATGGAAGCAATTTCACAAGTACTTTATTAAAAAACTTTGTCTCTAAAGTAGGGCTGCCTTGGAGGAGACAGGTCTACTCTGAAAAACAGTTCCAGGCTTTCCGAATATTGTAATTTTTTCATTATCTGCGCAATAACAACCTACTAATAGTTTCATGTATAAAGGCACATTTCACTGCATAAACGTGTAATCAATATTTTAAAATGTGCAAATTCATTAATTACACTATTTTTAATTAGTAGCTCAGTTAGTCCAAATATTATTTTGACTTAATAATTTAATATTTATAAGACACTCAGCAAAAAACCCAGATGTATCAATTAACTCCTCCTCTGATTCTGTTATCAAGTTCTTAGAGTACCGAGATGTTAGTTTTTATGAGACCTACAGCTTACCTGCTCTCTGCATTTTTGACAGTTTGAGGGTCTTGTCAGCTTTCACCTCTTCCAGAGTTCGTAAACCCATTCGGTACCACTTCTCAGAAGTCTTCACTCCCACTCCAAAAACTGAGGTAAATTGCTAAGGTCAGTAGAAAAATATACCTTTTAGTGTTGATTTCGAAAGGGGATGTTTATTAACAGACAACAACAAGGTTTCACAGGGAGAGCACTGGAGAGCTTAGCTTACACTGAAAAGAAAAAAGAGCATAATACAAATGCACAGATTTGGCTTCTGTTCTTTGCACAGTTACGTTGAACAGACAATGGCTCTTTGCATGGATAGTGAAATCTAAACAACAATACAGTAGTACCCCAGCATCTATGTGTGTGACTTACATAAATGTACGTTTTCAACTATGTTTGAAATAAGGATAGTAGTCTCTATCTTTACTGCATTTCTTAACAGAAATGCAAACAATAATGTTAAGTAGTGAAATTCCCTTATACTGGCTTCATCGAGTAAGAAATGTCTCTAGAATATCCTCCTAGTTCAATGAACTTTACAATTCTGATTATATGAACTACCAGCTTTCAGGTGTACACATGAGGATGGTGTTGCAGGACTCTCAAAAGATGGGACAGTGGGAACCCTGCGGCTCTTGAAATTATGCACCAAGGCCAATGGGCCTCAATGGTGCAGAAAAAATGTTGTTCTCCAAAATGAGATGCAATTTCAAGTACAAAGAGTAAGTTTTGTTTGCTTACATATTATAAACAATCTTAGAATTCTTCAGTCCTCAGGTAAGGCAAGATAAATTGCTATACACTAGTCTCTACAGTTTTAATCTGGTTATATTCCATTTGTTCCTAAGTAATTTTGAACACTAACTTACTCTGCAAGAAAGGATGTAAGCAACAATGTCACAGTTGTAAGAATTATTCAGTGGATCAATATCTCAGATGAACAGTGACATGAAAGCAAGAGGGAAAACTTTCATGTTTGCCCAAAACCATGTTCTTTCTGTTCAGTTTGTCAATATTGGAGGTCCCAATAGTTTCTTTGATTTTTATAGAATTCAGTGAGTAGCTGTGTAAGACACAAAGAGCTGCTGTTTTCCATGTAGTCTACAACCTCTGAATACCAACCATGCTAGCTTTATTTTGTGGTGTTTTTTTTAAAACAGGTTAATTCTTTGGAAATAATTAAGATAAAGAAAAAAGAATAATTAATACCTGTGATAATTTTAAATGCTCTACATTTTGCACATAATAGATGAAATTACCTATTCTTTGTCTGAATCATGAGTGTTTATGAAAAAGTGTGATTATTAAAACACATAGATTGTTATCTTTTAATGCCTTTGCTAATGCTGAAAGATTTTCAAAAGGACTATTACTGGTTTTAGAATGATTCCAAGAGATTTAATATTGGGATAGAGAATCAAACAAAATGGATTCTATGCCACTGTCCATGTTTTAGACAAAAACCTCACTTTTTTCTTCCCATAGTAAATGTCATTATTATTCAATATATTCATAGATGTTAGTTTAGAGACAGCACCAAGAACACAGTGTGATGAACATTTCTGAAACTGCATAGGTAAGCATTACTCTTTTTCAGCTAGTGAAAGTGAATTACATGAACTTGTTCTCTGCAGCATGAAATTCCATAAGAAGGTAAATGGACCGTGCCATTCATGTACCCTACATCCAAAACACAGACCGTATAATTTACTTCTGTCATTTGACAACTCTGGTCCTGGAACCAGCAATGATCTCTTAAGTCATGATGAGTTATTTGCAGCAGTTACCCGAAGCATACTAAAGAGTAAAATTTAGGAACTCACTCAGATGATGGGATTCTTCTTGGCTTTCTTAGAAGCACATTAAAAAAAGGTTGGGGAAAAATGACTACTGCAAATTTAGCCAAAATGTTGGTACTGTGCTCAGCTAACAAGAGACCCAGGTAAGTCTGTTATTTGGCATGTGAAATGAGGTGTAAAGCGTTTGAGATAATCTGTCCCCTGATAGGTTTTATTATAAGCTCTAAGAAATTTTCCTAAACCTGAAACCTAGCATTTATCAGCTGATGCTCAATCTTTATTACCATTAATATGCAAGTCTGGTTCTTGAATCCTGCTACACATGAGAATCTACACCTCTGCTGAGTATTACTACAGATGGTATCAACAGCTATCACATCCTTTCATACTTCTATTACAGGTCAGAGACCATAGAAGAGCTTTCAAGAGCTGAAGTTAAAAGGAGTAATTCAAAGGAGAATTAAACCGTCCCATTCCTTTTATTCTCTAATTTAAATTTTTCTGAAGGCACCCACAGGATATTTTTAGATATTAAAACTATAGATAAAATTGAAAAGAATATTTTTCCAGTGGAGACTTCATTGAAAATTTGAGAAATGGGAATATTTATGTGGTTAGAGTCCCTGTAAGTGTGAAAGAGTGTAACTGTGATTCTTTATCTACAGTACGTCTCCAGTCTTCTTCCTTTATTTTACCTCACACAGAAGGGAATTAAAATAGATTAAGTCATCTTCTTCACCTGGTATTTTCTTCAAGCCAGAACAAGATGGTGTAGTGTTATAATCATAATCAACTGATTTAAAAATAAGCCAAACATTGGTTGGGTTGCATTACATAATATTTTTGTGAAAAAGAGATGTATGCATCACATTAATTAGAAAGGTAACTCATTTCACAGTTATTCCTTACTGTGTCTGTTTCTCTTTTTATTCAAAATATTTTTATGCTTTATATTGATTGTTTCTGTATAATAAAATTGATGAACAGGGCAAATATCTGAAATTTTAAATAACAGTAACAAACCTCAAATGATTTACCTTGAATGATTTGTATCGTTCATCATTTAAAACTTCTTTAGCTTTAGAACTCTCTCCTTCTTCAATAATCTCCTAAACAACGAAAAAGATTAATTAAAAAAAAAAGCCATAATTACAGTATGGTTTAATAAAATAATTTAAAAGAAAGCCTTATGGAAGTGTCAAATTATCAAGAGCACCTTTAGCAAACATACTGCCATTAAGATCAAATTCTGCAATCCTTTTTGAGACAGAAAATTACTCAAGTATGAAAGAGAAACTGGAACAACAGAATAAATTTCACAGTACTTATTTACTCATAAATTTACTCGAGGATGAAGTAGGAACAGGGACTAAGGAGTATTTTCACAGTAACTCATAAATTCACAGACAGAAAGCAGCTGTGTTTCATAAGCTATCAATGATGCCCGGGAGGGTGGTGGACTCTCCTTCTCTGGAGATGTTTAAAACCTGCCTGGATATGTTGCTGTGCAACTTGACCTAGGCAATCCTGCTCTGGCCGGGGGAGTTGGACCAGATGATCTTTCAAGGTCCCTTCCAATCCCTAACGTCCCGTGATTCTGTGATTTGTCCTGAACATCAGATTTCACAATTTGGCTTACTTTCTTAGAAGAATATTATAAGAACAGATATATTTTTTATGGAGTGCATAGTTCCGTGAGCCTTTCTAATAAAAAACTAACAAACAAACAAACAACTTCATATATAAAATCAACTTTTATGAACTTAAAAAAAATAAAATCCCCTAAATCATTCTATTTTCTGTGAGATCCTAAATGAACTCCCAGTCCCTAGGTAGTAGATACAAGGAGCACTTCAGAGGCTACATACGTAACTGCTGGACTGAAGCAAACAAGGAGTCAGACTGAATCAACGCTCAGCAATGACCTCTCAGACAGCTGAGACCCACCCCCCAATCAGTTACCTGCTAGAATAACAGCACCTGAGATGTGGAGACCTCTAAAGGCAAAAAATTCAAAAATGCAGGTTACACTCAAATTCCAGTAAGAAGGGTAAGTTAAAAGGTAAAAGGCACATGGTGTAACTCATAGCAAGGTACAAGATAATGTTAAAGCACTAAAATATTTACAATTTTTGCAAAAATAACATTTCCAATCAAACACTGAGGGGAGCAAAATGATGTTGCCAAGGGGCAGTAGTCTCACAAAGAAACTATTAACAGTTAATCTGTCACGTACAAGTCAGAGCGAGCCTTCAAAAACTACCTGCAATGATACTGCATTATTTATTAACTCATACTGATTCATTAATTGCCTTTACTTCTAAGAGCATAGGTTCCACTACAGAACCTGATATTAGTACAAAATGTTTCCAGGAATTGTGGCATTCTTAATCAAAAGAGTAGTACAATGTTATTACGGGAATCATAGAATCAAAGAATCATTACGGACTGGAAGGGACCTCGAAAGATCATCTAATCCAATCCCCCTGCAACAGCAGGATCACCTAGACNTTGTGTACGCAACCAGAGACATTAATCCTGCACTCTACAGCCTCTAAAAGTAGTTCTGTAGGAGACTAAATTGGCAAACGATTCAGAGATACACTACCTCAATGACATCTCTGACTTGGTCTCCCATGCAGGGTAATCCTTGTATATCTTTCATTCTGGTTACTGGAAAATTAAGAGATTTCAGCAAAGAAGCTGCTCTCAGAAATTCTGAACAGAATACTTCATTTTCCTTGAACTCGTAATTTTCAGCCATTATCTCCAAGGCATCCTGCAGACAGACGTGTAGAAAAAATGTTGAAGGTCAATGAAAGCTTAAACTTTCCAGTATACTCCAGAGAAAGAGTACTTTGTACGCTAATTCAAGAACAATTTCTTTATACTAAGCTTAAAACATAAGAGTTAAGAAAACAAAAAAAAGAACCAATATATTTTCTAACCCCCTGAAATTTGCCAGGTTCATAAAAATTGTCCTTTAGAGGAAAGCAAGAGGAAAAAATCCTGATCTGTAACTAAGCTAAACTTCAAAATCATTGCGAGATCAACTCTCCATGTTCTGTGCAGGTCTAATCAATCAACGTGAAATAGCAACATGAATTTTAGCATTTTGCCCAAACAGAAGTAATTCAGCAGCTCAGTGCATGACATCTTCATTCACAGACTCAACCATACAGGAGTTTATGATGATACCAGAAGCCATCTTTTTTCAATATGATGAAAACATCTCTCTTCATGCTTCTCTTTAGAAAGGACTACAAAAGAGTACACTTGCTTTTCCCCCTTTTCCAGATGTGTGAGTCATGCGAATAGAAAAGCATTTTCTTTATGATTCTTCAGCTAGCCACAGTCCTGGTACACTGACATACTTCATTTGTCACTGCACTTGTAACTTACCTGGAGATTGCCTTTACAGACTTATGGGTTTTCAAAGCTGTCTACACATTATTTATGCAGCTTTGGATTCTCCCTCTATTAGTAGCAGCAATTTTTAGAAATGGGGTGCAGGGAACAAAACATACAGTGGTGTACATTTCGAGAAGAGAAGTAGGTTTTTAGTTTACCACTGTAGAATCTTGTTTTAGGAAAGAAAAAAAATGCTGCAAAAATGTTCATGAATAACTGAAGATAAGAACTTAGGATGGCTCCCAGATGATTAACAGCCAGGAATCCAAGTTCTTAATGAACCTTTACATGAAACCTCAGAAATTTTCAAAGCTGTTATATTAAGTGGTTCCTTCAGAGATGTACTGTTTCCCGAAGAGACTTTCACCATTAAAAAGAGTTTTTTTAAGTTAACAGGAGGGGGGACAACATTCCTTTGGTGAAAATAACAAAAATTAAACACCAAAACCGCCCAAAAATACTCTATTACAAAAACAGTGCTTGAAATCTTAGATTTCTTACTGCTGTCTTTAAAGCCCTTGCAGTGGCTAGTTGTCGGATTTATCGAACCTTTTCTTCCTCCAAACTTGAAATCTTATTTCCCTATTGTGTGCTGTTTTTAATTACATATTTTTTGCTTGAAGACAGGTCCATATTACAGTTACCATTAAGAAAGAAAAATAATGCATAAAAAAAAAATGAAACTCAAATTTGAGGTCACAACCAGCACGGATTCATCCCACGTTGCATATAGAAGAACAAATGCAGCATACACAGTACTGCAGAGCAACGGGGGACTATTTATTTTACAAATGGAGTGAGAGGAGCCAGATGCTTCCTCTGCTGTGGGTTGGATTTTTTTATATTCTCTCAAGTCCTTTGTTCTTTTTGCTCTTTATCATCGTCAAAGATTCTTTCCTTCTGTGCAATAAAAATTCTAATTCTTGCTCTAAGTGACATTTATAGTCACAGAACTGTGATTGGTTTTGCTTTCTTTTTATCTCTTTGAAATCTGTGTAGATGAGCACTCACGGAGGCAATATTTAGGAAACACCTTACTCCAGTCAACACTAGCAGAATGAATCAGCGGACAGGAGCAAAAAGATATTGTTGTGCTAAAATTGTCTGTACAGACAAATTGATAGGCAGAAAACAGTTCTTGTAAGTACCTGCTCGCAGTATATAGCAATGCTAGAGACCAGGAACGTCACTTTTGTGGTTAGGAAGCTTAGAAGCCTAGGGATGGTTTTCATACTCCCAACAGGCAGCCTTTCGCATGCACATTTAAAGATATGTGTTTTCTACAGCAAATAATCAACAATCATGATAAAAGTATCTGTACATACCCGCACCACTGCCATTTCAGGGAGGTGTTACCCCCTTTCTGCTAGAAGGAAGGCAATTTTTGAAGACACCATGTCACCACCACTATCTAAAATCACATGCAGCATTTTACTCAGAAGATGCTGACAGGCTATGAGAAAATATAATCATAGCATTTTTATCTGTCTAGTTTGCATTTTTCAGTGTTTTCCTGTCTTTGCAAATCTGATTAAGCTGTTTTAAATAAACAATAGACTTGAATATTCATTATTTCTTGCTACAAAACATCGCCTGCAAATGCTGCAATCGATTACAGATCTGCCTTTCTACTTCAAACTGCTTCTGATGTTTTTTCATAGAACCCTTCTGCTTTAAAAAAAGAAAGCAACTGATCTCCAAGCAGAGTTTCTATATCTTAAATATCACAGTCCCATGGAACACTACAGGCTTGGCAAAGAGTTGATGGAAATGTGCTCGACAGAAAGAGACCTGGGAGATGAACTGATCGTTGGCTGAACATGAGCAAACAAAGTGCTCAGGTGGCCAAGAAGGTCGACACTATCCTATCTTGTAGCAGAAATAGTGTAGCCAGCAGAAGTAGGCAAGTGATTGTCCCCCAGTACTCAGAGCTGGTGAGGCCACACCTCAAATCCTGGGTTCAGTTTTGGACCCCTTACTGCAAGAGCACTGAGGTGCTAGAGCATGTCCAAACAGAAACGACGACACTGGTGAAGGGTCTAAAGCACAAGAGCTAGGAGGAATGACTGAGGGAACTGTGGATTGTTTAGCTCAGAGAAAAGGAAGCTTAAGGACGACCTTATCACTCTCTACAGCTACCTAAAAGAAGGTTGTAGGAAGGTAGAGGTTGGTCTCTTCTACTTAGTAGCAAGTAACAGGACGAGAGAAAACAGCCTCAAGATGCACTATGGGAAGCTTAGGTTGGATACTAGGAAAAATGTCTTCACTGAAAGGGTTGTGAAGAGACTGCTCAGGGAAGTGGTGGCGTCATGATCCCTGAAGGTTTATAAAAGACATGTACATGTGGTGCTGAGTGTTGTGATTTAGTGCACACTTTGCACGCTTGGTTAACAGTTTGAATTTGATGATCTTCAGGGTCTTTTCCAACAAAAGGATTCTATGTTTCTATGTCAGTAAGACAGAACACGATAGTGAGGGTATGCGTTCAGTCAGTGGTTTCTTACCTGCAGAGCTCCCAGCTACGTCACAAAATTTAAGTTGGGGTTTTGCTTATTGAAGTGGAAAAATAATAAATGCTTGAGCCACTAGCGTAACTTATAGATGTCTCTATAGGTTAAAAAAGGAAAGCAAATGTTTAAAGGGCTCTTTCTTTTCTCTGACAGAGTGGAAAGGAAACTAGGCACATGCTAAACATCCACATTCTCATTACCATGAGTAACAGCCAAAGCAGAGTAACATTCAGTAGCTTTAGCAATAAGCCTCAAAATCACAGAACCATTTGCCTCTGACTTAATTAGTTTCTTCTGTAAGAATTAAATTACATTTTCCTCACAGAAGAATGTCTTCGAGTTTTATTGCAGTCTGGTATTAATATTCAAAGCCAACAACCCCTCTTGGGCACAGCAGAATGAGTCTACTTAGTTTACCACAAGAAAACACAATGCAGCCCTCAAGTGCAGTTTTTCAGTGGAAGAGGGAAGGATGGCTAGATATTTCAAGATGAGTGAGAGAACAATATTGTAATATTATATTCCATAATAGTATCAGTGTTTAAAACAAACATAAAGGAAACATGCTAAGATACAGCTTCTGGCAAAACAATTTGCCCTTTGGCTTTGCACCTTCCCCCATATGAACAGCTACAGTTCACTGGTGGAAGCAGGCCTATGCATTCAGGTACAATTCTGAATCATTCCAATTTGTAAAGCTTGTGGAAGTGGTTCCCAGAACACGCACCATGAGGCCACAGTGCGTCATGCACTTGAGACTGCCGGAGGCCCCACAAAGCATTTGAATGTTTCCTCCATGAACTGCCACTATCTCATCCTCAGCAAACAATTTGACACAGCCTGTTCTTCCCACAAAAGGCCTTCCTGCTGCTTAACAGCTCATGAGAAAATTTGTCTAGGATTTGCCCCACACTGAACATAGCCATGAAACCTTCACATCTGCAGTTTTCACTGACCCTTCTGTAGTTTCTTCTGTGAGGTAAGACTGACTTGGTGCATCTTTCTGTACGTTACTTTCTGGATGATGCACTATAAAGCAAACTGGGCACAGGTGAGCCAGAAACTGCAACAAACGTGTTAAAGCACCACATTGCCTTCATGAGCTCTCACCACATCTCTTTGCTTTCGATTTTAATAGATGGATTCTAAAGCTAGAATATATACAGGACTGGGGATTAAAATGATTCACTAGTTACTGGTTTCTCCAGAAATCAAGTCTCCAAAAGTCTCTGAATCAGCACATTCACATCTCTGTTGTACACACACCACTGCCTATTGACTGTTTTCCTGCTCTTCTAAAGAGATTAACAGATGTCAAACATTATTACTCTTTCTCAAACTTAATTACTACTGATTTGAAAGAGGAATTTTATAGAGTGTGTCCAGGCAAAGCTCAGTAAAAAGAAGAATCCATGAGTTCATCTGCGAGTGTATAAGCAAATAATGCCATTGTGCCTTTGTTAGAAACAAGATCCAAAAACATTCTTTTCAAGTAACCAAGACCAGAAAATCTTTAAGGAAAACTAACAACTCTGACTCACAGAATAAAGTAGTTATAACAAAATACCATCATCAACAAATAATTCAAGATGGATTGCACCTAATTTTCAGGATACACGGCACTGAGCCAGGGAAACATCTGTCATGTAATGGTTGGCTGCCCACAGCATGCACAAGTGAATTCTGTCAATGCTTCAGTGCATTTACTAAGTGCAAGCACTGAAAAATTCATTGAAACACTTTTATTTGAGACCGTGAATTACAGGTTCAATACAAGACTGACAAACCACAGCAAAACTGAAAATCAGGCTCCTGATACTTTAGGCAGACTAACCAGCAGGGCTCCAGGGAATGCTCTAGTTTTGCAGTCCATAAACACCCAATACTTAAGCTGTCACTGCAAGCTTTGGTTATAAGGAAAGAAGCAAGAGCCCTAAGGAGTCACACCGTATGTTGGGTCTGTGTTTTATATTGGTAACTGGAAAGGTGCTGATAGCACATCAGTGTTCTGGCTGCTGCTGAGCAGTGCTCTCACCGTATCAGGCTGCCTCTCCAACAATTCCCTCTCATGAGTAGGCAAGACCTTGGGAGGGGACATAGCCAGGACATCTGACCCAAACTGACCAAAGGGATGTTCCATACCATATTACATCTACTCAGCAATAAAATCTAAGAGAAGAGGAAGGGGAGCGTTCAGGGTAGGTTTAGATTTGATATTAGGAGAAGTTCTTTCACAGAAAGGGTGGTCAAGCACTAGAATAGGCTTCCTGGAGAGGTGCCATCCCTGGATGTGTTTAAAGTTTGTTTGGATGAGTTGTTGAGGGATATGGTTTAGAGGTGAACTTGTAAGGTGGGGTAGATGGTTGGACTCGATGTTCCCAGGGGTCTTTCCAACCAGAGTGATTCTGTGATTCTTGACATCTTGCCCCACAACATCATGTATTTAGTATCTGTAAACATGGAAAAGTATGACTGCTTTCAAGCGTTTAAATAACATCCACGGCCTTGTTTTCTGTGCAGGAGGTGGGACGCTGTCGCCATTTTGACAGAATGTGTTTTGGGAACTTTGGAGTCACTGAGGTTGGAAGGAACCTCAGGAGGTATTCAGTGCAACCTCAGGCTCAAAGCAGGGTCAAAACTTCATTCCCATTAGGTTGCTTAAAAATGAAAAACATTTAAAGTAAGCAAACAGTTTAACCTACTTGAGTGCAATAAACACCAATATATAATTGGCAAAATGTGTTATTATTTCAAAGCATCACTACGAGGCAAAATTTAAGTTGTTTAACTTTTAACGGTGCATTCCTGGATCAAGACATTCCGGAACTGCTCTTAGATTTGTCTTTAATTTCAAATTCCCAGAGGCTTTACTATTTATTTATTTAGTATATAATGATTCTCAAGTCATTGATGTTCGTTGTTAATTTTTTTGTGTGAATCTTAGACATTTTCTTGAACGATTTCTAAGATTTTGTGTGTTCTAGACACAGGTACAAAGTCAAAACTTTACAGTTATAAAAAATAAAACTTTAATATAAAGTACCTCCTCATCTTCCTGTAGTTAAAACCTATGAATGTACCTATAACATATGTATTCACTCTAACTACATTAGAGTCTCTGTATGATATGTTTCCTATTGAATAGTTACTAGTCAGTATCTAGAGGCAGCCAAGAGGAGCCACTAGACATGATAACTTACAAGGAATTTAGACCTCATAGCTTAGAATACCCACTGAAATGTGTAATGTTAGGAGCATTAAATAAGACATATGACAGCCTCTAAGATTTCTTCTTAGCCAGACAATTTAAGTGGTTTTTTTCATCATGTTAATTACATTGATGACACAATCTGTTTTCATAACTAAGCAATTGCAAGAATCTGAAGCTTACAATCACACTTTGAAGAACTGAACATTTGGGCCAAAGAGAAGGCAGCACACCAATCGCGAAGTACCTCGGGCTGACATAAACCAAGCTTCTGCTCATCATTACTTTCAACCTGTCAAATAAGATGATGATGAAAGGCTAAGAGTTTTGGAATGTTATTCTACCATTTGTTTTAAAAATTCATGTTTACAAGCTATTAGTGTAAAGATCTACTGTGTAAAGCTTTCAGCAATACTTAAAGGATGCCATTAAACTTGCACTCAATTTTAATTTAAGTATGGCAGATTTATAACTTTTTAAATTGTTATCATTGTGCTGCCTGTTTAACTCACTAAATTGCTGAGGATAACAAAGAAAATATTGATGCAAGTACTGTAGTCAGTATTTTACTTAAGCTAGAATAATTATTACCGTGAATATCTTGTTGTAGTTATTCAAAGTCGTCTTCCTTTGACACGAATACTGAGATACCTTGCTCACAATAAATGACGGCACTGCTGATTCTGACGCACTCAGAGGAGACTGATATTTTTTCTAACAGGAAAATAAAAGGAGAGAACAGTTGGTGACACAACTGTAAAACAGCTTGAAATACAAAAAAAAGGAGACATTTTTCTAACCCCAAAATATGTATCTTTAAAGAGAATGTAGTAGAATAAAACTGTTCCTAGCTACTTCTTAGGAAAATAATAATTTCACGTTGGCTGCACTGCAACTACCAGTTTAGTGATGACTAGGATTTTTCCGTTTCTGCAATAGGTTCCCACAGGGATTTTTCAATACCACTATTATTTTAAAAATGTCTCTCTGCACAGCAAGTTTATCTCCTACTACTATATTATTGTAGTGAGAATGAAAAACTACAAAGCTTTAAGAATGGAGAAGCTTGAAAGAACAGAGGTTTCCCAGAAAACAACAGACCATTCCATAGAAGAGCGGGGATGTTAGACCAAAGAGGAACAGGAAAAAAAAGGAAATGAAAAAGATGCTCCAATAGCTGGCGTTTTCAATTTGTAGATAAATTCAGTGGCGGAGAGAGAAATGTTTGACTCAAAAAAAAATTTTCCCCCTCTTCCAGGTAAAATGAAAGAAAACTTTTCACTTTCATCCAAACCAAAAATGTTTTATTCTGGTGTCATTATCAAGTAAAGGAAACATTTACAAGCAGTCATGGGAGAGTCATCTCCATTCATTCATTCAACAGCCAGTATTTGCCTTATAAAATGGTTTCTTACTCAAGCCCGTCTGTACATTGTGATCCAACTCAGGCGTCATTTCTAGGTGTTCACTGCAGCAATGAAAAAGAGCCAGGTGAAATTTTAAATGGCTACCTACACGCTCCTTTGCTTTTTGCCTAATTTTGCTTCATGCAAAATCAACCAAGATCAACAAAAAATTCTGTGGGCAACCCACTCCAGTAGGGTGGGAATAAAGTTCTCCTGAAAACCAGGATACAAAAAAAAATCACATTGACATTGGAAACAGAGTATTGAGCACAGGTCTTCAATGCAGAATCAAGCATTGTTTTGATTGGGAGAAATCTTTAAGATCCTCAGTCCAACTATTACCGTAGTACTGCCAAGTCACTGCATAAGTGTCCTGACCAGCAAATTATCCACAAAATTACAATCTAGCACCAGGTTTTCTGCTTCTTTGTATGACCAATCCTTTGGATCCTGGGCTGCATCAGGAGAAGTGTGGCCAGCAGGTCGAGGGAGGTGGTTCTCCCCCTCTACTCCGCTCTGGTTAGACCCCACCTGGAGTCCAGTTCTGGAGCCCTTATTACAGGAAGGATGTGGAGATGTTGGAGCATGTGCAGAGGAGGGCCACGAGGATGATCAGAGGGCTGGAGCACCTCTCCTGTGAGGATAGACTGAGAGAGTTGGGGCTGTTCAGTCTGGAGAAGAGGAGGCTCCCAGGTGACCTTATTGTGGCCTTCCAGTATCTGAAGGGGGCCTACAAAAAGGCTGGGGAGGGATCGTAGGATCATAGGATCTTAGGGGTTGGAAGGGACCCAAGAGATCATCGAGTCCACCCCCCCTGCCGCAGCAGGACAAAACTATCTAACACAGATCACAGAGGAACGCATCCAGGCGGGCCTTGAAAGTCCCCAGAGAAGGAGACTCCACGACCTCCCTGGGGAGTCTGTTCCAGTGCTCCGTGACCCTCACAGTAAAGAAGTTCCCCCTTGTGTTGAGGCGGAACCTCCTCTGCTGCAACTTACACCCATTGCTCCTTGTCCTATCACAGGGAGCAAGTGAAAAGAGCCTGTCTCCCCGCTCCTGGCCAGCCTTCAGATACTTATAAACATTGATNAGATGCAGGACTCTGGGACTATTTAGGATGGCACGTAGTGACAGTACTAGGGGGAATGGAGCAAAGCTGGAGATGGGTAGATTTAGAGTGGATGTGAGGAGGAAGTTCTTCACCGTGAGAGTGGTGAGAGCCTGGAATGAGTTGCCCAAGGAGGTGGCTGGGGCCCCATCCCTGGAAGTGTTTAAGGCCAGGCTGAATGGGGCTCTGGCTAGCCTGGTCTAGGATGGGGTGTTCCTGCCTGTGCTGGGGGGGTTGGAACTGGATGATGGTTCCCTCCAACCCTGAGTGACTCTGATTCCATGGCTTCTCCAGTGAAGTGATCCTGCTCTGGCCGGGGGATCGGACTAGATGATCTTTCGAGGTCCCTTCCAATTCCTGATGATTCTATGACATAATATGATTGCATTAAAAGTGCCAAATCTAAGAAACACCAAAGTGTTCTCAGCATTTTTATCTAGCTTTTGCAATTTGTTGTTTTGTCTGAAAATATTTGTCAGATCTGTCAAAGACATATTTCATTGCACCATCCAAAAAGCACAGAGAAATAGATCAACACTAACTAAAAAATCACAAAGATACACAGAGGAAATTTTCATCCCAGTAATGGGATGTTGAGCTTTTTGTCCCTTGTATCTAGACACACAGACATAAAGCTAGCATCTGTGCTAGGCAAACCTTCACACACACACACACACACACACACACTCCACAAATAATTTCATGCTAAATTGCCTTTGTCTTTGGTACAGAGTAGTTAAAGAATAACATTCACACACACACCCCTTTGCTTGCACAGATGAAGGAGCAGTGAGTTATGCGGCAGTTGTCACACCATACGCTGAAAGGAAGGAAGTTATTTCACATGTACAATCATTCTTGGAAGTAACCAAAATTGTTCTTAGCAACAGCAAAACTTTGTTCAACAGCAAAACTCATCCACTTTTGCACACATTGACGAAATATACTTGAAAATTTACTTTAAATTATATGAACTGTGATTCATTACAGCTAATACGCTGCTTGCAATGATAGCATCTTTTGCAAAGACTGTGAACAAGCAGAATGCTACTGAATAGAATATGTAGTAAGCTATTAATGTCTTTGGACATAGACGCACTTAGAACAAGAACCCTACATGTAGCATTACTTGACATTGTGGATGAGAGCAAAATTGACAGAAAATTTCAGAGGGACATAGACTGGTGCTTAAACACGCTGCTCCTGCCTTAACTAAGATATCTGAGCACTTTTCTTAATCAGTAACAGTTACGTTTTTAACTAACAGGACTTCATGGTACATAACAACAGAAGAAACTTCAGCTAGAAATCAACAACAAATCCTCCAGCAAGCAGTAACTTCTATAGTCTCACTTTTAGTGATGCTTATGATACTACAGGTATGAGCGCCTAGCAGCAGCAGAACATAAGAGCAGGATTGATACTGCTTTTGGATGGAAAAACCAGATGGGATAAAAACATTTGTACAGTGGCTGGGACCAACCTAAGATTTCATCCAGCAGCAATTATAGTGTCGAACAAGCAGTCCTGGGAACTCACATTACCTCAAGATAGTACTACTGGGAAGAAAGAACTACAGATACGAGAAAAATGTGAGCAGCAAAATTCTTTTTCTGGCAGATGAATCCAGCACACTATACTGATGGTATGCTGCACGGGAGCAACCAAAAGAAATTCCAGATTTGTAGGCTAATAAATTGCTAGAGCTAGTCAGAGTTTGCACCCCACATCTGGGCTGCAGGAACAGTGAATGTCGCTGTCACTCCTTCATACCACTTTGTACAGCAGAGGGGCTTAGCTTCAGAACCTTGTGTACCACTCCCCACTCTTTGTCAAGCAATTTTTTTTCACACACCAAAAAAAATCATGACAGAGAAATAACAAAGAAAATGGAGTAGCAGTGAACAAGGTGTGCAGATACTAGACACTGTGTTACACCACCTTATTCAATAGCCAGCAGCTTTTCAAAGTCCAGAAAACATCGATCAAATAATAAACTCTGCTGATACCCAGCACTTTATGAAGAGAAGGCACTTTATTTTCTGGGAAACTCTAAATGTCAGTATGAAGGATTTCTTCCATTAGTTAGAGCCTCTCTCTTTCATAAGGCAACAGAGTGATTCACTCCAGACAACATTAAATATGAGTTGCCTGTCACATTACATGGCAAGGGATCAAAAGATGTACTGCTTCATTTGCCTAATGTGGAGGGAAATCCTTTGTTGAAAGAAATACGTGTCTTTCCTTTCTAAACAAAAAAATACCTACCTGCCTAACAGCTTCTGGGTTCCAAATGCAGAAAAGGCAGAGGAGATGCAATCCCACATACCTCCCAAGGCTGCCGAGGAAGCCAAGCTGCTTGTGGCTCTCTGCCTTTGTGTTTATCTCCTGAAAGCTTCCTCTCTGCATCATTCTTTTCCATTATCCAGGAAAGACTGACAGAATCACAGAAACATAGAATCACTCGGGATTGGAAGGCACCTCATAAGACCATCTAGTCTAATCATAGAATCATAGAATCATAGAATCATT
>VXBP01010526.1:0-47136 GCA_013400115.1 Rhinopomastus cyanomelas
AAAAGATCATCCAGTCCAATGCCACAGCACGATCCCCTAGATCCAGTTGCACAGAAACGTGGCCAAGCAGGTTTTAAACATCTCCAGAGAAGGAGATTCCACAACTCCCCTGGGCAGCCCCTTCCAGGGCTGTGTCACCCTCACTGGGAAGAAGTCCCTTCTCTGATAGATGTGGAACCTCCTCTGTTCCAGCTCACACCCATTGCCTCTTGTCCTANACCCACTGCCCCTTGTCCTATCTTTAGATGCCACTGAGCAGAGCCTGGCTCCATCCTCCTGACACTCGCCCTTTCCATATTTATCAGCATTCATGGGGTCACCCATCTGTCTCTTTTTTCCCAAGCTCAAGAGACCCAGCTCCCTCAGCCTTTCCTCATTAGGGAGATGTTCCACTCCCTTCATCATCTTTGTGGCTCTGCGCTGGACTCTCTCCAGGAGCTCCATGTCCTTCTGGAACTTAGGGGACGAGAACTGGACACAGTATTCCAGCCGTGGTCTCAGTAGGGCAGAGGAGAGGGGGAGGAGAAGCTCTTTCCATCTACCTTCTAATCCACCCCAGGATGCCATTGGCCTTCTTGGCCACCAGAGCCCATTGCTGGCTCCTGGCCATTCTGCTGGCCACCAGGACCCCCAGGTCCATTTCACCTGTGCTGCTCTCCAAAATGTCAGTCCCCAACCTATACTGGTACCTGGGGTGATACACAGGCAGGAAAAGAAGAAGAGTTTTTTAATAGAATCTGCAAAAGGAGGGTATTTCCAATAGACCGTTGTCTTCCTCTTGAGCACAACAGCAGTGTTGATCTAACAGTGGTGTTGTAGAAGCAGCTTCTGTCTGCAGTTCGCTCTGTGAAGATCTTCCCTTCTCCGGGGTGCAAAGCTTGTATTGGCCTCACCCGTGGCCCTTATTTGTGCAGCTTTCCCCTGCTCTTTCTGTGAGGTTTTACAGTGCTGCTGGCTGGTCAGCTGTCAGATCAATCCCAGCTGCATCCATCTGCAGTTTAAAAAATAAAATGCAATCAAGGTCTTTCCCTCCAAAGAGAGTTTTTACCCTGCTGCGTGAGTAAGGTCAGGCTGACTTGCAGCATTCTTTGTCGAGCTGTAGTACTTGTGCTAGAAAGTGTGAGGGACTGAAGAGTTTTCCCTGTTTCGTACTTGGCTGCTTTCAAACTTTGAACATGTGGGACACATCAAAGACTGATGGCTGTTGGGATAAGGCTCCTGTTTGCATAATATGTGGCAATTGTTCCTTTTTGCATGGAAAATGATAGAAAAATATCAGCACAGCCCCGAGTTTATATAACATAGAAATGTTTGATGTTGGATCAGCTAGCTAGCTGGAAAGTGAAAATCTTTTCTTCTGTGTTCAACCTCTCAGTGATAACATTTGGCATGAAAGTGGTCTCTTCTCCTGTCTCAGCAGTGGCTCCTGGGGCTGGCTTCCCCATCAGCTGTATAGTGCTCATGTAATATACAACTGAATCATGGATGGCTGGAACTGAATGGCTGGAAAGAACCTCCAGGATCATCAAGTCCAGCCCTCACCTCAACATCTCCTTAACCCATAGACCATGGCTTGAAGTGCTGTAGCTACTCAGTTTTTAAACACCTCCAAGGGTGGGGACTCCAGTACCAACCAACCTGGGCAGCCTGTTCCAGTGCCCAACTACTCTCTCAGGAAAGAATTTCTTCCTAAGATCCAATCTAAACCTCCCCTGATGCAACTTGAGGCCATTTCCTTTTGTCCTATTGTTTTGGGCACCTCAGTACAAGGGAGACATTGAGGTGCTGGAGTGAGTGCAGAGGAGGGCAACAAAGCTGGTGAAGGGCCTGGAGAATAAATCTTCTCAGGAGTGATTGAGAGAGTTGGGGCTGTTTAGTTTGAGGAAGAGGAGGCTAAGGAGAGACCTCATTGCTCTCTGCAACTATGTGAAAGGACATCATCGAGGTGTTGGTGCTGGTCTCTTCTCACAGGTCATTAACAACAGAACCAGAGGGAAGGGCTTCAAGCTTCAACAGAGGAGGGTAAGACTGGACATCAGGAAGAAATTCTTCCTGGAGAGAGTGGTCAGGCACTGGGATGGGCTGCCCAGGGTGGTGGTTGAGTCCCCATCCCTGGAATTTGCTTAGATGTAGTGTTGGGGGATGTGGTTTAGGGGTGAACTTGTAGAGTAGGGCTGATGGTTGGACTTGATGATCTCAAGTGTCTTTTCCAACTTGAATGATTCTATGACATCAATGAAACTCCCCCCAGAACCTCTCACCTTGGCATCCAGCTTGAATATTGGTCTCTATTCCATACTCGCAGGGAAGCTGAAGACACATTTTAGGATAAAACATGGAGAACTTCATCCAGTGTCCTAGCAAAGCCTCTTTCAGAGATTCTCAAGCAATGTTGCACAGCTCTGTGATGTTTCTTGCTTTGCAGTATGTGTGCACAAAGATCTGAACACTGATCCACTAACAGAGCCCAAAGCCCTGTAGCTGCTGATGTAGCCCCTGGGTGCTTACCCCATCTAGCTGAGCTGACTCAGGCATCCAGCTTAAGTGGGATTGGTAAACTCAAGGGTCTTAGTGAGAATTGCTGACTTAATCACTGGAGGTGCTGTGAATGGCTCTGGACTCGATGCAGCTAAGAGAAGATGTTGTGAAAACACTCCTTTTTACCTTCACCCTGTTTTCTGTGCACTTCTTTCTGGGATGTGACCCTCCTTGTTGTCTGGATGAAGCAAGCTTTTAATCAGCACAATTACAGAGGTATTGATCCCTTTATTAATAGTTCTAACTCCTTGCCTAATACTGAAGCTCTGACCTCTCATTTTGTGTCTTAAGAAGTTCTTTTTCCACAGGTTTGTGGAACCGTCACAGACTCTTAGTGATTGCACTGGTACTTTACCATGTTCTGTGTTTGATCATGAGGCTCTGACATCCTGTTATCTAGAAGGCAGGTAGGGCAAAGCACTGTTGTGACTTGAGGACTTCCAAGGAACAGCCTAAAGCCATGTGGTGCTTTATAATTTCCTGTTCTTTTTTTATTGTTGAGTACTGATGAGCTACTTCAATGTGGTGCAAAGAAACCTGAGTCCTTCCACTTGAAGGACTGTATCCCTCCTTCAGAAGTGGCTACTGAATATGTAGTTCTCCTTGTGACTTCTGCTGATTCCCAATGTTGTGCCCTGAGCGAAGGTTCATTAGCTTGCAATTCTGTGGTGATTTTCTAGATCACATAATCACAGAATCATAGAACATCAGGGATTGGAAAGGACCTCGGGAGATCATCTAGTCCAATCCCCCTGCCACAGCAGAATCACCTAGACTAAGTCACNATCCACCCCAGGATGCCATTGGCCACAAAGGCACATTGCTGGCTCATGGTAATCCTGAAGGCCACCAAGACCCCCCTTTCTCCTACACTGCTCTCCCACAGGTCAGCCCCCAACCTGTACTGGTACCTGGGGTTGTTCTTGCCCACATGCAAGACTAAACTTGTGCTTATTATATTTCATTAAATTTCTCTCTGCCCAGCTCTCCAGCTTGTCCAGGTCTCACTGAATGGCAGCACAGTCTGTTAGGGTGTTGGCAATGTCACCCAGCTTGGTGTCATCAGCATACTTGCTGAAAGTGCACCCTAAACCCTTGTCCAAGTCATTAATGAATAGATTGAATAGGACTGGTCCCAGTACAAACCCTTGGGGGACTCCACTAGATACAGGCCTCCAACCAGACTCTGTCCCATTGACCACTACTCTCTGCAGCCAGTTCACAGTCCACCTCACTACTTGATTGTCCAGACCACACTGCTTCACTTTGGCTGCGGGGATGCTGTGTGAGCCTGTGTCAAATGCTTTACTGAAGTCAAGACAGACCACATCCTCTGCTTTGCCATCATCTATCCACCTGGTTATGCCCTTGTCAAAAGCTATCAGGCTGGTCAAGTATGTCTTCCCTTTGGTAAAGCCGTGCTGACTGTTCCTAATAACTCTCTTCTCCTTGATGTGCCTAAAGACAGCATCAAGAATAAACTGTTCCATCACCTTGCCTTGGATGGAGGAGAGGCTGACCAGTCTATAGTTACTTGGTTCCTCCTTCCTAACCTTTTTAAAGATTGGAGTGACATTTGCTATCCTCCAGTCCTAGGCACCTCTCCTGATCCCCATGACTTAGCAAAGATGATGGAGAGTGGCCTAGCAATGACTTCCGCCGTCTCCCTTAGCGCTCATGGGTGCATCTCATCTACGCCCATGGATTTATGTGCATCCAGTTTGCTTAACTTATCCCTATCCCATCCTCATCAACCAGGGCAAACTCCTCTTTTGTCTCATCTTCTTCTGGGGCCTCAGCAGTCTGGGGCTTGATATCAGGACAGCCCCCAGAAGTATAGACAGAGGCAAAGAAAGTGTTGAGTATCTCTGCTTTCTCTGTATCCTCTGTCTTCAGGGCACCCACCTTATTCAGCAGGGGGCCTACATCGCCTCTAGGTTTAGCTTTACTTGCAATGTATTTGAAGTAGCCCTTTTTACTGCCCTTGCAAAGTTTAATGCCAAGGTTTAATTCCTTGCCCTTACAAGGTTTAATTCCAAGGAGGCCTTGGCTTTTCTGGTTGCATCCCTACATTCTCTCACTAGAGCCCTATAATCACCTCAAATGGCCATTCCCTCCTTTCATAGACTTTCTTCTTTCTCTTGAGTTTGCCCAGCAGCTCTCTGTTTAACCACACAGGTCTTCTGGCTCCCTTCCTTGACTTCTTTCCTGTGGGGATGCTCTTATGTTGTGCTTCAAAAAAGTGGTCTTTGAATGTTAACCAGCTATCTTGGGCCCCTTTACCTGCCAGTAGCCTGTCCCATGGGATTTCCTTAGCAATTGCTTGAAAAGGCCAACGGTAGCCCTGCTGAAGTCCAGGGTGGTGATTCTGCTAGCTGTTCTATTCCTACCACACAAAACCTTGAACTCCACCAGCTCATGATCACTGCAACCAAGCCTGCCTTCCATGCTTCAGCCAAACCCGCCTTGTTGGTGAGTACAAGATCCAGCAGTGCTCCTCTCCTAGTGGGCTCCTGCACCATTTGCATCAGGAAATTGTCACCAATGCACTGAAGGAACCTCCTGAACTGTGGGTGGCTGGCTGAGTAGGACTTCCAGCAAATACCAGGGTAGTTAAAATCCCCCATGAGGACCAGGGCCTGTAGCTGTGAGGTTGCTGTCAGCTGCCTGTAGAAAACCTCATCAACCTCCTCATTTTGATCTGGTGACCTGTAGTAGGCACCCACAACAGTGCCACCCATGCCAGCCTGCCCCTTAATTCACACCCACAAACTCTCAATTCTCTCTTCATCCACCCCTGGTCAGAACTTAATGCATTCCAGTTGCTCTCTCACATAGAGAACAACTCCACCACTCAGCCTCTTCTGCTGGACATGTTTAGTTGGGGACTGATTTCTTCAGTTCAGTTAGCCTGCTGGCCTCTCTCCGCCCCAGCCAGGGCTTTGCTGCAGCATGTCAGAGGTTCTGGTTTCCATTCTGGTTGGAACCAGGACAAAAATAGGTACTGGAATGGGCTGCCCAGGGTGGTGGTTGAGTCCCCATCCCTGGATGTGTTTATAAGTTGCCTAGATGTATTGTTGGGGGATGTGGTTTAAGGGTGAGCTTGTAGGGTAGGGTTGATGGTTGGACTCGATGATCCCAGGGGTCTTTTCCAACCTGAATGAGTCTATGAATGATTCTATGAAAAAATGAGAGGTAGCGGGGAGTCTCTTTTCTTGTCCTATTGTCCAGGGAGGAGTATTTGTGGCCTCTGCTGTGTAGACATGAAGTCAATTTTGTGGCTCAGTTGTAGGTAAGAAAAATTCAGATGAGGACAGCTTCAGTGATTAAATAGATGAGCTGTTAGAGAACCTTTAGGATTCTTCCCTTTGAAGCAGTGAATTAATTTGCTGCCTCGTGGGGGTGTGTTTGTGATATCCGTGAGCAGCGAGCGACAGTTCTTTTTATTTCATCATGCTCCTTGCCAGCATCTGCTCTTCGTGATACGGGGATTTAGCCTTGGTGTAATCTTATAATTGTTTGGCAGAGTTCCCCAGTCTAATAGCTGAGCTAACCTAGTGATGGAGTGCAGGAGGAGGCTCTCCTGAAATCTGAACCTGGAGGAAGCCCCAGCTCAGAGTTTGGCTTCTGCTCTGTGACACAAATGAGTGAGTTCATGTTTGATCTCCCTCATCCCACCTGTCTGCAGTTCGGTGTCTTCTCACACCTCTGACTTTCACTGTTGTCTAAGCCACTGCAACTCTTCCATCCCTTCCTAACTGCCCTCTGTCTCTTACTGGGACTGTAGCAGTTTCACAGACTCTACATTTTAATTTATGTAAACAGCAAATCATTAAGTCTTAGGGTTGGAAAGGACTATCAAAGGGCATCAGTCCAACCTCCCTACAACAAACAGAGCCATCACTCACCAGACCAGGTTGCCCAGAGCCCCCCGCAGCCTGACCTTGAATGGCTCCAGGGATGGGGCCTCCACCGCCTCTCTGGACAGCCTGTTCTAGGGATCTCCCACCCTCAGATTCAACAACTTTTTCCTGGTGTCTGTCCTAAATCTGCCCTTTTCCAGCTTTGAACCATGACCCCTCATCCTATCATTCCCTGTCCTTGTGAACAGTCTTCTCCAGCCTTTTTCAGAGATTGGAAGGTCACTAGAAGATCTCCCCAAAGCTTTCTCCTCTTCAGGCTGAACACCCCCAACTCTCTGACGACTGGATGTAATTGTGTCCCAACTCCTTGTCATGGTCCCATGTTCTGAGCAGCTCCCTGCTTTCTCTCCTCTGGACCCTTCGTGAGGATTCACAACATCCCCAGCGCAAGCTGGGCTTTCCCTGTGCTGGTACCGCACCCTGAAGCAAACGGCTTCCTGTAGCCCTCAGCATTTTTCAACTGTGTCCAGCCTGCTGTTTGGAAAGACTGGGAATGCCCTTGGGAAAGGTGTTTTTAACTCCTCCTGCAGTGATGCTCAGAGCTAGCAGGATGTGGTGCTGCTTGGTGCCATAGCAGGGAGCTGGCACACCGGGCACCACACTGCCTGCCCAGATGCCAGCCTGCTTCCCTGACCCCAGGGACACCGCAGCAGCCTCCCTACCTCACTACAGGAGGTTCTATCCCAACAGAACATCAGTGTTTGGGCAACCTTGT
The DNA here is from genome assembly GCA_013400115.1 of Rhinopomastus cyanomelas. Lineage (NCBI taxonomy): Eukaryota > Metazoa > Chordata > Aves > Bucerotiformes > Rhinopomastidae > Rhinopomastus > Rhinopomastus cyanomelas. The sequence continues at coordinate 7,177 of VXBP01010526.1, forward strand.
GCAGTCAGCAGTGACTGTGCTCAGGAGGGTATGAGACACGTCAGTCCATACCCCGGCTTTCAATCTCTACTAATTAGCTGGTCTGATTGTTATTTTTTCACATCTGTCTTGAAAATCATTCTGGTTTTGGAGTTATCAGCCCAACCAGCTGAGATTTTTATGGAGGGCAAAAAGGAAGAAGCTCTTCTCTCTCCTTCCCTCCCCCATCATATCACACAAACAACATCCACAGCTGGTTTTATTGTTTTCCTTCTTGTTTGACCTCCTCAAGTGCTAAACCAGTTGGCCTCTGAAAAGTCCAGATCTGCCAAGGGAATAGCCTTTGGTACGAGAGAGAGGTGACTTCCAGTGCTCCCGTGAAAACAGTTTGATTTGATAGAGTTAATGGAACAGTCTGAAAGTCCGACGGCGTCCAGCATGGTGTGCTTGACACTGAGCTTTATCCTTGTTATCGTAGAACACAGTGGAGGGACGAGGTTGCTAATACCTGGTGCTTTTAGCAGAGCTAGAAGCACTCAGCTCCAGCGTTTTGCTCTTGAGTTCAGTGGAAGGAGCTCTTGGAACAACAGATTAAAAAAGCACTGGGTTCTGTCAGAAGCAGAAACAAACTCCAGTCACTCTCCCCGCAGGTTCTGTTGGGTGCAGCGAGTTGCAGGACTGAGATTGTTTGTAGGTAAAAATCACCAAATCGTGGAGTTATGTAGCCTGGAAAGGTCCTTTTGAGATCTTCTAATCACACAGTCACAGAATGTCTTTGTTTGAAGGAGACCTTTAAGATTATTGAGTCCAGTTTTTGACCCAGGTCATCATTAAATCGTGCCCCTCGGCACCAGATCCACATATCTTAAATCTCTTCAGGGATGGGGACTCCACTGCTGCCCCGAGCAGCCTGTTCCAGAGTCTGATCACTCTTTCAGTGAAGAAAGTCTTCCTAACATCCAGCCTAGCTCTCCCCTGGTGTGGCTTGTTTCATCTGCTCCTATTGCCTGTGGCCAGGGAGAAGAGGCTGAACCCCTCCTCTCTCCAGCCTCCCTTTAGGTAGCTGTAAAAAGCAATAAGGTTTCCTCTGAGCCTTCTTTTCTTCAGACTAAACAAATGCATTTCCCTGAGCAGCTCCTCATAGGCAACCTCCCTGCTCAAGCAGTCAGCTAGAATGCTGCTGGAGAGCAGTGTAGCAGAAGGGGACCTGTGGTCCTGGTGGCCAGCAGGATGGCCAGGAGCCAGCAATGGGCGCTTGTGGCCGAGAAGGCCAATGGCATCCTGGGGTGGATCAGTAGAGGGGTGGCAGTAGATCAAGAGAGGTTCTCCTCCCCCTCTACTCTGCCCTGCTGAGACCACAGCTGGAATACTGTGTCCAGTTCTGGGCTCCTCAGTTCCAGAAGGACACAGAGCTGCTGGAGACAGTCCAGCACAGAGCCACAAAGGTGATGGAGTGGAGCATCTCCCTGTTGGGGAAAGGCTGAGGGAGCTGGGTCTCTTGACCTTGGGAAAAAGGAGCTTGAAGTGTGACCCCATGAATGTTGATAAATATGGAAAGGGCGGGTGTCATGGGGCCAGGCTCTGCTCAGTGGCATCCAATGATAAGACAGTGTGTGATCTGGAACAGAGCAGGTTCCACATCAATCTGAGAAGGAGCTTCTTCCCAGTGAGGGTGACTAGAAGGGGCTGCCCAGCAGGGTTGTGGATGTTTATAACCCATCTGGCCATGTTCCTGTGTGACTGGATGTAGGAGATCCTGCTGTGTCAGGGGGATTGGACTGGATGATCTTGCAATCCCTAATGTTCTGTGATTCTGTTATTGTCCGAGATTATGTCCAGTTGGGTTTTAAGTGTTGGCATGGATGTTGTGCTCAGTCGAGGTTCTCCTTGGTGTTGGTTTTGAGTAAGTTACATCGATTTTAACATGCAATACCTGCCCTTTATCCAAATACTGGGAAAGAACAACCCTAGTATAACCCAGTATAAGCTGGGGACTGACCTGTTGGAGAGTAGTGTAGGGGAAAGGGACTTGGGGGTCCTGGTGGCCAGCAGGATGACTATGAGCCAGCAATGTGCTCTTGTGGCCAAGAGGGCAAACATCATCCTGGGATGGATCAGAATGGGGGTGGNTGATACAACAGCTCAGATCCCAGAGATAGATGAATAAGGTGGTTTCAAAATAGACAGCCAAAGGTGGAACAATCCCAAACGGGCTGTAAGGAAATGTTTGCGTTGTCTTCTAATCTTTGTGCTGCTCTGGTTAAGTACAAACCCCTGGCTGGGTAAGTGCCGTGGATGTGACAGCCCGTTACAAGCTTATTGAGTCTATACGAAGTGCTGTGATCCAGGCTGCTGTCAAGCTCCAGTTACACTGTGGCACCAAAATGCTTCTGTCCAGTGGTTTATGGATGTGGAGCTTGGGAAGATAAGGCTGGTTGTCACCTCCTGGTGTATCTAACCCAAACATGAGACAGTTTGATTGTGATGGATGTCACCTGTAATGGGTCTCCTAAGCTAATCTAGTCCTGAATTTGCCATTCACTGATGGGGATGGTCCTTTTTTATGTCATGTTAGCCATATCCAGACCCATATTGCACTGATTCATTCAAGGCCGTTGCATGGAGAAAGCTTCTTGTCCTCTTAAAATATTATGGTTGGGATATTTTTGCTTTTTATTGCACACAACACAAGGAGCTTCCAACCTGTTAGCCTCTTGCCATTTCTACCTCAGTAAACATAGAATCACTATGGTTGGAAAGTACCTCCAGGATCATCAAGTCCAGCCCTCACCTCAACATCTCCTTAACCCATAAACCATGGCTTCAAGTGCTGTAGCTACTCGGTTTTTAAACACCTCCAAGGGTGGGGACTCCAGCACCAACCTGGGCAGCCTGTTCCAGTGCCCAACTACTCTCTCAGGAAAGAACTTCTTCCTAAGATCCAATCTAAACCTCCCCTGATGCAACTTGAGGCCATTTCCCCTCGTCCTATCGTTAGTAATTTGGGAGACAAGACCAGCACCAGCCTTGCTACAACCTCCTTTGAGGTAGCTATAGAGAACAATAAGGTCTCCTCTCAGCCTTCTCTTCTCTAGACTAAATAACCCCAGTTCCCTCAGCCCCTCTCCACAGGGCCTGTTTGCCAGCTGATGGGACAGTTAGTTTGGGTTTCTGTCAACAAGGAGCTGCATTGTGTCGCTGACACCAGTCATGTTCATCCCCAGCCTGAGGAACTAATCTGGAATTTTCTACTATCTTTTTGCTTTGCCATTGGCAAAGGAACAAGCTCAGCAGTTAACAGTGACCAGACAGAACATGGTGTCCTTTTCTTCCTACATACAGCTTAGGATCACACAAGAGCTTAACTAAACCTGGGCCTTTTCATACCATGTTCTGGAGTCAGGCAGGTTCTTTGATGGAAACCCATGGCCAGCAGGGGCACCAGAATGAAAAGGGGCCTTTATTGGTGGCCCCTGGTGCAGCTGGTTGTGCAGCATCGCTCAGACTGTGTTGGTTGCCTAAGTTTGTGGTGGCAAACAATTGTGAGGATGGGTTAATGGTGTGGGGTGGTGAATGTAATCCAACTAAATGATGCTAATGCTTGGTCTGTTGTAGCTCACAGCAGTGCAATGTGTGAGAAACCCCTTCTTTGTGCAGGAATGGCCTCTTCCCTGGAAAGACAGCAGAGAAGTTGTTGGGAGTTGCTGTAGGTGGCCATGTTCATGTACTCTAATCCCAAAGCTAACTAAGAGATTGGCTCTCTTGTTAGAAAGGTTGTACTGAACGGCAGGGTCTGTTGTAACACGGTCAAGCCAGGGCACTCCAGACCTCTACTAGGATAATGCATCAATTTGTGATGTTTTACTTGTAAGAACAGCATAGAATTAGCTGGAAGGTGGAGCCTAGCCTTTTCCCAAGCCTGGAAGATGAACCTTGTGTTGTCACATTAGAGGGAATGAAGCTGCTGAAAGGAGGGTTGATAGGTGATGTGATAATGGGGTATTGGGACTTAGCAGGACCACAGTCTATGTTCAAAGGCTGACACTGGGACCTTGAGTCATTCAGTAATCAGAAAATGAATCCTAGCTTTGCAGGTCATTCAGCAGTGGAAGTTTTTGCTGAGAAGTAGGGTCGGTGCTGACAGGATCACATTGTTAGAAGGTGAGAAAGGTTGATATAAAAATACATAGTAAGCATGGGGCTGATGCTTCAGCAGAAAAAGCTGTGAACTCTAGACTCCAGAGCACTCTGTAACCTCTCTTTGTGTATTACAGTAGAGGAGTGATTTGTGTTTGTGGTTTTGCTTTTATACTTCTTAAGAGTCTGGGCCTTCAGCCCCAAAGAGCACTGAAAGGCTCAAATGAGCCTTGAACTAGGCGCCCCACAAAGCCAGAGAAACTAATGAGTGAAACTAGAGCTAAACCCATCTGCCTGTTACCCAGCTGTTGTTCCTGGGCTCTGTGTGTGATTTTTCCTACTTGTTCAATCAGTGTCAGTCTGGCTTACGGTGTTCACTGAATGTTAATAGTTGGAAAGTTTATTCTCTGGGTGTTTTGGTGGCACAAACACTTCCACATCCAGCAAATGCAACCCAAATTGGCCCAATATATCGGTAGGAGTCCAGTTCTCAAACACAGAATCATTTGGGTTGGAAGAGACCTCTAAGGTCCAACCATCACCCCTACCCCACTGTGCCCACTAAAGCCACATGATGATGAAGCCACACCTCCCACCTCTCTGGGCTATCTGTTCCAGAGTGTTGCCACCCTCATTGCAAAAGAGTTCTTCCTTACCTTTAGTCTTTCAGTTTAAAACCATTACCCCTTGTCCTAATGCAGTACTCCCTGCTAAAAGGATTGACCCCATCTTCTGCATGAGCCTGCTGTAAGCACTGAAAGGCTACAGTGAGGTCTCTCTGGAGCCTTCCCTTCTCCAGGATGAACAACCCCACTCTGAGAGATTTCTGTCGGCATTGATGGAAGCTGCTTTGAAAAACTTGGAGTATTTACTCACAGATCCTTGCTGCTACAATACAGTTGCGACCTTCAGAGACACTGCTTGTGAGGAGCTCGCAGAGCCTTTTTATTTTGTGAAGTGTGATGAACAACGCCTGGTTTTCATTTGCCTGACAGCCTGTTTATGTTCACCAGGTGCTTCAGGAGTGACTCTTTGTTTGTTTCTCCCCCTGTATTAGACAGCTAGTCAGTTGTCAGTAAAATAACAATTACAGCATCTGGAGATTTATTACTTGTGGAATGCCTGTTGTCAGAATACAATTTAGAGGGGAAAAATGGAAGTGTAATCTCTTTTCAGTCACGCAATCACAGAACATTAGGGATTGGAAGGGACATCAAAAGATCATCCACTACAATCCCTCTGCCACTGCAGGATCCCCTAGATCCAGTTGCACAGGAACATGGCCAGGTGGGTTTTAAATCTCTCCAGAGAAGGAGAATCCACAACCTGCCCTGGGCAGACCCTTCCAGTGCTCTGTCACTCTCACTGGGAAGAAGTTCCTTCTCAGACTGATGTGGAACTTCCTCTGTTCCAGCTCACACCAATTGCCCCTTGTCCTATCATTGGATGCCACTGAGCAGAGCCTGGCTCCATCTTCCTGACACCCACCTTTGAAAATTTAAGGCAGAATGGAAGATGAGGTTTTTTTCCACCAGGTCTGAGTGCATCCTTCAGCGGCAGGCAAGTATTTGCATTCCCTTCATGTAAGCAAGCTCTTGCTGAACAGCATCCCCTAAATCTTGTGCAGTGTATTGCTGACTTGCAGAAATGGCTGGGAACTGTTACACCAATATGATCATCCATCTGGCAGGAGAAAACCCTGTAAATTACAGTGCTGTAAACACTTTTGTATGGCAAAAAGCTCTGATGTGCTGGATTCGTTCTGCACCTCGATGAATTACCCGCAGTAAAAGAACAGTATAAACAATCGTTCTCTCAAACACTGACTCGTTAGGAACATGCAATTATAAATGGGAGTGAGAGGTTGTGGGAAGCCATGTCTTTTGGTTGTCTGTCTGAAAAATATTTCAGTGGTTAAACAGTTTTCCCAAAGAATTTGAGGGCTGGCTAATACCAGATACGTGAGGTTTAAACAAATCCATAAGGCTTGCTGTCTTTCAGTAATTAATAGTTTTCTCTGAGCTCAGAAAAGCTGCCAAATTTGACCTTGAACCAGAATCAGAGCTGAAATATTGAACTTATCGTGTTGATTTAAACCCCAATGATCTGTTGTGTAATTGTCCTCCATAGGAGACTATGGGACATCTCCTTGATGCGGAAAGGCTGAGGGAGCTGGGGCTCCTGAGCTTCAAAAGCGGGAGACTGAAGGGTGACCCCCATTAATGTTGATAAATATGGAAAGGGTGGATGGAGCCAGGCTCTGCTCAGTGCTATCTAATTATAGGACAAGGGGCAACGGGTGTGAGCTGGAACAGAGCAGGTTCCACATCAATCTGAGAAGGAACTTCTTCCCAGTGAGGGTGACAGAGCACTGGAAGGGGCTGTCCGGGGGTGTTTGATGTCTCCTTTTCTGGAGACATTTAAAACCCACTTGGCCGTGTTCCTGTGCGACTGGATCTAGGGGATCCTGCTGTATCAGGGGCACTGGACTAGATGATCGTTCAAGGTCCTTTCCCAGCCCTAATGTTCTGTGAACAGAGCTGGGATGGGTTGCAACTGCAGTAACCCAACATGAACCCAATGAATTTATTCCACTTAAAATCACTTTATACTAACATGCCTCATGTCTGTGACCTCTGTACATCGCTGGGTCACAAAACCACCTTGGAGAAGTTGGTTGTTGTAGAATCAGATTGGATTTGCCCTCATTAGAGTAGGTGTAGGGATGCTCTTGTGTTCTCCTAAGTTGTCCAGGGTGGTCAGACACTGTAACAGGCTTCCCAAGGAGGTGGTTGAGTCACCATCCCTGGATGTGTTTAAGCGTTGTTTGGACGAGGTGTTGAAGGATATGGTTTAGGGGTGAACTTGTAAAGTAGGGTAGATGGTTGGACTCAAGGATCCCAGGGGTCTTTTCCAAACAGAGTGACTCTGTGATTCCTCACAACTCACACAGCCACTCAAGCGGTACCTTCTTTGCAGAGTGGTGTGTTCTCTTCTGCTCCAGGGGTGTCCAGGAGGGATTTCATCTCTAGTTGTAAATACTGGGGTGGGAATGTTACCACCCTGTCTGGTTTTAATTTGTGGAGGAGACCGCATACGTTTGTTCCAGTTGCTTCCCAGCCATGCCACATGTCTCTGTACTGGAGATACACAGTGTAACTGGCCCCTGAGGAAGGCACCTTAACCATTTCTAGTTGTCAAGCAGTAGCTTCATGGAGCTGTAACATCAGGAGTTAAGGACAGGTTCCAATTTGGAGCAGACTGCCCAGGGAGGGGAGGAGTTGCTATCCCTGGAGAAGTTCATAAAACAAGTAGCTGTGGCCCTGAGGAACAAGGTTTAGTGGGCATAGTGGAGTTGGGTTGATGGTTGGACTGGATGCTCTTTGATGTCTCTTCCAACTGGAATGATTCTGTAATTCTGTCCCGTGCCTCCGTAAAATGGAATAGCTGTGCTCAGGCTGCATTGTATTGCCTGTTCCCTCTCAACAATACGATGAGGTGTGATGCTGGAACTTAAAAGCAGAGAGATAAGAAAGCTCCAGAAAAATTATGCTTGTCCTCAGAACTGGCTGCCCAGGCAGGTGGTGGAGGCACTATCCATGGAGGGCTTCAGCAAACAGACAGCCAGGGTGTTTGGGGAAATGGGTTAATGGTTGGGGGTTGTAGGGTGGATGGTTGGACTTCATGATCTTGAAGGTCTTTTCTAACCTAGAGGATTTGATTAATCCACTTATGTGGGATTTTACCACACTCTACAAATAATAATAAAGGGTAAAATCATAATGATATTGCTTGGCTAAAAGAGTTTTTAGACAGGAAATGGAGATGACTCGTGTGCTCCATTTTCATTGTAGTAGAAGTGTGAGAAGGTAGAGGGAAGCTGGTAGAGGAGCAATTTAGCCTCATTAAGCAAATGCTGTTGTAGCTTTACATGGCCTTACAACTCTACAATAAAAAAGCTGTAATGGAAACAACTTTCATCTTGGTGTACAGTCGAGTTCTTGTTATTAAAAATAATAAATAATATATTGAAATTTCACTGCATTTGCTATTTGATGGCTTTACAGTCAGTTCTGGAGCGGTGCTGCCATAGCATGCAGGCAGCCCTTACAGCAACTGCAGAACACAGCCAATGTGAAAATAACTTCATAATGAACCTCTTATTAAAAGCGAAGATATAAACTGTGGATGGAAGCCTGAGAGCCTCAGTCATGAGTAACACTGAGCATGAGTTCAAACTCAAGTAGGTAACTGAAGGAAAGCTGGGGGAAGGCTTTTGATGCAGGTGGTAGCAAGAGGACAAGGGGAAGGGGTTCCAGACTTGAAGAGAGAAGATTGAGGTTGGACATGAAGAACAAATTCTTTACTGTGAGGGTGTGGAGATGCTGGAACAGGTTGCCCAAGGCAGTTGTGTCTGCCCCATCCCTGGCAGTGTTGAAGGTCAGTTTGTCTGGGGCCCTGACTAACCTGCTCTAGTGAAGGTGTCCCTGCTTGTGCAGTGGGGTTGGAACTGAATGATCTTTAAGGTCCCTTCCAAGCCTGGACATTTGATGATTCTATGGATGTTTTACTTTATCACATGAGGAAAATTTCTTATCTAAGACCACAGATTTCCCACAAACTGCTCCTAGATTTGAGATCAGAGTCTCTTTTAAACCCTTCTATTTCACAGAAGCTGTTCCTTGTAATTGAGATTATCCAATACAGAAGTGCAGGTCTCTTGCTTTCGGAAAATTCCTGATTGCATTGCAGGAATCGATTGTGGCAAAGAATCATTTCCATGTTAAGGGCCTGGGTAGATCTATCCTTTAGCTCTCCAAAGCCATTTCCCCCAATCACTCTGGGACTTCTTCAGGCAGGTTTGAATTGATTCTCTTTTGTCGACAAGTGTTTATTGAAGGGTCCTGTAGGTTTGGGGAAATTGCAGCCGTGACGAGAGATGCTCTTTTGTCTGTAGTTGCGGATGTTGCTGTGCTCAGTATTTCTATGTGTGTTGAGTCAGGACCCATCTACAGTGCTGGCATCATGGTTCTTTCTACCTTCTTCCATGAAGTTTCCAAGTGAACCTTCTGCAGTAGTCAGTTTGGTGCTTTAAAGCCTGATGGAAAAATCTACAGCAAATCTCAGAACTTGGGAGCGGGATGTGGCAGCACTAACATTTCCTCTTTAAGGGTTTTGCACCAGTCAGGAACCCTAACAGCACAAACCATTAGTAACTGTCTTCGTGTTGACCACCATTGTGACAGCAGAGTATCTGCTGGGGTCTGTGCAGCCTTCTGTTAGAGCAGTCCTGTAGCAGCTCTGCTGCTGCCCAGCCACTCTGTAGCAGGAGGATGCTCTTGGTGAGCAGCAAGCAGATGCTTCCCATAGAGGGACAAGGGTTTCACATTAGAGAAGGGCAGATTGAAATGGGCTCTTAAGAAGTTCTGTAGCAGGAGGGGGATTGAACACTGGAACAGGTTGCTCAGGAGAGGGACTTGAGGCCTCATCGCTGGAGATCTTCAGGGTGAAGCTGACCAAGGCTATGGGCAACGTGATCTAGTTGATTCTGTCTCTGCTTACTGCAGGGGAGTTGGACTTTTGGAGGTCCCTTTCAACTTGGGCAGTTCTATGGTTCTATGATAATTATTGTACGTAGGTAAAGACCAAAAGGTGGTGACTGTCTTTACAAGTGTCAGGTTTTTTGTGGAATTGTAGAATCATTAAGGTTGGAAGAGACTGAAAGAGTTGGGTCTATTTAATTTGAGGAAGAGGAGGCTAAGGAGAGACCTCATTGCTTTCTACAGTTATCTGAAAGGACACTGTAGAGATGTTGGTGCTGGTCTTTTCTCACAGGTAATTAGCAACAGAACCAGAAAAAAGGGCTTCAAGCTTCAACAGGGGAGGGTTAAACTGGACATCAGGAAGAAATTCTTCACGGACAGATTGGTCAGGCACTGGAATGGGCTGCCCAGGATGTTGCTTGAGTCCCCATCCCTGGATGTTTAAAAGTCGCTCAGGTATAATGTTGGGGGATGTGGTTTAGGGGTGAACTTGTAGAGCAGGGTTGATGGTTGGACTCAGTGATTCCACGGGTCTTTTCAAACTGAATGATTCTATGATTCTATTCTCTGATTTACAAGATAACCATCAACCAAATGCCACCCTGGCCACTAAACCCTGTTCCATAGTTCTAGTCTTGTCAGTCTACCTTTCTTCCTCAGATGCTCCTGTTGCTCTGACTTTGAAGCTGTTCCTCTGGAGCCTAGGCCAGCAGTCTAACTGTACTTGCAGGTGGGAGGAGACCTGTAGTCATTAGTAGCATTTTTCCTATGTGACCTGACAGGGCTTGCGAAGCAGCACTGGCTTCGAGGTCAGGATTGCAGAACAAGTTTGGGTGTGCCCCAGAAACGAGAGGGAACCAACACAGACGTGCCCTGCAACTATAAGTAATGGTCCCTGTGAATCAGGTTGAAGAATCAGGCTGAACCTAGGTGTAAAAATCCTTGACAGCTCTTCTACCTTGTGAGATGTGGTGTGCAGCATGGTGCCCTGAAGAAGGAATCCAGGCTGGGGCTGGAGATGGCTGCTCTTGGGGCTCTTTTTCACACATTGTCTCTTATGGGACTTTGCAGAAGCAGCATTCCTTGAAGAATCGTGGTGTTGCTTTCCTTGAACATGCTATCACAGTCACACCTTTCCTCTTTCTCCTCATTCTCAGTGTTTGGAAATGCTGGAACACCTTTCTCAGGTGGTGCAAGCAAAAGCTGAGATGGGTCTGAAAGCAGCAGGATTCTTCACGTGCCTGGAAGTGAAAATTAAATCAAATTGCTGTAGTCATAAAAAACTTACCCAGACTTCTCTTTCCCATTGCTTTTCCTCATCCTGCCTTTGAGAAAAAATAATTTAGAAGAGATAAACAGCTGAGGAAGTCCCATCCAACTGCTTTGGCTTGTGCCAATGGACACAGTTCACAAGGGAGGGAGATAGTTTTGTCCTGTCTCTGATTTTTGAGAAAACCTTATGCTTTTACTCTTCAGGAAGAAATAATGAATCCTGGAAGTCCCCAAAATTGAACAGACACAAATATGATGAAGGCAGTGGAACATTTCCCAGATGAGGAAAGGCTGAGTCTCTTGAGCTTGGAAGAAAGGAGACTGAGGGGAGACCCCATGAATATTGATAAATATGGAGAGGACAGGTGTCAGGAGGATGGAGCCAGGCTCTGCTCAGTGGCACCCAATGACAGGACAAGGGGCAGTGGGTGTGAGCTGGAGCAGAGGTTTCGCATCAATCTGAGATGGAACTTTGCAGTCAGGATGACCGAGCAGTGGAAGGGGCTGCCCAGAGGGGTTGTGGAGTCTCCTTCTCTGAAGACATTTAAGACCCACCTGGCCTTGTTACTGTGCAACTGGATCTAGAGGATCGTGCTGTGGCGGGGAGATTGTACCGGATGATCTTTCAAAGTCCCTTCCAATCCCTAATGCCTGTGATTCTGTGACCCTTATGTGGCAGATGTACAGTGTTAGTTGGGCTGGGCTTTTGGGTTTTAGGCTATTTTGGGGGTTTTGACAACAGAACTCATGAGGAAACATCAGTGATACCTTCTGGCACCATTAGTAGGGAGTGCGTGGTGCCCACACTTCTCAGAGCTTTTACTCTTGAGGACAGGATGGCTGCTTTCACAGCTTCTATGGGGAGCGCTGACCCTTCCTGCTCATTCCTGAGCCACACTATGATAGAAGTGCTTCCAGATCCTGCTGAGGGGAGCTGGAGGGGGAGTACATTGGTATGCAAGTGTTGAGTGATGTTCCAGGTAGCTGAGTGTTTCTTTGACTGTCTTCTTGGCTTGCACATTTCAGTCGAACGTATTGATATTCAAATTATGTAAAACTCTTGTATTTAGTACCTGCTAATTGTGACCTTGCTGACTCTATTGGATTTCACACAGCCAGATATGCTGCTCAGTACTTTCACAAAGTGGAATCAGAGAGTCACTGAGGTTGCAGGCCCCTCAGTTCTAGAAGGACACAGAGCTGCTGGAGAGAGTAGAGCACAGAGCAACGAAGATGGTGAAGGAAGTAGAACACCTTCCTTTTGGGGAAAGGCTGAGGGAGCTGGGTCTCTTTGGCTTGGAAGGAGACTGAGGGGTGACCTCATTAATGTTTATAAATGTGTGAGGGGTGGGTGTCAGGAGGATGGAGCCAGGCTCTGCTCAGTGTCATCTACTGATAGGACAAGGGGCAATGAGTGTAAAGTGGAACATAGGAGGTTCCATATGAATGTGAGATGGACCTTCTTCACAGTGAGGGTGACACAGCACTGGAACAGGATGGCCAGGGCAGGTTGTGGAGCCTCCTTCTCTGGAGATGTTTAAAACCCGCCTGGATATGTTCCTGTGTGACTTAGTCTAGGTGATCCTGCTGTGGTGGGGGGATTTGACTAGATCATCTTTTGAGATCCATTCCAGTCCCTGATGGTCTGAGAATCCTCTGGAGGTCATTTCACCCAATCACCAGCTCAAAGCAGGGTCAGCTAGAGAAGGTTGTCTAGGGCTTATCCCCCAAGTTTTGAGTATCTCTGAAGCTTTTCTGAGTGGATCACACTCATAAGAAAAAGACTTCTTAAAACTCAGAACTTTTGTTGGTTTGGTTTGTGGCCATTGCCTCTCCACTCCTCCCACCAGGTATTTGCATTGAAAACTGAACTGCCTCTTCTTGTGGCTGAGCCTTTCCTTACCTGCCAGATGCTCCAATCCATTGATCACCATCATGGCCCTTTGCTGGACTCAGTCCAGTATGTTTATGTCCCTCTTGTGCTGAAGATCCCACACCTGGACACACAACCTGGGATCTCACTAGGGTTGAGTAGGTGGGATAGAATCATAGAATGTTCTAGGCTGGAAGGGACCTATAGAGGTAATCTAGTCCAACCTCCCTACACAGGGACGACTGTACCTAGGTCATGCCTCTCAGAGCCTCATCAAGTCTGACCTTAAATGACTTCAGGGATGGGGCCTCCACCACCTCCCCAGCAGCCCATTCTAGTCATCAGCCACCCTCACATTGAAGAACTTCTTTCTAATATCGACCCTAAATCTCTCCTTTCAGCTTGAACCCATTGCTCCTTGTCCCAAAAAGGAGCTCATTCTCCTGAAAAGACCTTTTCCTGCCTTCATGTAGGCCCCCCTCAGGTACTGGAAGGTCAAAGGAAGGTCCCCCTGGAACCTCTTTTTCTCCAGGCTGAATCTCCTCCCTCAGCCTGCTGGGAACACGTGCTGTCCTGATGCAGCCAGGAGGCCATTGGCCCTCTTTGCTGCAAGGGCACATTGTTGGCTTAATGTTGGCACTTGGGTGTCCACCTGGAGCCCAGTGCTCTAACCTGCTAGCTGAATCACATAAATTCTTCATACACCACTACAAATGGACCTTGTGCAATCTCCTTCCTGTGCAAGTAGCACCTGCCTGCTGGGAGCAGATACAGGGGCTTGAAGATGTGACGGCAAGTGTCCAGAGGTCATCAGAAAATTGCAAAGGGGGCAGCCTGGGAGTAATTGGATTTAACTCAGCTCCTTATGCAACTGTGCTGAAGGATTTGTGGTTGGTGGTTCTGTCTGTAGACAGCTGTGATTCTACTAACTGCCCAGCTGATTTCCAGCTGAAAACCACAGAAAAATAACTTGTTTCAGTGGGGGAAACCAGCAAAACAGTGAGAAAAGCCAAGCACAATGTGTATCCCAAAGAGGATTCAAAAGAGAACATTACAGAGTAGCAGAATCACAGAATGACTGAGGCTGGAAAAGCCCTCTGAGCTCAACCAGCCCAGCCCAGGACCTAACATCACCCCAGTGGCCAGACTAGAGCGTAAAGGGCCACAGCCAGGCTGTCCTTCAACACCTCCAGGCCTGGGGACTCCACTACTGACCTGGGCAGTCCATTCCTAGACTCTGATCACACTTTCCCTGAGGAAGGGCTTCCTAACATCCAACCTAACCCTCCCCTGGCAGCTTCAGGCCCTGCCCTCTCATTCTGTTGCTAGTTGCCTGGGAGAAGAGCCCGACCCCCACCTGACTACAACCTCCCTTCAGGGAGTTGTAGAGAGGGAGAATGTCCCCCATGAGCAGGATGTCTTGCTGAATCAAGTATATAGAGCACAGGAGGCAGAATTTTAAAAAAAAATATGGTCTGGCTTCTGTTATGTGGACCAGCGGCTTACAAATAAGTCATTGCTTGGGTGTCTGTTTTATTTCTGATCCAGCAGGTCTGGTGGAAATATTAAATAGGAGGGATAAAATCCTTATGTCCTGATTCTCCTCACACCTGCAGTAATAAAGCTGGAAGGAATGAAAGGAGCTCTGCAAAGTCAGTTGGACTCCATGGAGCAACAGATTAGTGTCTGTAACACTGCATGTAGTTGAGTAGAGGTAACTCTTAAAATAGGAAAATTATCTTCCCCTGGTTATGAAATGGGCAGCATGAGCTGTAAACTCAGGGCCTATCAGCTACTCGGGCACTAGAACAGGCTGCCCAGGGAGATTGTGGCTGCTCCATCCCTGGAAATGTCCAAGACCAGGTTGGATGGGGCTCTGGGCAACCTGGTCTGGTGAGAGGTGTCGCTGCCCATGGCAGGGGATTGGAATTGAATGATCTCCGAGGTCTCTTCCAACCTAAACCATTCTATGATCCTCAGTGAGCCTCAGTTCTAGTTAAACCCCCCCGGAGAGACACAGTACAGAGCAAAAAGCACGTGAGGAGAGGAAGGGCTGATTCTTCCTTCAGGCTAGGAGAGTTGAAGCAGTCTGTGGTGCTTCACCTGTGAGCATGCTGCTTTTCATTTGCCTTCTTTATTAGCATGAATGATTAATGCTATGAATATTAACACAGAACCTTCCTCAACTTCGGTTTTTACTGAAAAAAAAAAAAAAGAAGGGTAAAGCCTGCACAGGCAAGGAGGGAGGCACCGCTGAAAGCTGCTTGGAGATGGCAATGTGGAGCGGGAGGGAGCTTGGGGTGCAGCCTGGGAAATGCTGTTGGAATGCTGTGTGTACCTCAGCTCTGGGATGTGAGACTTTATTTTAGTATTTAATAAAATTTTAATGTTGTTCTTTTTTAAACAAAGCAGTGATTGAGAAATCGAGTAATTACTAGAAAATGTAAGTTCCACAGCTCTGCTCCGCTGGGAACTGTGATTGCAGTGCAGTAAGTTCTCTGGTCGTGTTATGTGAGTCCTTATTTCCCACAAGTCTGGCATTAAAAGAAACTCAGAAAATGAATTTAAAATGTGCCAAATGCTACTCCTTTGTGGAGGTTTTTGCCTGAGTGCTGTGTGGCAGTTGAAGAAGTTAGCACTCAGCATCGCAGAGCGAGTGAGATGGCCCCCAGGACTGTATTCTGAGGGGCTACAAAGCTGTGGGAGGCAGTGTAGTTATGCACATGGGCTACCTGTCCCCATCCTCTCATGTTTTGTGCACTGAAGGAGTTGTGTCCTTGGTGTGTGCTGGAGTACAGCACCTTCAGGTTATTGATTGGATTGATTAGCAGCAAATTAGAGCAAGCAGGAGTGTTTGCTGAAAGTTCCTATGCCTTGGATGGGGGAGGCAGATTCCCAGAGGCTGGTCTTCATCCACGTGAGTGGTAACTCCTAGTGCAGAGCAGAGAGCTCCGTGTGTATATTGGGCTCTGACAGGAGCAGGCTCTCTTCATCAGTTAACTAAATCACACCTTGGTTTTGCATTAAGATGTCCTCCCCAGGCTGTGCTCCCTTTGCTGGTCACACACCCCAGTTCTCTTTCTAGACAGAACTGCAGAACCCCTTTTACTTTAGAAATCATAGAATCAGAGAGTTGGAAGGGAGCTCCAAAGGTCATAAAGTCCAATCCCCCTACAACAAGCAGGGCCATCACTCTAACAGACCAGCTTGCCCAGAGCCCCACCTAGCCTGACCCTGAATGGCTCCAGGAATGGGGCTTCCACCACCTCTGGAATAGCTGAAGGTGGGACAGTCCTCTGTGTGATCTTCAGGATTTCCAAGTTCCAGCTGGGCTGGGCACTTGAAGAGTGAGCACTGAGGTTTTTGTGCATGCAGTGTGTGGTTCTTTTTCTTGTCATTACAGTGATCCTTTTTTAATGGAAGAAAGCTTGTTTTGGTAAAGTTCACCATGAGCAGTTCACAGAATCACAGAACATTAGGGATTGGAAGGGACCTCGAAAGATCATCCAGTCCAATCCCCCCTGCCACAGCAGGATCCCCTAGATCCAGTCACACAGGAATATAGCCAGGTGGGTTTTAAATATCTCCAAAGGAGTCTCCACAACCCCACTGGACAGGCCCTTCCAGGGCTCTGTCACCCTCACTGGGAAGAAATTCCTTTTCACATTGATGTGGAACCTCCTCTATTCCAGCTCACACCCATTGCTCCTTGTCCTATCATTGGGTGCTTCTGAGCAGAGCCTGGCTACATCTTCCTGATACCTGCCTCTTCCGTATTTGTCAACATTTATGGGATCGCTTCTCAGTCTCCTTTCTTTCCAAGCTCAAGAGACCCAGCTCCCTTCAGCCTTTCCTCATCAGGGAGATGCTCCACTCCCTTCACCATCTTTGTGGCTTTGCTGGACTCTCTCCAGCAGCTCTGTGTCCTACCGGAGCTGAGGGTCCCAAAACTGTACACAATATTCCAGCTGTGGTCTCAGCAGGGCAGAGTAGAAGGGGAGGAGAACCTCTCTTGATGTATTAACCACCCCTGTTCTGATCCACCCCAGAGAAAGGCTCTTGTTTGAGAAGCTGTAAAGGGTTCAGTCAACTCCACTGCTTTCCAAATTGGCTTCCCTTTTCCTAATCTGTTCTGGGTAGATGCCGTGCACTGAAATATATGAATGTGTGTTTACTCCTGAATAAATTAACAGGAGTTTTGCCAGCAGGCATGATCTAATGTGATTTTTTAATTAATAAAGAAATGGGATATGTAATGCATAACGGGTTGCACACTGAGAGACATTAGATTAACTAGGGATTGAAGAACGCTGTGTCCTGCTGATGCTGGACAAAATCAAAGGTGTTGACAGATTCACTCACTGCACCACAAACAAAAAAGACCTTGAGGTTGTTTATTTGAATAGAGGAACCATCGATCTCGCACAAAGGAACCAGCAAACAACCCCTGGATTTGTTTCCTAAAAAATACGATGTGCAGTAGAACAGAGGTCTGTGTATTATGTGACTTTATCTCTTGATATCTAGCTGTAGAGAATATAGGATTTTGTATGGCCAGGAAATAGGGTGGCAGATGTACATACAACAAGCAATGGGGATTTATGGGCTGTCTGCTAAAGGTTTGCATTTATCCTTAATTTATGTTGTGGGTCCTACCAGGTCCTTCCTGAGAGCACTAAAAATGGTTGTCTCACATCTTACAGTACATTTGAAAAGCGGTGTAATATGATTTGTGCCTGAATTTATATTTCTGAGGGGAATTCAAGTTATTACTATTTCCTCCTATTAAAATCATCAGGTCCTGAAAACGTTCAGCTGAGGAACAGCACTGTCTCACGGTCTTTTACTCAGGACTTGTAGGGAATCGATAATAGTTCCCATCAGTACAGTAAATTACTTAGTGAATCTCTTCCAGTAATTGTGATACACAAGTTCTCATTAACCCCTTCCTTTCTCTATATAGAATCATTATGGTTAGAAGAGACCTCCAAGATCATCCAGTCCATCTGCCACCCCAACCCCACTGTGCCCACTAAAACCTGTTCCCCAGGGCCACAGCTACTTGTTTTAAGAACCTCTCCAGGGACGGCTACTCTCCTCCTCTCTGGGCAGCCTTTTCCAACCCCTCACCACTCTGTCAGGGAAGACTTTTCTTCTGGTGTCCAACCTAACCCTTCCTTGGCACCACTTGGGACCGTTTCCTCTTGTTCTGTCACTGGTGACTTGGGAGAAGAGACTAATCTCATCATAGAATGAAGTTGTTTTGGAATAGATAGTTAAATCATTAGATACTAGAGTAATTAATTTGAACTTTGGTGGGTAAGACTGTTCTTCATCCATACTGGTTCTTTTTGATACCATTAATATCAGTGATCTGGACAGAGAGATCGAGTGCATCCTCAGTAAGTTTGCACATGACACCAGACTGGTGGGTGTGCTCATCTCCTTCAGGATGGGGAGGCTCTACGGAGAGATCTGAGCAGATGACCCAGTGTCAAGAATTGAAACAGGCTGCCCAGGGAAGTGGTTGAGTCTACATCCCTGGAGATACTGAAAATGTGTATAAATGGACAGCTGAGGAAGTTCTCCAGCATGAGAGTCAGCACTCCTGTAATTTCTCATCCTGTTAACAAATGCAGCAAAACACCCTGGAGCTGCAGGAATGACTGTCTGGTCAGTCACAGGAATGGGAGAGGCCAGTCTGACTCCGGTATGACTCCAGTGGAAGGGCAGGAAGGCTCAGGAAGGCATTTGCTCATGTTTCAGTTTGTCTTTGGACACATTTGTTAAGATCAAAAAAAGAAGGATAAGATGCTTTTCTGGCTCTTTCTCATTCATGATCTGCTGGATTTGGATGGGGCCAGTAAAGTTCCTCAAAGAAAACACCGTCATCCTGGTCAATTAATGTCCAATCCAACTAAAAAAAAAAGCAGCAATGTAAACAACAGGCACTTTCTGGATGTTATCTGCATCCTTTGTCTTCACATCTTGTCTGGTTCTAGTTCTGACAGAAGAAAGTAATGACTATTGTTACTGCTGCAAATAAATCTACAGCGAAGGCAGTTTATTTCCATTAAAGCCCCTCTGAGGTCGCAGCTCTCTTGCACCTTTCTGACCTTCCTCAACACTCCTGAACCAGAAGCATGAACAGGTTATTAAAGCCAAGTAACTCAACACAATATTTAATTTAATTGCTTTTTCAAATACAGATTTAGCAGCAGCCAAGGCATCAGTTTGTTTCTAAATTTGTTTGTTTCTGACAAACTTACAGAGCGGTCAGTAAAATTCTGGGAAGCTGTTTAACTCAGATCAATTGCTTCATCATAACTTCATCTCACCCCAGAGAATCACAGAATCATTAAGGTTGAAAGAGATCTCCAAGATCATAAAGTCCAACTGTCAACCCAGTGCCACCAACCATCAGCCCAACGCCACCAACCACCACTGCGCTGCCACCCGGTGCTGCCTTTCCCAGTTCCCTCCATGTTCCACTAAGCAACGCTGTTATTTTCCATTGTCTTTATGCTGACACCGTCCTTTGAGCTGCGTATCTCCTGCTCAGCTGTGGTCTCCAAAAACACACCAAGTTAGATGTCTTTCTGGTAGTCAGTTTCTCCCTTGCTCCTTGCAAGGACTTCTCCCAGCTAGCTACCCCTCAGCAATTTGGGGATCTAATTCTTCTTTGCCTAGGCTGGCAGCTGCTATGAGGCTGGTCAGGAGATCAATAACACATTTCTGCAATGGGGAGTCCAGTGAAATAGGAATCCATTTCCACTTTGGAAGCAAGTGAGTCTTATCTGATTAGTGAGGTATTCAGTAGCTGAAGCAGGTCTGAGTGGGGTGGGGGGTAATGCAAGCTGCAGGTAACCACCAGTCTGCACAAGTCTTAGGGCAAAGCAATCAGTAAAACAAGCCAGATCCAACTGCTCTTGCAAGACAGGCTGTACATTTGCCACGAGGCATCGATGACAAAATGGTTGATGTGTCTGGCACACCTGGCTGATGAGACTGGTGTGAGGAGCAAAGCCAAGCTCTTAGCAGAAAACTCAGGACTGTAGAAGATCTAATGGGTTATCAAGGACAGCACCATGAATTCATCTCAAGTTTGCTCTGAAAAGCTGATTTCTGGTTTGTCCTTCTTTTACAAGATGGTTCTGAGCCCAGCATCTTTGCTTCTGAGTCACACCCTTTCATTCTCTTTTCAGCTTAGTTCCTTAGTTCAGTCATTCTTCTCTTTACCTGGTGTTTGTCTCCCTCCAACAAAGGCAGGAATGGCATTAGGGCATTTTTTAAGGTCCTTCTGTTCTTCACCCTATTCCTTCTTTCCTGTATTCTATGTGCCATAGTAAACTGAGTACCTTGTACTGCTGTCCAGGGGTGCCTCTCCTATTGTGCTCAGGAGGCAAGATCCCCTCTCTTGGCCATATTTCACACCCATTGTTCACTCCTGCTAGTGACTTTTATCAGCTTTAAGTTCTCTTCAGCATTTTGAGTGCGAGACCAGCCTCTCATTAATGCTGTACTCTCATATCCCTGTATTTCTTCGTGTTTTTTGTGGTGTTCCTCTAGATATCTATAAATTGGCAGTTTGCCCAGCTTTACAGGCTTGGGGAGAAGAGCAGTGGTCTGTACTGGAGCAGGGAGGTACGACCATTTTTGATGAGGTACATCAGACTGTGCCATATTCCTGCTCTGGGGCCAGTGCCAACCTCGTTGGGCCGGTGCTCACAGCCCTATTAATGTTCTGTGCCATGCAATGTTTCTCCCTCTGCTCAAATTTTCATTTAATTCCTCCTTGATCAAATGAGATCGGCAGCAGCTAAGTCATATTAGAAAAAATTAGGCCATCAATCCATTATTAAGCTGGAAAGTATTTTATATTCTCTGTCTGCCCTTGGGGTATCTCAGAACATTCCATGGCTGATCCGTCCTGAGGAGAGGGCTGGGGTTTAGGTGCTGAAAGACACGTACAGATAGCGAGGGAGTTGCGGGGGTTTTAACACGAGGTTTCCACGCTTGCAGTTAGCTAGAGCCAAGGTCTAGGTGCTTGTGACTGCAATTTTTATGGGGAATTTCCCTGATATGTAGGTAAAATTCCTTTACTTGTGCCCTAGCAAAGATCCTCGTAGAATATCTGATGTTTGTTACATCTTCTGCTCGTGATATGTAATATAATATAATTACATTACATTATAATATAATATATCTGTTATAATACAATGTATCTGTTAGAGAGCTGTGTGAGAGAAAGGGATCTGCGGGTCCTGGTTGCCAGCAAGGTGGCCAGGAACCAGCAATGGGCCCTTGTGGCCAAGGCCAGTGGCATCCTGGAGTGGACCAGAAGAGAGGTGGTTAGTAGATCAACAGAAGTTCTCCTCCGTCTCTACTGTACCCTGGTGAGACCACATCTGGAATAGTGTGTCCAGTTCTGGGCCCCTTAGTTCTAGAAGGACACAGAGCTGCTGGAGACAGTCCAGCACAGAGCCATAAAGATGATGAAGAGAGTGGAGCATCTCCCTGATGAGGAAAAGCTGAGGAAGCTGGGTCTCTTGAGCTTGGAAAAAAGGAGCCTGAGGTGTGACTCCATGAATATTGATAAATATGGAAAGGGTGGGTGTCAGGAGGATGTAACCGGGGTCTGCTCAGTGGTACCCAATGATAGGACAAGGGGCAATGGGTGTGAGCTGGAACAGAGGAGGTTCCACATCAATCTGAGAAGGAACCTCTTTGCAGTGAGGGTGACAGAGCCCTGGAAGGGGCTGCCCAGAGGGGTTGTGGAGTCTCTTTTTTTGGAGACGTTTAAAACCCACCTGGCCGCGTTTCTGTTTCTAGGGGATCCTGCTGTGTCTGGGGGATGGTACTGGATGATCTTCTGAGGTCCCTTCCAATCCCTGATGTTCTGTGATTCTGTGGTAATACAGAGCACTCTCTGAAAGTGAAAAATCTATCCCCAGTTGGTCACTCTGTGGCTCTGTCCATTTTATCTTGCCAGAATGACCATCGTTTGTGGATGTTTATTGATTTCCCTTGCTAATCTTCTCTCTGCCAAAGAAAATAGGTTTTTATGTTGAGGTCCTTCACTCAGTACCACAGAACAGCTGATGTTGGAAAGCACCCCTGCAATAATCTTGAAGTCTAACCTCTCCTACTCAAAGCCCAGGACAGCTGTAGCATGTAGCTCAGGACCTTTCCAGTCGGGTTTGAAGGTTAGCAACGATAAACTTTTAGGAAGCCCTTCTTCAGGGAAAGGGTGATCAGACCCTGGACTGGACTGCCCAGGGCTGTGGTGGAGTCCCCATCCCTGGAGGTGTTGAAGGCCAGCCTGGCTGTGGCCCTTAGTGCCCTGGTCTGGCTGCTGGGGTGATGTTAGATCCTGGTCTGGGCTGGATGAGATCAGAGGGCTTTTCCAGCCTCAATCATTCTGGGATTCTGTGAAAGATGGAGACTCCACAGCCTCTCTGGAGAATCCTTATGGGGTTCTTAGCTCTGGATGATAACTCTTTCATTTAAGTAACTCTTTTCAGTTATTGTTTAGATGTGGTGCCTAAAGACCTAGTCATGTGAAGAACTTGGTAGAGTAGGGTTCTTGCTTGATCTTGATGATCTCAAAGGTTTTTTCCAACCTGAATGGTTCTGTAATTCCATGTACAGCATGGGAAGAAAACAGTGAAGCATGCAAAATCAAACTGATTGGCAGGACCTTGGCCTTAGTGACTAATTGCTTTGGTTGCTGCTCCAGGCACTCCAGTACCTTTTGTAAGGCAGGACTTTGTACCAGAATACAGAATTATTCCAGTTCTCTTCTGAGTGTTGAAGGAGGAGAAAGTATGGGGTGGGTTGGATTTTCCTAGTTCAGCTTCCTTACTGTGTTCTTGAAATGCCCCGTGTGGATTTTTGCCTCCTCCCCTTGTCAATGCGTCAGTGCCAATGGATTTCATGAAGGAAGGAGTTAATTGAAGGCAACTTGTGCAAGCTGCTGCAGATAGGATGAGTCAAAGGCATTTTTTTCCAACAGCACTGGAAAAATGCCTGAGCCACAGAGGAACTGATGTGCCAGGAGTTGAAGAGACATCTCGACTCCCAAAGTAATCAACCGGGGTGGGAAGCCAATCTGACTCTGAAATAAAGGGTTGCCCAACAGGAGTGAGGAGTAATGGCCATGTTTGTGGCTAACAAGAAGTTGGGGGCACTGGATTAGATGTGTGGTTGCTGCCTGTCCTTTCACAGAACATTGCTGCCTGCCTGGGAAGACACACGTGCTGGCACCCTTACGCTGATGACTTGTTTATTTTGTGGTGCCATTGGTTGCTGGATTGGCATTACAGACCATCCTCTTGGACTGCTGTACTGCCTTTTTAAATTTGCTTTGAGATGTTCTGGTGTGATAAGGCGATGTAAAAATTGAAGTCATTTTTGCTATCTGTATCGCCGGGGGAATTGGACAGCTGGCATTGATCTGTAGGAGACTGATTTCCATAATTTCTTATTACGTTAACCCATGGAATTGTTCTTGTTTATGATTTGAAAGAAAGGTTTCCTTAATCAAAAGGTCATCCTCTGTCGCGTGTAGCACTCGAGAGACGTTGGAAGGACTGAATATGTATGAACCATGTCATTTTTTTAATCTGATCAATAACATCTTGCATTGCTATTACTATTATTTGGCACTGGAATGGGCTGCCCAGGGTGATGCTTGAGTCCTCATTCCTGGATGTGTTTCAAAGTCACTTAGATGTAGTGTTGGGGAATCTGGTTTAGGGGTGAACTTGTAGGCTAGGTTTGATGGTTGGACTTAATGTTCCTAAGGTTCTTTTCCAACCTAATTGGTTCTGGGCTCCCACTGACTGCTTCTCACAACTGCTTGTGACTGAAGTGGGGCAGTTAGGGAAGGCGACTCTGCTCTCTGCTTTGTTTAGGGCAAGTACTCTGCATTTCTTTAAATTCTTGACATTTATCTTAATTTTTAATTTAAAACAATCTTAATAAGTCAGAGGTCATTGCTGGTTTGTAAGGAAGGAGGTTGGATAAGGGCCTTATCTTGCTGTGTTGAGTAACACTGATTTATGATGGGCTACATTGCACCATTCTGCCAAAAGCCATAGTGATGGCAGTGCAGAGGCTGCTTGTTGCCAAAGGACTAACTTGCCTTTTGCTGTCGTCTGCTAATAAAGGCTGAGAAATCAAAGAGGAGATAAAAAATCAAGTCTGTTTTAAAAAGTGATCTTTAAAAAGTGAGCAGGCCATTCTCCAGGGTATCAGCATATGAGTTTCTGTGTAGGCCAGGACACCTTTGACTAGCAAATGTATGTAGTGGGAACTGAGAGTGAGTGGGGGAGTGGAGGGCTGCAGGACTAGCTCGCAGCAGTGGTTGAAGACCAAACAAAATAGATTTGGGTTTTCTTTCTAAGATAAAGCTCTGCTTGATGCTTTGATTCTCTGCTTGGTCCAAGTGCTTGCTGCTGTTGGCTCAGCCAAGGTTCTGCCTTCCTCTTGTTTACTTAGAGCGTATTGATGCCCAAAAGATGGAGTCAGAGTTCCACTAGCAGAATCTGGAGGAATCCAGGATTATGTGATGTTATAGTCTTTGTGGGGTCATGGTTCAACATTGCTCCAATAAGACACAAACATTATCTGCACAACCAAAGGGTCCTTATAGTTGGGCAAATGACTTCTCAGAGTTGGGCAGACACATTTTTCAGGAATAATATATATAAGGATGTATATTGGATATTAAAATATATGTAAACATATAACTATCTATAGAAATATAATTATATAGTGTAATATAAATATATCAACACAGAATCCCAGAATGATTGAGGCTGGAAAAGCCCTCTGATCTCATCCAGCCCAGACCAGGATCTAACATCACCCCAGCAGCCAGACCAGGGCACTAAGGGCCACAGCCAGGCTGGCCTTCAACACCTCCAGNTACAGTGATTTAATTGGTAAAATTCACTTTCATTGATGGTTTCTGGACAGTAATGTAGGTGCATGGAGGGTCTGTTTAGGAACCTGGACCAGCTGTAGATTTATAAGGGATATCCTACCTGTGTTGAGACCAGCTGGCACTTAACAGCAGTTTGTTCTTTAACAGGGCACAAGACACCTGTTTTACTGTCAAAAAGCCTCATAAACACCAAAACAGTACAGAAAATCAAAAGAAAATAGAGGCGTGGAGCGTAGATCTCTGGTCTCTGATGATCTCCAGAGGTCCCCTCCAACCCCCACCATTCTATTACAGAAAGGAAATACAGAATCTCCGAATGGTTCCAGGTAGAAAAGGCCATTGGGAAAATCGGTCCAACCATTAGCCCTACTCTACCAGTTCACCCCTAAACCACATCCCCCAACACTGCATCTAAGTGACTTTGAAACACATCCAGGGATGAGGACTCAACCACCACCCTGGGCAGCCCATTCCAGTGCCTGACTACTCTCTCCAGGATTAATTTCTTCCTGATGTCCATTTAAACCCTTCCCTGTTGTAACTTGAAGCCCTTCCCTCTGGTTCTGTTGCAAATTCCCTGTGAGAAGAGACCAGCACCAGCATCTCTACAATGTCCTTTCAGAGAGCTATAGAGAGCGATGAGGTCTCCCCTTAGCCTCCTCTTCCCCAAACTAAACAATCTCTCCAACTCTCAACCTTTCCTCAGAAGAATGATTCTCCAGGCCCTTCACCAGCTTCGTTACCCTCTAACAGACGAAACAATACCTCCCCAGACTGAAGTATTTCAGGACTGAGAATTTTTTCAGCAGCAAGTTACCCCATGAGAATGAGAATATTGCTTTGTTGGGATTCCCCGGGTGATTGTTGTTTTTGCCTCTTGCATCCAGGTCGTGCTTTGCTGAGACTCACTGACAAAAAGCTCGAACGAATGGGCATTGCCCAGGAAAGCCTGCGCCAGCACATCCTGCAGCAAGTCCTTCAGCTGAAGGTGAGAGAAGAAGTCCGAAACCTCCAGCTGCTCACACAAGGTATGAAAAATCATTGTGCTATGGACAGTTACTGAGCTCAGGCAGGGTAAGTTTGCCTGAGGGCATCAAAAGGTGGCTTGGCGTTCTTCTGCAAGAAATGATGCGTGAAAACGTCTCATAGATTCCACACGCTTCCCAAGGTGGGAACAAAAGGTAAAATAACGCATAAATAAATAGAGATGTTCAGCTGCCTGGGTTGCATGATGAATAGGCTCAATCTGCAGCTCAGTGGCAGCACTACTCGCTGTCTGCTCTCTAAGAGGGAAACAATTGCAGGTAAAGGGCGCAGGTAGTGAACACGCTGGCTTGACAGCCATTGTGCATTTTGCATTAATTGTTTACTTTCAGTGTTGGATAAAAGAGTAATCTCTGTAACCTGTTTTATGGTGAGAGCTGTCAGTGGAAAATTACCTGTTAGGCTGGTTGTTTTTGCAGATGGCTGATTCCTTCTTCGTGTCGGAGTAATTTTATTGCATTGAATAGAGTTGCTTCTAATTTATGCTGCGAAGAGAATGCAAAACTGGGCTCAGTATGGAGATCTTGATTGAAGACAGGGAAGAAGGAGTAACACAAAAAAAAAGCTCCCAAAAGCTTCCAGATGAGGTGGAGATGGTTTATGGTGACTAGTGTTATTAGCTCTCTATTAAGCCTTTTGGTAGCATGGAAGGGAGGTGATTATTGGGGCAATAAAGAGCATTCAGAGATCCTCTCCAGTAGATCTGCAGCACTCACTGTGTTAAGTGTTGTTTGGTAGTCCAGTGAGATAGCAGAAACCACACAGTTCTGTGGTGTTTTGGTTCGGTGCCCATTATATGTCACATCATAGGAGAAAAAAAGAGTTCTTCAGTACATGCAGGGTATTTTTAACAAAATGTCCTTCACACATGACATTATGTTCCTGATTAAGCCTTTCTCACTGTGTTTGGGGAAAAACTCTCTGATTAGCTCAGTAAGCTGCGCTTTATCTGCAAGAGCTTATGTCTCTGCTGAATTGTTCCTTCAGGCTTGGTGTCATGTGGATTGTGATGAGGAGCTTGAGGGCTCCTTCATTCTGCCATGATCTGTGAGTACGAGCTCACCTCATCTTGTGTAATGTCAGAGGCAGAGCATATACTGAACTATCAGTGTCTTGCCCACATGTTTGGAACTGTTCCTTTTCCTTTCATCCATTCATATTCTATCCAATATTCCTCCATCCCATAGTGTTGGCTGTGTTCTCTCTTCCCCTTCAGCTAACTTGTTACTTGAGAGTCTGCCAGACCGTCAAGTTCTGAGATTGAGAGAGTTGGGGCTGTTTAGTTTGAGGAAGAGGAGGCAAAGGGGAGACCCCATTGCTCTCCACAGCTCTCTGAAAGGACATTGTAGAGATGTTGGTGCTGGTCTCTTCTCACAGGGAATTAGTGATAGAACCAGAGGGAAGGGCTTCAAGTTGCAACAGGGGAGGTTTAGACAGAACATCAGGAAGATCAAGGCCCGCCTGGATGTGTTCCTGTGTGACTTGGTCTAGGTGATCCTGCTGTTGCAGGGGGATTGGACTGGATGATCTTTCGAGGTCCCTTCCAGTCCGTAGTGATTCTATGATTCTAAGAAATTCTTTCTGGAGACAGTAGTCAGGCACTGGAATGGGCTGCCCAGGGTGGTGGTTGAGTCCCCATTCCTGGATGTGTTTCAAAGTCACTTAGATGTAGTGTGTTTAGGAGTGAACTTGTAGAGTAGGGCTAATGGTTGGAGTTGAGGATCCCACAGGTCTTTTCCAACCTGAATGACTCTGGTGCTATGATTCCAGCCATCCCCAATCATCCCTGTTCCAGAACTTGGATTTTATCGATTTGGGTAATGAAGACCTACTACTATAAATCTGACTCCACTGATCACCACACTCAGATAGATTTCTCCATAAACCTGTATTTGGCATCGAGAACTATGTTCCCAGTGTTCCCTGTTATTGTTTCTCTCTGATTCCCCTTTAGACACAACTGAAGTTTGAGTTGTGATCGCTTAGATGGTGGCTATTACCAGGAATTCAGGGCAGAATCATCAACATATTGGGTTGGAAGGGACCTCCAATGATCATCTAGTCCATCCTCCCTACACCAAGCAGGGCCATCACGCACCAGACCAGGTTGCCCAGAGGCCCATCCAGCTTGACCCTGAACTGCTTCAGGGATGGGGCCTCCACTCCGTGTCTGGCCAGCCTGTTCCAGAGATCCCCCACCCTCAGATTCAAGAACTTTTTCCTCCTGTCCAACGTCAGTCTCCCCTTTCCATCTTCTAACCATGATCCCTTGTCCTATCATTCCTTGTGAGCAGCCTTTTGACAGCCCCTTTCAGGGTTTGGAAGGTTGCTATAAGGTCTCCCCAAAGCTCTCTTCTCTTCAGACTGAACAGCCCTGACTCCTCTCAGCCTGTTGTCTTAAGAGAGGGGCTCCAGTTTTTGGGATTTATTGCTTGCCCCTGCAGTTGAGGGTGCAGTGTTGGACTGTGGTGGAAGGATAAATAAGCCCATGCAGAGAGAACATGGTTATGTAGGCTGATCACACCGGGGCATTCCATCATCTGCTTTAAGAAAGCCAGCCCAAGCTCACAAAAACCCACTGATGTACAGCTCCTGCCATCACCCCTGCAGCAGCACTGGCCGTTGCACTGCACTTCAGCTCCATTGCAGCCTCCTTAAATAGGACTGGATTTACAGGGCAGCACCACAGGCTGTAAAACATGTCCCTGTGAGCAGAGCTCTGCTCATGGAATGATTTGGGAGTAGGGGGACAGTGAGTGACAGGATGACAGCAGTACTCCCATCCCTTACCTCCTCATTTACACCAGGTTGGAGTGTGTGTCTGTTGGAGGTGCTCATCTGCAAGAACTGAGCTTAAGATACAACTTCTCAGCTGCAGAGCAGTCAGCAAAGTTATTTGTGCATCAGTTGTTCTCAGAAACTGGTTCTGTCCCTTTGCCCAGTTCCTTCAAACTTTGCCCACTCACACTCTTATTATGGTGTTCTGTGTTCTTAATCCAGGTTGTTACTGGAACAACTTTCTCTGAGTGCTTTTCTGGTTTGGAGGATGCTTTGCAAACGTTTTCTCTCACACATTTATGTGGCTGCAGTTCCTGCCTTCTGGAAATTCCACTGGCACTATGCAGGTCATGGTGTGGCTATGGCTTTTGTCCTCCAAAGTGTCCTCCAAACACAGTCTTTCAGTGCCCAGCTCAGAAGATTAGATGAGAGAAGCCCTTAAAACTCCTGTCTGAATTCATTTAGCCCACAGTCTGGGTTGCAAGCCTTGAGGTCCTAATTCAGAACACACTGATGTGAGGGGCCCTCCTCAGTTCAAGAAGGACATGGAACTGCTAGAGAGAGTCCAGAGCGGAGCTACAGAGATCATGAAGTGGAGCATCTCCCTAATGAGGAAAGACTGAGGGAGCTGGGTATCTTGAACTTGGAAAAAAGGAGACAGAGGGGTGACCCCTTGAATATTGATAAATATGGAAAGGGCGAATGTCAGGAGGATGGAGCCAGGCTCTGCTCATTGACACCCAATGATAGGACAAGGGGCAATGGGTGTGAACTGGAACAGAGGAGGTTCCACATCAATGTGAGAAGGAACCTCTTTGCAGTGAGGGTGACAGAGCCCTGGGAGGGGCTGCCCAGGGGGGTTGTGGAGTCTCCTTCTCTGGAGGCATTTAAAACCTGCCTGGCCATGTTCCTGTGTGACTGGATCTAGGGGATCGTGCTGTGGCGGGGAGATTGGACTGGATGATTTTTCAAGGTCTCTTCCAATCCCTAATGTTCTGTGATTCTGTGGAAAGACCTGCACCGACATTACTTTATACCCCAGTCGAAGCTGGAGTGAATGGAGGAAGTTTTAGAAGGAACTTTATGCAGTCCTCACCAAGTATTCTCAGTGTTTTTGTGTTCTGATGCCTGCACAGAGTTAACCTTATTCCAAAACCCAGCAGAGAATGACATTCTTGTCTATTCCTGTTTCATAAAATGACTTCAAACTGTCTCATTCCTCTTCGTTTGAGTCACACCATCCAGTCTGCTCATCCTAAGGCCAGAACACTACCTCATTGGGTAATTGAAGGCTTGGTTTGAGTTTTAGGAAGACTTTTCTTTCGAGTAAGAACTGCCTGATTGAGGCTATTATCAGCAGAAAAGCTATTCCAACCTCTGCCAGGATAGAAGGGCAAAGACCCAGCTACTGCTCTGTGCTTTTTTTTTTTCAGACTTAGTGATGTTGAGGAACTAATTTGACAAAATATCTGCCAATGTCTCTCAGGGAGAGCTGCACGCTGTTGGAAGCACCGATATTGTACCATTAGCATGGGGAGCATGAGTCGAAAGATCATTTTTTGAAGAGAAAGCCTTACGTAACCACTCAGAGAGGTTATTTTGAGGGTTTTTTCAGTGTGAGTCCTGCTGAAGGCAAGCGGAGAAGAGCGTGTCCTCAAAGTGGTAGAGCAGAGCAATGTGTGATTCTGAGATCAGTGGCCACAGACCACAATCTGCTAATAGGGCTGAGCTTAAAGAGTGTTTCTGGATGTGGATTAAATGATTCCTGCATTTAAGATGACGTTGGGCTCCTTCCTAAGCTCCTTGCTGAGTTTCAGGTAGGGCAAAACGCTACTTGAATAAACTGCCAGGCCACAGAATGTGCCAGATTTTCTTTAAGAAACCCCATTTGTCCCACTAGCAAAACGGGTTGGGAGGAGGCTTCATGCTTCACTGGAAACCATCACAGCTGCTGGGACCTGTTGGAATTATTTCTTCAGGAAATCTGCTGCTTCTCCTGCACTGGTGCTCAGTTCCTGACAAACGTGTGACTGATGATAATCACAAGAACAAGAGTTTTCCTTCCTTCCTTCAGTTTCCAAATAATCCCATTCAAATCCTGGTACAGCAGCCTAGCACTGTGTTCTTCCAGAAAAGAATCTAGAGGGCCTTCAAAGATGCATTCATCTTCCCAAAAAAGACAAAGAGCCCCATATTCTAGTGATGGATCATTCCCTGGGGTTTGGAGGAACCTTGTGACAGAAACATTGCCTTCAGGTCCATGTGGAGAGTAAACCAGGACCGTTAAAACTCTCCTACTTGAAAGGTAAGGATTGTTACCTGTTATCAGCCTCTTGGTGCTGACAGAAAGGCTGGCTTGGTCGATGTTTAGCTGTTTGGTCCAGGAATGTCAGGAACACGATGCTAGTTCCTGTTCACCTTCTCTGTTCCTTCTTTGTGAATGTTGAAGGAGGAAGGAACCTGAGCACAGTTTGCATCACTGTATGGGAGGACATCTGTTGTCATTGTCCATAAGCAAGACCTCAAAGTACTAGCTTCACTCGCATCTGCTGAATTAATCAGAAGACTTGAGAACACACGGCCTTGCAAAGAGCAGAACTGCAAAGTCATTTGGAGTTAAGACAACTGCAGCTCATGTGCCCCTGGTGTGTTGGCTTCATGGATACTGGGGTGCTTGATCATAGAATCACTGAGCCTGGAAAATGAACTTCAGGATCATCAAGTCAGACCTTCCACCCTACAATGCCAACCACTCACCCTGAAACACCCTGCCTGCCTCTTTGTTGAACCCCTCCAGGGACAGTGATCTGCAGTTGCCTATGATCCTTCACCTCCCTTGGAGAAGCGTTGCTTGAGATGAGCACGTTGCTTTGTCATCACAGGATCACAG
Organism: Rhinopomastus cyanomelas; assembly: GCA_013400115.1. Taxonomy (NCBI): domain Eukaryota; kingdom Metazoa; phylum Chordata; class Aves; order Bucerotiformes; family Rhinopomastidae; genus Rhinopomastus; species Rhinopomastus cyanomelas. The sequence continues at coordinate 38,643 of VXBP01010526.1, forward strand.
ACTCACAGAACATTAGGGATTGGAAGAGACTTGGAAAGATCATCCAGTATAATCCCCTGACACGGGAGGATTCTCTAGATCCAGTCACACAGGAACACGGCCAGGTGGGTTTTAAACATCTCCAGAGAAGGAGACTCCACAACGCCCCTGGGCAGCCCCTTCCAGTGGTCTGTCACCCTCATCGTGAAGAAGTTCCTTCTCAGACTGATGTGGAACCTCCCCTGTTCATTTGCTTCATGCTCCTGTCACTGTCCAAAACCTCTGATTAGATTTTGTGAGTTGAATACAAAGTGTAGTGGGGAAACACTGTCAGAAATGACCCAAAGTTCATTGTTTATCTTGTATCAGTGTCCAAACTGTGTTCAGGACTCAAAATGCTAAATTGGTGGGTTATAGGTGAAGAAATCTTGACCTTCTCCTGAACAGGAAAAGGTTACAAGAGGATTTAATCACTGTCTAGAATGAGGGCTGGGCGTCGAAGGCTGGGACAACCTCTTTTCACTTGTGCCCTGCGATAGGACGAGGGGCAGTGGATTCCAGCTAGAGCACAGGGCATTCCACCTCAACATGAGGAAATACTTCTCTACTGTGAGGGTTACAGAGCGCTGGAACAAGCTCTCCAGAGAAGTTGTGGATCTCTGGAGCCTTTTAAGCCCTGTGTGGATGCAGTTCTGAGTGATCAGCCCTAGTTTTGCTCCTGCTCTGGCAGCAGAGTTGGCTTCAATGATCTTTTGAGGTCCCTCCCAACCCCTGATGTGATTCTGTAATACAGATTTATTTTCACTATACTGTAGCATCCCTTTTCCTCCTTTTGCCTCCATCTCCTGTAGGAATCTCAGGATCACGCAGAGTCACAGCACTTGTACTTGACAGTGCTCTCCCAGGCTTTCTTGTGCTGTCTCCCCTCCCACTCACGGACATTTTCATCACTTACAGAGGACGTAGGCTCTGGAGCCAGAAGCCATGGTTGTTCCTGAGAGGTTTTTCAGAGTTTAGGGACCATTAAGACCTACAAAACCCAAGTTTTTCGGGTTCCAAGGATGCACTGAAGGCTTCTCTGTAGTTTCCATCTGTTTTAGCTGAAGCAGAGTATCATCTGCGGATTGTGCGTCTGAGCTCAGATAAAATGTTGAAAGCACTGCATCACCGACAATAAACATCCAACTACATCGATGGCAGTGGTTGTTTGAATTTCACGTGGCTGTTTTCTACACTGCAGAATGTACTTTGCAGTGCAGTCAATGGTCCTTGGCAGACCATTGAATCACTCTGGTTCTCTCAGTTACCCTTCAGGTGCAGCTGTGACGCTGATACCTATTCAGAGCAGATAACTGGATGATTCATCTGACAGGTAGAATAAGCTCCAATACACTGGACAGGACGTGGTGATGCACTCCAGGTAGGCTGGGCACTGAATTGCCCTTCAACATGTCGTGTGTTCGTTTGGAATAAGGAAACATGGATGCAACTAGGAGGTTTGAACTGATGAACTTCCAGGCAAAATTGTAGCTCTATAACATTATGATGTGCTCACGTTTTTATGAGTCTCTATAAATACTACTGCAGCTCAGTCTGCTGGGGATGTTGGATTAGCTGCTTTGTAGGAGTACAGGGACATGATCGCAGCTGTCTGCTTTTCCTATGATTTTGTTAATGTTGATTTATTCTTTTGCTATTTTATGTTCCTGCTTTTTGAATTTCTCAGCAGTCAGTCTGCTGCCAAATCAGTGAATCACAGAATCGTTCAGGTTGGAAGAGACTTCCAAGATCATCCAGTCCCAACCCTACTTACCCACTAAACCCTGTTCTCCAGGACCACAGCTGCTCTTTGTTTGAACTCCTCCAGGGATGGAGACTCCTCCCTTCCCTGGGCAGCCTGTTCCAACCCCTGACCACTTCCATGAAATGTCAGGGAAGACATTTCTCCTGATGTCCAACCTAACCTTCCCCTGGCACCACTTGAGGCCATTTCCTCTTGTCCTATTGCTGGTGACTGCAGAGAAGAGACTGACCCCCACCTCTCTACACTCTTTCTTCAGGTAGCTGTAGAGCACAATAAGGTCTCCCCTCAGCCTCCTTTTCTCCAGACTAACCAACCCCAGTTGGCTCAGCCTTTCCTCATCAGACCTGTCCTCCAGGCACTTCACCAGCTTTGTTGTTGTTCTTTGGATCCATGGAATTTGATCTGGAAGGTCCTTCTGAGCTAGTGCCTATGCAAAACAGTCTGACCAGCAGATGAATGGTCATTACTTATGCACACACCCCTCATACACACCCACAGTCACAGACACACACACACACACACAAACACACGCACGTATTTCCCTATGTGTAAATTGGAAAGAGAGAACCCAGTTTTACTGGAGGTTAAAGAAAACTCCAGTATTGCTGTTTGCGTTGCAGCTAGTCATGAAGGACTTTCAACTAAATGGGGAAGTTTTGAGCAGTTAGAGGCTGTGATTTAGCAGCAGCTGTTTGTGATCGGTGCCAGCAGAAATCACTTGTTTTCAGCAGCCCAAAGGAACAGGGCTGATGAAAGGGATTCCAGGAATAGGTACAGTCTTTCACACGGAGCTTAAATAAAACAAGTCTGCATATTGTAAGGTGGTGCCGTTTGCAAGGTAGCACATTTGCCATTTCTAGAGAGAATTTTCCAGAATTCACAATAGAATAGTAGAATAAAATTAGGATTGATAATTGTTTCATAAAAGAATTTAAGAAATCAGACCCTTAACTGTTCTTCGGACACCTTAGACCACCCATAGGAGCGTTCATTGCTGACCTTCTGGTTCAGAATCTGACTGTCTTCACCATCCAACATATTTATGATCAGACTGAGTGGACAGTGTTGAACGCAAGAAGATGATGGCTGGAATGTGCTGCCTGGGGAGGTAGTGGAGGCCTCATCCCTGTAGTCACTTAAGGTCAGGCTTGATGAGGCTCTGAGCAGTCTGACCTAGGTAGAGTTGTCCCTGTGTAGAGGTTGGACTAGACCTCTAGAGGTCCCTTCCAGCCTAATGCTATTCTTGGTCAGATCCAGTATCCTTCTGTCCCAGAACTCTGCCTTTGACAGGAGCAGATGCTGTTCGGGTAGAACCTAGCCCCCTGGCTCTTCTCTATGGTCCCATCCCTTAGAGTTGTCCACCATCCAGAACTCAGGAAGAGTACTTCCCTGATCAATTCTTTTGGGATGCGTTGAGTATCTGTCCCACTCTGTCATTTAACAAGGTTTTTCACAAACCAGAGTGTAGTCATTGACAGCCCCAGTGGTGCTGAAAGTGCCAAAGACTAACTTGGTTAGCCCTCAGTCAGGTACCTCCTGCCTTCCACGAGGACGCTAAGACCCTGAGCAACCCTGCCATTGTTTGCATGTAGGAGCAGCTACACATCCTCAGTATTTGAGATACATCAGTGCCTGCTGCTCCCCATTTATTATTCCAGAAGCTCAGGATGGCTGCCAGATGTACTTGTCTACATGGTGGATGACTGAACATATGTGAGATCAGTTCCCGCTCGATGTAAACTCCTATAGTCAAAGCAATCTGCTCTGAAGGCTGGATGGATTGTCCCCTTCCCTCAGCTGAGTTGTGGTAATGGGATGAAGCCGGTACTGCTGATGCCTGCAGGAATCTGAAGCATTTTTCCTCCTGTTGTTCCTAGCACCCACAGCCTGTACAACAACGATTTCTAATTGCTGGAAGGATTTGAGGAGATGGGAGAAACCCTCTCTCCCTTTTAAACAAACCGGGTTTGTTTAAAAAACTTCTCTCTTATCCATTCCTTTTTTTTAAAAGCCTTTGTGTCATGCCATTTTTTAAATGAACGTTGTTCTCGTCAAGTACAAGTTTATTCTTGATGACTTTTATGGTTTGTGTGATAGAGCACCTTCCTTTACTCGTTTAGAGCCACAAAGATGATGAAGAGAGTGGAGAATCTCCATGATGAGGAAAGGCTAAGGTAGCTGAGTCTCTTGAGTTTGGAAGAAAGGAGACCGAGGGGTGACCCCATGAATGTTGACAAATATGGAAGGGGCAGCTGTCAGGAGGATGGAGCCAGGCTCTGCTCAGTGGCACCCAATGATAGGGTAAGGGGCAGCGGGTGTGAGCAGGAACAGAGGAGGTTCCATATCAGTCTAAGAAGGAACTTCTTCCCAGTGAGGGTGACAGAGCACTAGAAGGGGCTGCCCAGAGGGGTTGTGGAGTCTCCTTCTCTGGAGGCATTTAAAACCCACCTGGCCATGTTCCCGTGTGACTGGATCTAGGGGATCTTGCTGTGTCAGGGGGATTGGACTGGATGATCTTTCAAGGTCCCTTCCAACCCCTAATGTTCTGTGATTCTGTGATAGATAGGCAGTCAGCAGCACTGTGATCTGTTTCCTTATCACTTAACTCTGTGCAGAGTGCTGGCATCTTCCACAAAGGAAAGGGTGAGGGTTATGGGGTTTTTAAGCTCTTTATTTGACATGATTATAAAGCTCAGTTCTAGTCGGGTGTTTTATGACATGCTCAAGTATGATTAATAATTCTAACTGCGCTGGTTCCTCCTTAAGATCAATATTGTGGAATATTTTAGCTACTATTTGAATAGATTTTAATTGGAATAGATTACCTATAAAATAATAAATTGAAGTTTATTAATGATGATCGTGTGGTCCTTGACATTGAGTAGCTTCTGAATCCTAACAGAATTCTGAAGGGTTTTGAGAGAAGACCAGATTTCCCTGTATTCAGCCAAAGTGCTCCTAAAGCACCTGTAATTTGTTTATTGGAGTGTTGATTCTGGCAGATGACAGCCTAAATACAGCAGCCTCCAGTGGCAGCAAGGGAATGAATGGAGTTGTGACAGGGAGTTGTTGCTTTTAAAGCAAAGATGTATTTTTCTATTTGCAGTTGGGCTGTAGATGTACTGTGTGATCTCAACTCTTCCATACACACGGCCTTGGAAGTTTTTAATCAGTAAAAACACCTCCCAATCACTTGATTTATTAAACACTACCTGTAGAAAGAAGGGAGGCGGTGAGCAAATCTGCAGCGAGTAACTCTCTCAGAGCTGAGGTGCTTTCCCAGTGGAATCATCCGTAAGGCCATTGAGTCTGTCTGTGACTGCTTTTCTTAGTGTCAGAGCAAGGAAGGGAGGTTTAGGCTCAGGAATTCTCACATCATTCTACATCCAGGCAGCCTTGTATGGAATATCACGACTCTGAGCTGACACACTCATTCAACCACAGGAGAGGATGAAGGTCTCGTGCTGAGGAACTGTGAGGATAAGCGAGTTAAGGGGTTGGGTATGTGGGATAGAAGGCAGGTCTGGGTTCCCCATCAAGCCTGAGTGCAGCTGAGGTCGTATGTGCTGGCATGGTTCTTGGGTCCTGTCCACTAGATATAGGATTGAGACCTTTCTAGCCAGTTCATCTGGGACAGCCAGCTGCCATCAGCTGATGGTTGATGGTGGGAGATGGAGCTGAAGCCTTCAAACTAGTGATTTTGGCAGATTCTTTCATTATTTACTGGGATCAGGATTAGTTTGGTAATGTCAGCTGAAGTTCAGATCTTGGGGTTTTGTGTTGGGAGAGCATCACTGTGTTGGATATTCAGCAGCTGGGTTTTGAGATAAAGACCTAAAGAAAAAAATAGGTGCTGCACAGCAAGAAAAAGAGGAACCTGTTGCTGCCTTTGTTCAGGGAGCAGTGTTGCAAAGTTCCTGGTGTTAAAATTTACCCTCTAAAGTCTTCTAAGCTCTATGGGGTTTGAGTTTTTAACTCTCTGCATATGTCAGAGGTAGAGATGAGGAAGGAATGGATCACATTTCCTTCTTTCTTTGAACTGTTAATAATCCCCTATGCTGGTCACTCACGTGGTGTCACAGCAGTTATAACTCTCTGTCCAAACTCTTAACAGGCAAAGTTTGGACAACCTTACGTCCAACGTTTTTGAAGCAAACAAACTCTATACCAGATGAAAGAGGCAAGGATGAGGAAGGGAGGGATGGTCCTACCTCCGAAGTTTCAGTTATCTCCTGGGTGCATCTTTCTCTAGATTCAAAAATGGCTTTAGTGCACCCAGCAGGGCAACTGCTGCCTGGTCTGTGACAGCTGCCGACTGTGACACTAACCACTGATATTATTGACTTTTGTAGATCTCTACTTAAACCTGGAGCATGGTTTTTTGAGGGTCATAGAAAAGCAGCCAGCCCTTACAGCCCATCAAGGTAACAAACGTCTTTTTTTGCTGGGATGTATCTTCCTGAATGAGACATCTGTGAGCTTTTTTTGTCTTGTTCTAAAAATTATGCCTTTAGGTGTAGACTGTTTTTCAGCTAGCACCATGAAAACAGTGTTTTATTTTCTTCTAATAAGCTCTTTCGCAGAGAATTATTATTGTTTACTGATATTTACTTGTTAGAAGTGTTTGCTGAGACATTTTCTTTCTCTCTTCTCAAACATCAGTTGCTGTGATAAGCACTAAAATGTGTGGCCATTGCTTTGTCAGCAACTCGTGTTTTCATTTGTTATACCGTTACTGCTGTTCTGGAGATCTCTTTGGTTCCCTCTAGTAACAGGGATGTCACTGTAGGAATTTTACTGTCTTTCTCCACAGCTGAGGTGATCGCATGACAATTCTGCTGTGAGGATGTGATTTTTTGATTGATTCAGTGTTTTCCCTTGATTCAGACAGTGAGAACCCAGGCTATGTAGGTGAGGGAATGTAAAGAGATGCTGCTACCACCAGAAGCGATGAATCCTTTATCTAGGAAGTCTGTAGGAATTAGGACAACCTAAAGCTGGGGTCTTATTCAAGTTTCTACTGCTTGTAATGAATTTGGCTAGAGCCTTTGGGAAAGTCTTTAGCAAACTTGGAACTTCAGTCACCCATTCTGTATCAATTCTGGCACTTATCAACTTCATCAACTCATTCTGTATCAGCTCTGGGCAAAGAGCGAGAGCAGTTACTCTACCAAGAAGGATGTAAATTTATCTCTACTGCCAGACATGGGTTGATTTCTAGGTGATCCTACTCTGGCAGGATTGGACTAGATGATTTTTTAAGGTCCCTTCCAATCCTTAATGATTCTATAATTCTATGATTTAGCCCAATTATCTCCCTTCGAAAATCTAAGACTTCAACTTTACTCTTAGTTCTGTGAGGGCAACTGAAGGAGTGATGCTCCATCGATTCCTGTGAATTATGAAACTAGTTGAAAGGAGAGAGGATCAACCACACTTCTCTCCAGCAAGAGGCTATAAAGGTCATTGAAAATCAGTGAAGGGTACCAGTGACTTTGCTGATGGTTGGATCAAATCCACAACCCCTTTTTAGTAACTTAATTAAAACCACAAATACAGAAACACAAGTGTTCTGTTCTCTAACCCAACACAGATCTTTCTAAAATGGAAAACCATGATTCCTTGCCAATTTTTTTGAACCAAAAATACAAGTTTGATATTTTATTCTCTTCAGACATTTTTCCATAACAGCATAAAGCCTGTTTGTCACTTGGTCTCGAAATCTCTTTTGATGATGTTCTCTGCCTAAGTTATTTGCAATCCTAATTTCATAATCACTGTTGGAAAATGAAACCCACAACATTTGCTTTTATCTTACACTTTTCCTTCGTGTTCCACACTGGAGTTGAGGTACAGTAAAGCCAAGCATTGGGATCTGCATTTCAGTCAGAACAACCTCAGGCAACACTACAGGCTGTGGGTCATTGCTAAGCCCCTCTCCATCATCTTTGCTAAGTCATGGGGGTCAGGAGAGGTGCCTAGGGACTGGAGGATAGCAAACGTCATTCCATTCTTTTAAAGGGCAAGAAGGAGGACACAGGTAACTACAGACTGGTCAGGCTCACCTCCATCCCAGGAAAGGCTATGGAGCAATTTGTCCTGGACGCTGTCTCTAGGCACATAAAGGACAGGAGAGTCATTAGGATCAGTCAGTATGGCTTCACCAAGGCAAAGTCATGCTTGACCAACCTGACAGCCTTTTACAAGGGTATAACCAGGTGGATAGATGATGGCAGAGCGGTGGATGTGGTCTATCTTGACTTCAGTAAGGCATTTGACACAGTCTCCCACAGCATCCTCGCAGCCACACTGAGGCAGTGGATGACCCCATAGTGAGGTTGATCATGAACTGGCTGCAGGATGGAAGTCAGAGAGTGGTGGTCAATGGGACAGAGTCTGTATCTAGTAAAGTGCCCCACGGGTCGGTGCTGGAACCAGTCCTGTTCAATCTATTAATGAATGATGTGGATGAGGGATTAGGGTGCACTGTCAGCAAGTTTGCTGATGACACCAAGCTGGGTGGTGTCGCTGACACCCCAGCAGACTGTGCTGCCATTCAGAGGGATGTGGACAGGCCAGAGAGCTGGGCAGGGAGAAATTTAATGAGATATAACAAGGGCAAGTTTAGAGTCTTGCCTCTGGGCAGGAACAACCCTAGGTACCACTATAGGTTGGGGACTGACCTGTTGGAGAGCAGTGTAGGAGAAAGGG